>LQNS02278154.1:8608178-8623333 GCA_001587735.2 Parhyale hawaiensis
GTATGAATATGGTGCTAACTTTGAGTGCCCAGTATGATGAAAATAACGTGGTGTACAGGTGGGAAATTTCTTCTGGTTATGGGGTCAGATAAGGAAAAGCACATACACGGGCATCAATATGGGGATATTTTAAACAAATGTCATGATGCATTTTTATCGAAAAGATGTTTTGTTGTGTGTGAGGTCGAAGAGTATAACGAAGTATGGGAATGTTCACAATACTGTTTTGTTTTATGGCCAGGGGGACAGAACGCAAGGGTAAATAAATTGTTCCATAGTTGTCGCCAGACGCAGGCAAACGGAATGTCCGAAAACGGTAATGATAATGCAAAAATAAGCATGGAGATGCACGTCTATAATTATTACTTAATTGCTAAGTTTGCGATGTTACAGAGAACGGCATATGCGAGGAAATGACAGTTGTGCTGTTTATGTGTACTGATGAGGTTTTGCAGCTTCTGCATTCACACAAAAACTTTTCTTTCTCATTTCAGTGGAAGTCGAGATGGGCAGTTCTCACGAAGCTGTCTCCTGTAGCTGGTGAGTACAATGCATAATTGTTTCAATATAAGAAATATTACCCGTTGTACTTGGAATATGTATTATTTGCAATGGTGGTTTAACGAATAATTGATTGATTACTACTGCTGTTTTCTAAAGCGGATCTTGCATACTCATCGCAACGACCATCTGGTAGTCAGGTTGAATTGCAACAGTTTGTTAATCTATTTTTCTAGGCCCTGCTCTGCAACAATGTTGGAATCTGGCGTTTTACTAGGACCGTAAATTCCTATTAGCATTCTTTACTACTTTGCGCTGTAAGACAGTCAAATAAATGTCGCTCGTCATTTGGTTGAGAACTTCCGGTATAGAGACCGTAGCGGCGCCGTTAGCCGCAAAGCGTACGAGAAAAATAATTTTAAGAAAGCTAAAGATAAACAACCCGATGTCCTTGGGCTGCGCTAGCTCAGTTACTTTAGTTTGTAATAACATTAGCAGTATAGTTACTTCAGTCCTAAGTTATTAGAGATGTTAAACCTCGGTTGTTAGGTCGAACTCTTCGTAATTACCAAAAACAAGCGTGTTTTTTGTCGAATAAGTATAGGTGTGCGTAGAAATATGTGTAGGTGTGTATAAGGTGAGTGTGTCGTGACCGCAGTTGAGACCCCATTTTATATAATAACAACCAGTGCACTATGGGACCTACCAAGTCCATAACTACTATACTGCTACTACGATTTACATACATATACTCTACTACTGTTATTACCCCCTTGAGTATCTACAGTACCATACTGTTCATTGACTCTTCTTCGGACAGCCGAAAGCCGTAGCATAAAAAAAGGTAATTTCATATAATACCGCGAATTTTTTTTTAAGATTGCTTGCAAGTTTACGAAAATTCACTAAATGTGGTGAATGCAAAACGAAAACTATGTTTTTTTTATTAATTTTAAAAATTAGATGGTATGATAGGTGCTGTAGCTAGAACAAAACTGTGACGATAGAGGACTTTACTGCAGCCTTTCACAGTATTTTAAGATAACAAAAATCGTAAAAGTATTTTTGTAAACCTACATCATGAAAGAGATATCTTCACCCAAGATGTTTGAAAAGGGACAGATTCTGGTTTGCACCGAATCTAATGACAGGATAAGAACAATTAGCAAAAAATCAGAGGTCTCGAACACATGTCAGAAATTTTTTGAAAAATCTTGAAATGTATGGAAACAAAGCAAAAACAAAGAAAAAACACACATACGAGTTGACTGCTTAATCTGTCTCCTGTGAGCCCTCGTACACGCCTCAGATTGGCTTCTTAGTATGAAAAAAAAATATATATATATCCGAGAGACCTTCTATTGTCATTAAATTTGAACGTTGGTGCTAGAACAATACGTCGCGTGTATCACAATTCACTACACAAGGTTTCTAAGTAAATGAAGAAGGATTCAACGTTGATAAAGAAACATGAGAATTGACCAGAGAAATAAGGAAAACGTCACGTGGACACATGAAAAGTTGGTGAGTGAGTGTTTTCCGATAAAACGAACTTTAACATCGATACGCCAGAAGATTCTCAAGAATACTGGTATGACTCGAGAATGGAGGGCTAGATCTTTTATAAGAGTACTGGCACTGATTATAACCTCGCTTTCGCTGCAATGCAGATAGCAAATGTTAGAAACTAATTTGCAGTGCTAGAGAAATCTGCTACCTTAGAGTGGGGTTACTTTTTCCGCAAGGGTAACATTGTCCAGTCCCTTTTTCCAATTTGTATAAAATAGACAGACGCGCAACTTAGCATATGAGTAATACATTTCGTGTACCTTCATTGTAGCACCTCCCACACACTGTCGACTTTGTAAAATTTGAGAAAACCTGCTGGAGTTAACCCTGCGGTCAAAGTAATCTCACTTTACGGTATCTTTTTAAATGTTAAAATTGCAGCTAGAATAATTTTTCAGCAATGATATGCTTCCATTAACACCGAAAAGCTAACAAAAGAACTGTTTATGAGGAGAAATAGCGACATTTTGGAAAGGCCAGTGGCATCATCAGAGCTACAATATATTAAATAGAAAAATTGATAAGGAATTTTACTGAGGCCCGTTCATATACTGTAAATGGTGGACGACTTGAGAGGAAAGAAATTTTGTTCTGGACCATAAGGAAATACTTCTGTGAAATCTCTCCAGAAATTGCTGATAATCTTCTAAATTTGTGCAGGACCGATGTGTAATAGTTCTTCAATTCTAGGAAAATTTTTGTAAATAGTGCGTGGTCTGTATTTATTTCCAGTGTATAATATTTTGAGGTGTAATATCCTTATGACCAGCCTCGGTGAATCAATTTTCCTTCCTTATTTCACTTTGATGTCTTAAACTGACTATATATATTATACCTATATACATATATATATATAGGCATCGTGTTGCATATCCTATATTCGAAAAATATTTCAAAATCTATAAAGCAGCAGTCAAACAGTTTAGCCCCGTCAGATGTTGACACTAACTAATCTGCATTTTCAGAACTGTTGTGCTACCCAATAACCACTGCAACTGCCATATTTTTGCTACTGGAAGTACCGCAGGTTGACTTGGCCTATACCACCTTCCTGGATATGAATAATTATTGAGCTCCATTTCCATACCATTCACTCTCCGCTCGTACACCCTTCACTAATGCAAAGTCATTCGGAATATTTACGCAGCTAAATTAATTCTGAGAAGTGGCACAAAACAATCTTTGTTAGAAGGTAATCTATCATGCAGACGTGAGAAGGCATAGAGCGAGGATATGTTTCTTTGTGGACTTCAGTCTAGGTGACGCCAATCTTACTGAATAATAACGGGGTAATTATTGTGTTTTTTCTGTGTTCAGTGTGAGCATAATTAGGGAAAATATCTAACTCACGATTTTTTCTTCGGAGAAGTGTCAATTTCGTTTTAAAATGCAAGGCAGGAGAAGAACAAATGCTATGCTAGAAATAGTAAGGTTTTTATTGCATTGATTTTGAATTGAACGTAGCAGTGACTGAAAAAACTTGTCCCGATGCCGGAGGATGTGGGTTTTCTGTTAACTTCAGTGGTCAGTGTTGAGTCTTGGTTGGTTATTAAAGCATCTAGAAAAGCTAAAGAATCATTTGGTTGATTTTCGGCGGTGAATTGGGCGTAACTACTGCCCACACGACTTCACACCGATCCACTATAATCGTTATGTAGAGGACACTTTTCTCGTATTCAAGAATCAAGCAGATTTTGATCTTTTTCTGGAATATTTGAATAGTAAACATCCAAAAATTGAAATTCACTGCCGAAAATCAATCAAATAAGTTTTTAGCTTTTCTATATGCTTTAATAACCAACCAAGACTCAACACTGACTACTGAAGTTAACAGAAAACCCACATCCTCCGGCATCGGGACAAGTTTTTTCAGTCACTGCTACGTTCAATTCAAAATCAATGCAATAAAAACCTTACTATTTCTAGCATAGCATTTGTCCTTCTCCTGCCTTGCATTTTCAAACGAAATTGACTCTCTCCGGACTTTCTTCAAAAATAACGGTCATCCGCACCCTTTTTTGGACCACTAATGCAAATTGTTCATAGACAAACTGTTCGATCCCGGCATTAGGAAACCATCGGTCCGTAAATTGGACTTTTTCACTCGCTTCCATACTACAACAAAGCATCTGTTAGTGCACTTAATACTTTGAAAACGTTCCTCTCTGAAGCTTACCTACATATCAACCTTCAAATTTTCATTCAAAAACACATTTATCATAGGGTCCTACTTCAAATTTAAAGACACCGTTTTTGTCTAGAGTTACTTACCGTTACCCATGCCACGCCGCAGCGCCTCATACACCGGTAGCACTGGACAACACTTCAAAGTCCGTAATGACCAACATTTAGGTGTATCCAGTCGTACCGGTATACCACTGGAGAAACCCTCACATTCAGCCCCCCGCCTACATGCCGAACAAAACAACCATCCTGTCAGCAGGAATGATTTCTCCATCATAAACTCTTCGAATCCCATCGAGCTCACAACAGTAGAAGCTCTCCACATCCACAGAACCAAACAGAGCCTTAATATTATGACCTTAGCTGTACCGCTCCACCCAGTGGATACGTCAATAGTCCCGCTGACTGTACAAGAGCCTACATTCTGCCCCTCGACCTACCCCGGTTCATTTGCCGTTTAGACTCCCTCTGCTCCTCTCCCCAAACTTAAGTAGTAAAGAATTTTTTTCCTTCCCAGGTGTAGATTAGAATTTTTAATTTCTGAAGATGGGATACTTACTCCCGAAACGCTAAGTTTTAGAATCAGTTGACTTTATATATAGTAATTGAGATTTATCGTAGCAAAATATTTTAAAATAAAAATACATTTGACCATATAGCAAGAATAGTAATTTGTGTTACTCTCTGTATTTCATATAAACTCAATACGTATAATTCCGGGTATCTCAATTTTACACTTTCCTTAGTGTATGTCAGGTGACTCAGAATGAGAAAATTGCAAATGAAACGAGAAGTAAGTCATTTTGTATATTAGAGTATTATTGAAATTAATGTGCGAAAATTAATCAGTTATCGTGATGTGATAGACACAAACTGCCCAACGATGCAATCGTGCTTTACTAATGATGCAAATTCATAATGCTTATATATTTTAAGAATTGATAAAGATAATTAAATATAAAAAATCATTCCCGTGAAATTTAGGCTAAAAAAACGCTCTTATTAAAATTGTGGTCAATCAGTGGCCTGAGAACAGCGGTATAAAAATGAAAATGTGTCTTCATCATTTCCATATATGCTAGAAGCAAATTGAACGATGTCTTCAAGTTTCATAACGTAGTGTACAAAATAAGAATGTTCATAAATCATATTTCAGTTTGATGAAAGAGAAACTAAAACAGTATGAACATATTTCACTGAGATTCAATGTGCGAAATAAGATCGCCAACGTATCATCTTCTTAGATATAATAGCATCTTATCATGTTTCCCTCAATTAAATGCAATAACCGAATCGAAGTTTAGACATTGTAGACACCGATAGAAGATGAATAGTTCAATTTGTTGCATCCAAGCCATATTCATTGCAGATATTTACACAAATTGTATATACATTGCATACTTACCTATACAATGTATCACATATACATAAAACAAATCACATATGCTCATCATGTCACTTATCAATATCAAATGTTACATATCCATATCATAGACCAGTATCATATATGGATATCTTATATCACATATACATGTCATGCCCATTCCACATAAATCATGTCGTAGAATATAGAAGCAGCTAATCAGCTTACCACATTTCCTTAAAACAGATGCAACATGAGAATCCTTAATTATTCAAGTTAAGACTTAGCGTAGCCAGAAACAAGATGATGAATGGTCCAATTCGTCGCAATTAACAGTGCAAGATCAGGACCACGATAAGTTCTATGCTACATGCACGGCCTGCACAGAGCATCTCTCTCGCTCTCATGCCCAGGCATGCCGCACATTGATCGTGTTACAGGCAAAACTCCCTGATGCATTGCCTTAAAAATAGAGGCAATGGTGGATGATTTGGCCCATAGGCTGTGCCCTGAGCACTGCAGCAAGATTTAGGGCTGATATGAGAAGCCTGTGTTGAAGCCAGCTGGTCTGAAATGCTTATGTCATAGCCGAATTTTGGGTTTAATGATTTAGATTCTGGCGGGATCAAGAATTCTGTAATAGACTAGGGAATTTGTATCACTTCTACGTTGTTTTATTTTTTATACTGGGATTACGTTTCGTACCAATCGTTCCATATTTGAACTAGAGTTCTGGCAGGGAAATCCACGACCTGCAGTATTGCGCAGCGTCAGACAAGCACTGCACCTTCAGCTCGGAACAGACATTTTACCCGGACGGTGTATGTGTGGAGCGCGGACACACACCTTTGGTGTTGCCTATACAGTTCCGCTTTCTGATACTTACCTCAGGTCCTAGAGAACGATGTGTTGTACGGCAATTTTTAGTTCATAAGTGTGGTAATTGCATGGTCAGTCGGGAGTTGTACAGTTTCAGAGTTATCTCTACAGTGTGTCTAGCAGAGACGCTTAGTTTCCAAGTGTGGTAAATAAATAGTCTGGTGACATCTATCATTCCAAAGGCCTCTCTAAGAGTTAGTTTTTACGACGCGTCCACTCGTTCGAATGTTTTGAAGCGTCGTTGTCAGCACCACTTTGTGTTCGCCTCAAAAAGTTATTAAAATCCTGTCAAATCAGTTTTGCTTGGTAAGTATCACTAGACAAGTTAGGGATAGCTATTCAGATTTGAAGTGAAATAAAACTCAGGAAACCGTGCAATAATTTTCTACTGTGTCTACGGCACAGTAGCACATTCGAAGGTGCGGCAAAGTGAGCAGGTTAAAAAGAGTTACGGCTAGACCGACTATTAGGTATAGGAGAACCAAATGCTGGTGGATGGGCATCGAATCCAAGTAAGTTAATAATGCTATAGGTAGGCCTATATGAAATTGGTGAGTGGTAATCTTATCCCGCCCAGGTGTAGTTTTTGTGTTTGGAAGACACTGTTCACTGCTCGTTTTACTGCGTAAAAAGTTGTGGACCGATTTTGACGAACTTCACAAGGATTGTTAGGTATCCTAGGAAGAACAGATGATTAACTTTTGGTGAAGATCTGTCCATCCATTTGTTTGTTTATGTGTCTGCCTATTTTTGTAAGGGCCTTAATTCAAAAAGTAATAGACGGATTTTCATGAAATATACATGAGTTGTTGGGTTTATTAAAGGGAGTAAATGATCATATTTTTGTGACGCTATGTTGGTTCGTTTGTTTCTCGCTGGGTTTGTTAGCGCAATAATTCAAAATATCATAGATGGATTTTTATGAAATTTTTAAGAATTGTTAGTAATATTAACAGACATAATTAATTAAATTTTGGTGATGATCAGTAGGTCCGTTTGTGTGTTTGACTAATGTTTGTTAAAATGTTTGTTAGAGCAATAACTCAAAAATTATGGATGGATCTTGATGAAATTTTAGTATGTTAAATGACATAACTGATTAAATTTTGGTGCAGATCGGTTGTTTCGTTTGTATGTTCAACTTATGTTTGTTAGCAGCATAACTCAAAAAGTTATGAACAGATTTCCAAGAAAATTACGGACACTGTTAACATTATCAAAATCCATAAGTGTTCAGATTTTGGTGTTGATATAAAGAAAATATGGTTTCAGAGCCGATTTGAATTTATCTTTACCGTTGCCCTGCTTGGCGGAGGTATGCGCTCTCAGAGTGCTCTAGTTGAAAGTGTGATAGTGCAATGGTTGATACAGCGATACCTGAGGTAAGATAGGGCTATACTTAACTGGTGGTTAGGCAGTATCTTCTAGCTGATAAAGTGGTACCTAAGAGATGATACAGCGATACCTGGAAGGTGATATAGTGATACCTGAGGGATGATAGTGCGGTATCTGACGGGTGCTACTACGATACGCTACGACACCTGCTACTACGATACCTGAGGGGTGATACTGCGATACCCGAAGGGCGATAGTACGATTCCTGGGGGGTGATACTGCCATGTCTGAGAGGTAATGCATCTTTACCTGAGGGGTGAGACTGCAATACCTGAGGCGTGATGCAGCTGTATCTAAAAGGTGATACAGCGCCATCTGAGGGGTGATGCAGGTATACCAGAAGGATGATACAGCGATACATGAGGGTGATACAGCGATACATTAGAGGTAATTCAGCGCTACCAGATGAGGGAGTGATATACAGTAACGTAAAGAATGATGCAGGGATATCTGAGTGGTGATACAGCCATACCTGAGCAGCGGTATCGCTTCACCTGAGGAGCCGTATCCCATCTCAGGTATCATATCGATCCGTATAATCGCATCCGCTCCCAGAGCGGATGAGGAGGAGCAATTAAAACTTCTTCCGAGGTCAATTTATAAATTTTGATAATTTCCCGCAATTACCTCTGAGTTTAGCGAGAATGCGATCTTCAAATTGCTTATAATAGCGAATAGGACTAATTTTATCAAGCATATTTTCCTTGTGAGGTTTTAAGTCACAAATATACTCTTCTTTACAGTAAATAATGTTGTTATTTACAAACGAAAATAGTCAATTTTCTTTATAAGTTGTAGTGCGTTTCTTCTACTTAGCTAGGTGTAATTAATATACATGCAAGAGCATTCTGAATCTAAGGAGCCTGTTATAATTAAATTTTTGTGATTGCTGAAGAGTTCTAACAATCGAGCATAATTCAAATCCATGGGTTCGTATTTTCATCATTAGTGAATAATATGATTGTGTAATCAGCATTTAATTTACTGTAGTGAATTTAGTATTTCCGAAAAAATTTCCTTACAACCAAACACAAGTGCGCAGCATAGGTACTCGTTTTCCCGGCAACCACTTACGCGTAATAATTTTCTATTTCCAAAAGGGTCTTACCTCCATATATGGTTCAAGTGCCCAGCTGATGTATTGGGGTACTTAGAAACCTGTTACAAGTGGTCCTACAGAAAGACCCATTTGTTTTACGAAGTTTTATTATTCAAGTCTCACATTTTTACTCAAACGTGCTCGATATTTATGTGTACTCTTGATTCAAGAGCACATAATTATATCCAGTGCCTGAAAGTATTGACCTGGAACCTGTGAAATAAACAGTATAAAACAAGTATGACTCATCTCGAGGACCACTCTCTCGAGTATTTAATTAGTATTATTTACTCCCTCGAACTCCTTGCAGTGAAGCCTAGTTCGAGTGCAAATCTTGAGTAGTGAGCAGCTTAGCAACCTTTTACAAGTCATATTCCGCCTAGTTACCCAATAGCACTTAGGGATGATCTCATATTATCGTCTACCGTCACACGTCGCCTCAAGTGGGCGGTCGTGACAAAGGCTGCCTTGAGGCCCAGCCAACCAGCCAGCTTTGGCTGAGGGGCAGCCAACAAACAGCTCTTTGTAACCAGCAACTGCCACTTGTGCAGCAGCCAGTTCTGTCCCAAATGTTGCTATAATGGGCTCCCCGGAGCTTCAGGATGTGAAGAAATGCCACCCATTTCCTGAAAACAATTTTCTAGGCATAAAATAGGGTAATGATGATGAGTTGTGCCGTAAACATGTAGCAATTTTGACAGATTTTGGGTGGCTTTCTTTCAAAGCAAATTTGTGGTCACATTAAAAGGAAATACTTAGTTTTGGCGTCAGTATTTATATATTCCTGTTACTCTGGTGGAAATGAATTTCTTGTCAAAACAAAAAGATACAATTACAGTTGTGATATCAATATGATGAAACATTTAAATTCATTTCTGGATAACCCCCAAATTTAATCGTTTCGTAACTTCATTTGGTAGTCGTTGGATGCGATTGAAGGGTGAAAGAATTTACTCAATTTCTTGAAGAAAGATAATTACTCTTCAGCATATGAAGAAATTATAGATACTAAAATTTTTGTTGCACTACAGATACAAGGTAATTATATAATTGTGTAAGCATTTGAAAGGTTTCACTGCACAACGTGAGAAATTTTAGGTTTCTATACATGACTGTGTAATCAGCATTTAATTTAATGTAGTGAATTTCCTATTTTTAGACTCTTTTTTTATCTCATAAACTCTATTGAATATTCCATTGTTACTAAAGCGCTACCAACTTACTTACCAACTTTCATGGGAGTAGAACGTCCACTAACACGTTAGTTACACAATCACTCTCTTAATTCCGTCTGGAGGTTCTTTCCATGTATTCCATAGACACAAGTCCAACTGAACAAGCGAATATTCTACAATTCTCTATAGCTAATTGCGACCATGCATTCACTTGAGAATATATGTCACGAAATCATCAAGGATGGCTCAGCGACAAGCGTTCTTAAATTATGTTTTTTTTTTTTTTCGTAAAAGGCCCTATAGTTGTACTGGACTCTTTCCGGTGTGGCTGCCTTTATTATTAAAAATTATGCGCAGTATCCTATTTTCGGGTAAAATATGTGCTAGGAATTTGCAAGTGGCTCGTCTTTTGAGCAGATGGTCATATATTTCCTCCATTAAAACCATTTCCCACAGTACAGGTTAGGTTTTACACAAGTCTTACTTGCCATTTGAGTACGTCGGTTCTGGAATGAGACCATGCATGATTTAACGCATTTCCCTCATAAAATTCCCATTCCCGGGTATTCTCCCCAATCTTGCCTCATTCTCTGGGACAATTTCTACGAATATTCATTGAGGGAATTACGCCTGGCTTTTGTATGCAAATGGCAGCAAGGAATCGGGGTTCCTATTTGGTAGGTGGTAGACTCGTTTGAAATTTAACTTGTAATGTAAAATTTTTGAGATATGCAACAATTCGCTTCATTTATTGCCCTCTATTATCTACGAGCGCTTGCAGTGTTCTTGAAAATGACCTTCCCATTATTTAAGTAATGAGTTCTGCATAGAGTTGACATATATATCTTCTGAGGAATTAATGTAAATTTAAATAAATTTTGGTAATACCGCATTTTTTATAAAAATTATGGCAAGTCCAAATATTTTTCTCGTGAAGAGCACGTTTCAGTGCTGGTGTTTCTTTCAGTGTTCAAGAAACTGAGACTGTAGTACTGCATTATAAAACCTTGGGAGTTCTACAATCATGTTGACCTCGTATTAAAAATTGTACTTCTGTAATGAATTTCTATTACAAATAGTAGTGTTGGGAACTGTTTTCGTAATTCTTATCAACGACTAGCTGCACTACGCTTCTCAGTTCTCCTCACTTGTTGAATGTAACGAAAATTGTGACTTATACACTAAGTTTAGGATGTTTTGTGTCCTATCGTATAATTCTAGGTTGATCTGCATCCGAACCTATAACTTTAGAAGGAAATGTGTCAAACGTATAATTTTAGGATGATCTATGTCCTATCCTATAATTTTAGGATGAACTGTGTTCAGTTGTATGATTTTAGGGTGATCTGTGTACTAGCCTATAATTTTAAGATGATCTGTGTCCCAACCTATAATTTTAGAAGGACATGCGTCAATCCTATAATTTTAAGATGGTCTGTGTCCCATCCTATAATTTTAGGATGAACTGTGTCCGATCCTATGATTTTGAAAGTAACTGTCCTGTCCTTTAATTTTAGCCAGATCTATGCATGTCCTATCCTATAATTCTAGGATTATCTGTCTACAATTGTATAATTTTAGGATGATCCGTGTTCTATCCTCTAATTTTAGAATGATCTGTGTATTGGATTATAATTTTAGAATGATGTGTGTCCTATCTTATGATTTTAGCATGATCTATGTCCTATCCTATAATTTTAGAATGATCTCTATTGCATCATTGAATGGCCGCAATATTCGGCCATATGTTCCAATGCTCTGACTGTGGTGATGAATTTTGAACAAGAACTGCGATATCTGTGCAGTGGTAGAGGCCCTGCATTATAAATAATAATGACTCTATTACTGTATATCAGCCGACATTGCTGCACTTGTAATCCTATCTGTTTTCCTTGAACAAGAATCCAAGAAGAGGTCCATAGCTAACAACATACACAACCTCCTACTTCAACAGCCTGGCTGGCACTGATCTCCGAAGAGGCATAGCCCTCGGGACGTATATACTCACCACACTGAGGCCCATACATCATCGCTACAGCTGGCTGTAATGGATTCTGTGCGCGTAACCGTTCTCGTATATGACGCGTTTGATTTTAGTATAAGTAGAGAGGGCAAAAAAAAAATCACAGTGCTTTTTCTCATCTAATTGTAAGCTATATAGCACATTATCTGTGTGAATACAGCAATTGCAGATAGGAAAGCCTTATATTGCCTACATTCTACATATGTTCAATGGAAAACACAACCTTTTGTACAGTACGACAGTAACTGACTAAAAACTTTGCTTAGATTAAGTTGGCAGATTTTGCTAGCAGTCTTGTAAGACCCATTCAGAAGCTGCACATTGTGCACATTACAGTGAAGGAACACGAAGTGGTGTACAGCACGGCTTAACATGCCTTAACATGGTACGCTATTCGCACATTAGGGAGAAAGATTTATCGTAAGAGTGTCTCGTGACCAGCTAACTACACATTATTCATTTGCACAGTAGAGATACACGAAATTTGATGCAACATGACACTATACTGCACAAGCTAGGTACACTGTGCTTCTCTTAAGATGAAGGATTCTATTTTAGTAGCGTCGCATAACCAGTTATCTTTCAGAGAAGTTCAATACAAGAGCTACAGTTCCCGTTGACTTTGATTCTTCTGCAGTTCGAATTGCATTCTCTATCAAACTCGGAAATTTTATAAAGATCTGAACGCCAGCAGCGAAGCTTCCAGCTCCCTTTGTATTCCAGTAAAAATTAGAAAGTCTGAAAAGATTTCTATTGCCGTTTGATATAAATTACCTTGTATTTACTGCAGGAATTTACAGAAGGTTGGTGTTGCAATGTATTTGTTAAAGCGAGGTTCTACATAGCCATGGAAGTTAAATTGAAAGTTGTATTCGGTTCAAGTTTAACTGCCATGAGACGGATTTTTGCTTGTTTTCAGTGCAGGAATTTACAGGAGGTTGATGGTGCAATGCGTTTGTTATAGCAAATTCTACCTCTGAATGAAAAATATAGTTGTGATTGTAAGAGGTAGAGAAATGTGGAGGAAATTGATGTAGATACAGCAATAATGTGACAAGAAAAATATTTTTAGGAATGATAGTGTTGCGAATAATTCAATCTCATGGTAAGAGTTTGCCCTAATCATTGCTACGCCTTCTGAAATACAATTCTGAAGGACTATTTTTTTTAAATGATGATAGAGTAAAATGTATGTTAGAGTAAAATTTTTCGTTCTCATTCATACTCGTATTGGTAAGAATTAGAGTGCTCTGAGAGCGCATACCTCCGCCAAGCGAGGCAACGGCAGCAAAAAATTCAAATTGGCTCTGAAACCATAATTTTCTTTGTATGAACTCCAAAATCTGATCATTTGTGTGTTTTGATAGTAATAACAGCTTGTGCGATTTTCTTGAAAATCCATTCATAAATTTTTGAGTTATAGTGCTAACAAACGTTATGACAAACATGAATCAAATATGCAAACGAACAAACCGGTCTGCTCCAAAATTTAATCACTCATGTCTTTTAACATTACTAATAATCCCTAAAAATTTCATAAAGATCCATTCAATATTTTTTGAGTCATTGTGCTAACAAGCATAAAATTAAAAACAGTGACAAACGAACGAATGAACTATTGGATCATTACCAAAATTTGGTCATTTACTCTTTGCAATATACCTAAGAACTCGCATTAATTTCATAAAAATCCATTCATAGCTTTTTGAGTTAGATATGGCAATGAGAAAAATGAGGCAGACAAACAAACAAACAGATGAACCTATCTTCACCAAAAGTTAATCATCTGTTCTTCCTAACATGCCCAACAATCCTTGTAAATTTCGTCCAAATCGGTTAAGAACTTTTTGAGTTATCTTGGTGACAGAGAGGCAGGCAAACACGACGAAAACATAACCTTCTTGGCGGAGGTAATAATACACCAATTTGAGAATAAGATTGTATTCTTAGTTCATAAATAATATAAACTTTGTATTTTAAAATTTTTCTTTGTCGTGTAGTGCATTTTGTGCTTAACCTGTGTTCTATAATGTTCATTTTTATTAGATACCGTGTTACCGCAAGTCTTTAATTTTATACGAAAGAACAAGGACGGAACGTCCGTAGGGTCGGTCCTTCCTCGGACCTCTCACCCTTCCTTCATTAACCAAAAGTTAATCATCTGTTCCTCCTAACATACCCAACAATCCCTGTAAATTTCGTCCAAATCGGTTAAGAACTTTTTGAGTTATCTTGGTGACAGACAGGCAGACAAACACGACGGAGGTAAATATATAGAAATCGTAAGGAGTAAGAAGTTACAGACATACTATATTACTACTCCGTCCTTGGCAGTGTTTAGCTTAACAGACAATTTCCCAAGAAAGAATGTCGGTAGATATGGTTGCAAAATAATCGTATGAGAATATTCTGCTCTGAGCATTACTTCAGTTTCGGAAACAATTATGTAACTAGAGCACTCTGAGAGCGCATACCTCCGTCAAGTGAGGCAACGGTAGCAAAAAATTCAAATTGGTTCTGAAACCATAATTTTCTTTGTATTAACTCCAAAATCTAATCGTTTGTGCCTTTTTATATTAATAACAGCTTGTTCAATTTTCTTGAAGATCCGTTCATGACTTTTTGAGTTGTTATAGTGTTAACAAACGTTATGACAAACATAGGTCAAACATACAAAAAAAAAACATACCGATCTGCACAAAAATTTGATCATATATGTCTTCTAACATTACTAACAACCCTTATAAATTTCATAAAGATCCACTGATTATTTTTTGAGTTATTGTGCTAACAAGCATAAAATTAAAAACAGTGACAAACGAACGAACGAACAAACGGATCATTACAAAAAATTTAGTCATATACTCTTTGTTATATACCTAACAACTCATGTTAATTTCATCAAAATCCATCCACAACTTTTTGAGTTATGGCATCGAGAAAAATGAGGCAGACAAACAAACAAAC
>LQNS02278154.1:8643678-8662148 GCA_001587735.2 Parhyale hawaiensis
TCGTCTGTCAGAGGCGCAGTAAATGTTATGTCATCGTCTGTCAGAGGAGCAGTAAATGTTATGTCATCGTCTGTCAGAGAAGCAGTAAATGTTATGTCATCGTCTGTCAGAGGAGCAGTGAATGTTATGTCATCGTCTGTCAGAGAAGCAGTAAATGTTATGTCATCGTCTGTCTGAGAAGCAGTAAATGTTATGTCATCGTCTGTCAGAGAAGCAGTAAATGTTATGTCATCGTCTGTCAGAGGAGCAGTAAATGTCATGTCATCGTCTGTCAGAGAAGCGGTAAATGTTATGTCATCGTCTGCCAAAGAAGCAGTAATTCCTATGCTATTGTCTGCAACAGCAGCAGAAAATATTTTCTAGTTTTTTTTTCAAATACCAGTAAACGTTTCATTGGGAATTGATGTCTCAAGGCCTACTAGTAAACCAGCATGGCTTCCGAGAAGTTTTTGATGGAGCTAAAAAAATCCTTCCTGTGAGAATAGTTTCAATGCGCATATGAGTACACTGCATCACGATTTCGCTCAGTATCAGATCGATTTCCAGGAACAAGTTTTTGACATGGGACTATATTCCTGTGGCCTCAGCTGCCTTATTCACCAAACTTGAATCGTTTAAACTTGTTTTCTTTTCCTGTGATTACTGAAGCTTCACGATTCTCGGATGTATGAGAACAGTCAGAAGCCGTAACCGACCGGCTGAAGCCAGTTCCAATATCAGAGTTACTTTTCTGCCATAAAGAATGAAAAATCGACCCAGAGTTGTGTGATTATCACCCGCGAACGAAATACGAGAGAGGTGATAATGTTTTCGTTGAAGATTTAAGTATATATATTTGTCTGTCCACCTAATAAGTGGTGGAAGGAGTTGAGAAATGCTCATAATTTTTTGGAGGTAGTCTGGTGGGTTGCCCTCGATGTGACCTGTGCCAAAAAAAAATTAGGATAAGCTGGTCATCAAAAATGACGGCGATGAAATGTTCTCCCACCCCAGGTGATGGTCTTACGCCACGAGGTGCTCTAGTTTTCCAATGCAACTGCTCTGAAGAAGACAATGTAGAACTGTAATTTTCGTGGATCACAACAATGATGAAAGAAAGCGTCGTAATTTTATTTATCAGCCTCGAAGATTACTGTCATTTCACAGAAGTGAGTAAATTTAAATTTAATTTATTTCTCTTGTGTCGATAAATCAATAACGTGTACAAGCTCGACACCGTCGTTACCGCTGTCGAGATGGGCTGCCGCCGAGAACCAGCGACTAGAGATAACAGGTCGTAAAAAAGTTCATGTGTTTGATTTTGATCAACCGTAAAGTTTTATGTCCAAAACTTATGCATGACACGCTTGGGCCTCTCAACATGCGGTGTGGAGGGGAAGTGGTAAACACAAGTAAAACTAAATATAAAAATATTAACATAATGCAATAAAAAATATTTATTCATATGCGAACAACACAATTATCCGAGTGTATCCGAAAGTCATTTTTTTTCTTTATTTAGTAAAGTTACGTTGACGAGCTTAGTATTACTGAAAATTTTTAATTAGCAAATTTAGGTTCACAACCAATAATTTTGACAAGTTCCGTAACTTCAACAGGGCGGAAATGTTAGGGTTGGTCTAGGTACCCGTCGTTATTAGTGACAAGATCAATGAGTATGATATTAATTCAATTATTCTGACAAACATCACTGTTGGACACAAATATTTTTCGGTACAATAATAAATTGAAAGGTTCATGGTGAAAATTCAGATCTTTCACAGCATTTCCATGATTGTGCACCGCCACTCGTATCTTTTGACGCACACGCAATAATATTCATAATATATATATATATATATTTATCACGCTTTCTGCTAACATAAGTAGTGATTCGGGACACAAAAAATGCAAATGCATAAACATACACTGATTAACAACATAAGAAATAAATAAATAATTTTACCAACATACTTTGCCATTTATTTTTAATTTCCGTTGACGATTGCGAGGCATCCAGCACGTGTACACTCGCCCCTCCATGTCTGCCTGAAGTACTACAGAAGGGAAAGTTCTCGGGCCGTTATTATGTAATGCAAAATACAAAGAAAGCCTTTGTTGGAAACATCAACGGGCGCTTAGCATCGACCATTGACCATAAAAATTGCCTGATACGCACCCGATGAACTGCGGAATTATGGGCGCTATAGCAGCTAACTTTGTCATAAAAATTTCTACGAGTTGACGTAAAGAAAACTACCTACTTGACTGGATTAAAGGGTGAATATAAATGGGTAGTTACCTGAGTAGATGGGAACTTGATCGCTCAATTGAACATGATCCTCTACAAAAATCTACAAAAATTTAATGTACCGTGGTACACGCTCAACGATTCTGCACAAGTTAGTAAACTACGACTGCATTTGCACCGTTAGTAAGGCAAATATATTGTTCTGAAGAATTTTTTTATTTTGCGCTAGGTATACATAACCCAGAGAACTGCGAGGTGAAATTAGAGGGCTAACTTGACTAGTGCAGTGACGCCCGTAGGTATAATTAAAGTATTACTGTTTTTCTCGTATGAGCCCTCCAATTATTGCGCTTGAATGTACGAGTACTTACAAAATAGAGTTCACTTAAAAAAATTGCAAGCTAAAATTTGCTCCAACCAACAAATAGGAAAAGTATAAATTTAGTGAAACAATGACGATATACCAAGCTAATTATGTTCAAGTCAATATACAGTTAATACTGAAACTAACAGACTGCGAAATCGAATTACAGTCGAGGTAGACTGAACAGGTTCGCGCCGTACAACAAAACTATCATTTTATCTACCCTAGACCTAATAAATAGGCTGTGATCTCCGCAGACTCCAGAGAGATTTACAGTCCTAATCCAAAGTTGATTTGAATATTTTTAACATAGTCTAACGAAAGTAAAGTACATTTTCAACATAAGCTTAGGATGAGCCATGACTACGCCACGTGACAATCACAGAGGCATAAAACAACGAAAAATTTCCTCGACATTGCCGAATATTAGATTTTTAATGAAAAGAAACAGTGGTTTTGACTTCGACCAAGCACAAACCCGGGCCGCGTTACATGCCAGAGCCAAAAGCATAAAATAGCACAAAGTTTGCTCTCCATTTTCGAATATTATCTCACAAGTTCGGCCAGTTCGCAGAGCTAGACGCCTGTCTTTCGCTTCAATACCCATCAAGCCTCCATAAAATTCGGTACGTACCCTCGTGTATGGGACCATAAATTGACCATAGAAATAGCAGTAAAACAACGCTTCAGCCGAGCCTATGTTGCCTCGGGGCTCGGCGACGAACGTAAAGAAGCCCGAGCAAACATACCGAGTACACAAGTTCGGTGGTGGTTTTGTGTGAAGCTGTTCGAAGTAAAGCAAGCTGCGAAAGTTCGGCGTGGTTCGAAAAAATTTTGTTGTAGATGTTCGGTGTTCGAAACTGTGCTACGGACGTTCGATGCAGTTCGAAAGGTGTAGCTACGACAATTCGGCATTGTTTATCTATAAGATAACCACCAAAGGATACTGTTCTGCAAACATGTATACATAAAATTTATATCAATACCTCCGCCTAGGAGATTATGTTTTTGTCGAGTTTGTCTGTCTGTATGTTTATCTCTTTGTCTGTCACCAAGATAACTCAAAAAGCGATGGACAGATTGTTAAGGATTGTTAAGCAGGTTATAAGAGTAACAGATTATTACCTTTTGGTGAAGATCCGTCTAATCATTTCTTTTTTTTATCTAGGTATCATAACTCAAACGTTATGGGAAAATTTCTATGAAATTTACATGGATGGTGAGATATGTCATGAAGAGTAAATGTCCATATTTTTGTGACGATCTGCTTACTAGGTTGTTTCTTTGCTTGATTTTATGTTTGTTAAAAAATAAATCAAAAGGTTATGAACGTATTTTTATGAAATTGCAGAATTGTTAAAAATGCTAAAATACATAAATAATCAAAGTTTGAAGATGATCGACTGGTCGGTTTGTGTCTTTGACCAATGTTTGTCAGAATGTTTGTTAGCAACATAACTCAAAAAATGATGAACATATTCTCCTGAAATTTCAATAAATTTCAAAAAGCTGAACGACCCAAATGATCTAATTTTGGTGATGATCGGTTAGTCCGGTTGTGTGTTTCACCAATGTTTGTCAAAATGCCTGTCAGAACAAAACTCGAAAAGTCACAGGCGGATATTCAAGAAATTTTCAGAAGCTGTTATCACCCTCAAAAGGCACGCATGACTAGATTTTAGTGCTGATGAAAAGGAAATAATAGTTTTAGACCCAATTTGAATATTTTGTTAAGGCTGACATGCTTGGCGCAGGTATGCGCTTTCAGAGTGCTCTAATTTGTTAAGTGGCAGCTTCAGGAAAATGTTCTAGAGTGTTCTAGAGTATAATATATAACTTTGAAATAATTCAGTAGGATATTCCAAAAAAAGCATTGAAGTTATCATTATTATTATTTTTAGTAGTAGCGGTAGTAAGCACCCCTCCCTCTCCCAATATTATAGTCACAGGTTGACCACCACGCCCACCGTGTGTTTCCTTCAATGATGAAAAGATTGCAATGCTGCCAAAAGTGTCAGCGCAGTGTTCTGCGGAGTGTCGGTGAAATACTGTTGCAAAGGCAGTACGATATTGCAATACTGAACCAGTACCAAAAATTGCACTTCAGCAGTATCACTGTAACACTACAATAATTCCGCAGCAATACTTCCCTATCGCCATCACTGCCACTGCTACACGCTACTGTCTAATACAGTGTCATGCTCCATTATGCAGTAACTGCAAAAATTTTAAAACACTTCACTCCTCTACGCTTCCTAAATTCTTTATTGGTAAAGTTTCATCTTAATAAAAGATTTTACGCCTTAAGTTTCGCTCAAGGCGCACTAAGGCGCCTCAACAATAATGGAGCTCTCTTCAGTGACGATAGGCACTGCCAGTTCTTCCGCTTGTACTTCTTTGCAAAACCGGGCTGCCGATTTGCTGGGAAAAATTTCCAGCCATTTTCTACACTACTTTAGCTAATTTCAGAACCTATTAATATTTGTATTTTCCTAAAGGTATCTATGACTGCTGAGCCTACTGGAGAACGACACATGCAGAAAAGCACGCTTAAGGAAGGTTTCGACACACGGGCATAGTTGAGAAAGATAAATGCAGAGAAGAACGCTTGAGTTAGGCGTCTGCGAAGAATCATACAACCGAATATTATAATATTATCTACCAGTATGGATATCTGAGTAACATATCTACGGGCAAACATGCGACTTAGGCGGAAAATTTACCGCAGTCAAAATGCATGCCTGTGTAACACATCTAGAAAGAATCACGTGTGTACTGTATCGATGAACTGGCATACTGGGCTTAACCATCTACCTAGAAGCACTCCTCACGTTTCATGTCTACTTCACTCATATATTACATAAAGTATGTATGATATTTTTAATTGGAGGTTAATACTTCGTACGAACATTAAAAAAAAACTAAATAGTATACACACTTCCAACTAGACGTTCAGCTCTAGCACCAAATACTTCATGCAGTGCCCACTACGACCAAATAGCACAATCGTCCTAGATCATGTGCATTTATTGTAGACGCATTGTTAGTAACTTTGTCTCGTATGTTACCCACCAGGTCGCTAAAGCACAACAATTCATCTTGCATTTCACCCACTAAGTCGACACAACATATCCTTTCTATAACGTGAACAATTATTCTGACCGCAGTACAATTCGTCTTGTGCTTTACCCACCAAGTCGCCAGTACGTATCCCTTCCGTATTATGCACGATTATGCGCG
This sequence comes from Parhyale hawaiensis, assembly GCA_001587735.2. Classification (NCBI taxonomy): domain Eukaryota; kingdom Metazoa; phylum Arthropoda; class Malacostraca; order Amphipoda; family Hyalidae; genus Parhyale; species Parhyale hawaiensis. The sequence continues at coordinate 8,649,513 of LQNS02278154.1, forward strand.
CCGCACAGCTCGTCTTGCACGTTACCCACCAAGTCGCCGCTGCATATCATGCACAATTATGGGCGCAGTTTGGTAAATTACATGGCATTAGAGGAGTCTGCCCTCGTCGACGCGCTAAACACTGCGCTTTGTACGCGGCGACAGCCGCACAGCTGCTAGATTAATGATACTTCTGCGAACCGCGGCTAGCTCTGATAGCGTATCTTCTTCCTCTGGGCAAACTTGAAGTAAATCATCCCTATAAGGGTCATCCAAGTTGGGTGTATAGTGCATGAAGCAATGAGAATGAAAGGGGAGTAAACCATATGCGTGAGGGGTGACCATGTTAGAAGCGAAGGACATAGTGTATAGTGGATGAAAGGGGTTGTAGATCATAAATGAGGGTAATGCAACTCAAATGAAAAATGCATAGGGCATTGCAAAGGAAATGGTAGTCGACTACATACATGCGGATCGACCTTGATAAATTAGAAGTATGTAGAGCATAGAAACTGAAAGGGGAGAAAATCGTACAATTCGAGTATTCTACAGCAAGTAATGCATTAGGCATTGTGAATGAAATGCGAGTACACCACATTTCTGCATGTCTACTGCGTTAAATTTGAAGTACGCAGTGAACAGTGGATGAAAGGAAGCGTAAATCGTCAACGAAAGCTAAACCAAGTTGGATTCGAAGTGCGACGAAATTAAATTAATATCTAACCGTGCTATTTTCGGTAAGCGCTCAGCATTGTGGTTTATATACACTCAGTCTGCCAGACTCAGGAAGCAAAGAGAGTAAAGGGACGAATCAATGTGACTAAAATAAAACTTAGCCGTGAACGCATGCAGCAGAAAGACGCAACAGCGACGAGTCGAAGCATTGGAGGGTCGGACCTCTGGCCTTCGTAGGTTGGGGTCTTATTTCCTAATCAGAAATATAAGCGCTGTTATATTCCTGACGTGCTCAAACTTGTTGTACTTGATAGCCATTTTGCCGCGTTAGTGTTGGGGGCACCTCATGTAGCTGGCCAGTCAGGAGGGCAAGATTGCATGAATTAATTGAAAAAATGCGTTCATATAATTAAATATGTTTTGTGAAGAGCATTATGAACTGAATGTGAAGTGTAAATAAGGCTTCACCTCAAAGAAGAAGCAAGATCAGGGCGCCATATCGGATCAGATCTTGCCTCTGATGCTGTAAAAGTAGTTTTTCACCACTCTCTCTACTGCAATTTTCCACTGATATTTGTTTATTGTTCAGTTAGTATATATTCTCTTCACTTATTTATGTGCTAAAGGGTGACATTTGCATTTAACGACAATTTTCCGGTGAAGTTAGGTACACTACTCAGGCTGCTCATCTGCATCATTCGTCGATGTGACGTCATAAATGCCGTCACTTTAATTTCGGTGCTAGTTTCTCGTGCGCCCCCCCCCCCCTTTCCACTCTTTGCTTCCTGGTCAGGCTGTACCAAGTTAAATTCGAATGGCACAGTGAAACCACAGAAGGCAGAAAGTGCTCGAATGTAATATCTAAACAGGATCATCCAAATAAGGTTTGCAGTCCACACTACAGAGTGTATTAATATGGACTGTACTGTACGAGTATATTGTGAATGGAGGAAGATTTCAGCTACCTTTATATACATATATATTGAAGAATTAGATAAGAAGCAAATCAATTAGTTGAAATTTTATTACCCACGACGCGTTTCGCTATTACCTCAGCTCATCAGGTGGGAGGATCGATCCTCCCACCTGATGTGCTGAGGTTACAGCGAAACGTGTCGTGGGTAATAAAATTTCAACTAATTGATTTGCTTCTTATCTAATTCTTCAATATGTACGCCATCTAAAACCAGAATATATATATATATATTAATTTGCAACACCATTACCTTCTTGCAGGCCAATGCAATAGCCTGTTTATTTCATAGTATCTTATAACAACTTCAACCACTCTCGTAACAGACCGATTCTTTCGCTTAAATGCCACATTAACCAAACGCATACAATGCAACTGTACATCTAATTATCTTCTCTCTATTCTGCAACGCACTGCTCCATTCAACCACTCCCGTAATAGACCTATCACGACAGTACTTCTGCAACACCCAGGGTTCGTAACTTAAGTNTTCAATTTTCTTGAAGATCCGTTCATAACTTTTTGAGTTATACTGTTAACAAACGTTATGACAAACATGAGTCAAACATACAAACGAAAAAACCGATCTGCACCAAAATTTGATCATTTATGTCTTTTAGCAATACTAACAACTCCTATAAATTTCATAAAGATCCATTCATTATTATTTGAGTTATTGTGCTAACAAGCATAAAATTAAAAACAGTGACAAACGAACGAACGAACAAGCGAATCATTATCAAAATTTGGTCATTTACTCATTGTTATAAACCTAACAACTCGTGTTAATTTCATCAAAATCCATCCATAACTTTTTGAGTTATAGCGTCGAGAAAAATGAGGCAGACAAACAAACAAACAAACGGATCTACATATCTTCACCAAAAGTTAATCAATTGTTTCTCCTAACATACCTAACAATCCCTGCAAATTTCATCCAAATCGATTCATAACTTTTTGAGTTATCTTGGAGACAGACAAACACACAACAGACAAAGAGACAGACAGACAGACAAACACGACGAAAACATAACCTCCTCGGCGGAGGTAATTATTCTGAAAGCAGTACAGTTCATCTTGTGCTTTACCCACCAAGTCGCCATTACGTATCCCTTCCGTATTATGCACGATTATGCGCGCCGTACAGTTCGTCTTGCACGTTACCCACCAAGTCGCCGCTGCATATCATGCACAATTATGGGCGTAGTTTGGTAAATTACATGGCATTAGAGGAGTCCGCCCTCGCCGACGTGCTAAACACTGCGCTTTGTACGCGGCGACAGCCGCACAGCTGCTAGATTAATGATACTTCTGCAAACCGCGGCTAGCTGTGATAGCGTATCTTCTTCCTCTGGGCAAACTTGAAGTAAATCATCCATAAGGGTCATCCAAGTTGGCTGCATAGTGCATGAAGTATTGAGAATAAAAGGGGAGTAAACCATATGCATGAGGGGTGACCATGTTAGAAGCGAAGGACATAGTGTATAGTGGATGTAAGGGGTTGTAGATCATAAATGAGGGTCATCCAACTCAAATGAAAAATGCATAAGGAATTGCAGAGGAAAGGGTAGTCAAGTACATGCATGCGGATCGACCTTGATAGATTAGAAGTACGTAGAGCATAGGAACTGAAAGAGAAGAAAATCGTACAATTCGAGTATTCTACAGCAAGTAATGCATTAGGCATTGTGAATGAAATGCGAATACACCACATTTCTGCATGTCCACTGCGTAAACTTTAAAGTACGCAGTGAACAGTGGATGAAAGGAAGAGTAAATCATCAACGAAAGTTAAACCAAGTTGGATTCGAAGTGCGCTACAAGTTGTAGACGGAATTAAATTAATATTTATCCATTCTATTTTCAGTATGAGCTCAGTATTGTGGCTTATATACACTCAGTCTGCCAGGCTCAGGAAGCAAAGAGAGTAAAGGGAGGAATCAATGTGACTAAAATAAAACTTAGCCGTGACCGCATTCAACTGAATGACGTCACAGCCACGAGTGGAAGCATTTGAGTGTCGGACCTCATGCCTTCGTAGGTTTGGGTCTTCATCCTAACCAAACAGAAAAATATAGGCAGTGTTATATTCCTGCCGCACTTAAATTTTTTGTACTTGACAGCCATTTTGCCGTGTACTGTGTCGCGTACGTGTAGCTTATGTAGCTGGCCAGTCAGGTGCGGGAGATTGCATGAATTAACTCGAAAATATACATTGATATGTTTAAATATGGTTTGTGTAGAACATTGTAAACTGAACATACAGTGTAAGTAAGGCTTCACCTCAAAGAAGAAGCAAGATCAGGGCGCCATGTCGCTCAGATCTTGCCTCTGATGCTGTGAAAGTTTTCACCACTGTCTCTACTCCAAGTTTCCACTGATATTTGTTTATTGTTCAGTTAGTATATATTCTCCTCATTTATTTATGTGCTAAGGGGTGACATTTGCAATTAACGACAATTTTCCGGTGAAGTTAGGTACACTACTCAGGCTGCTCAGCTGCTTCATTCATCGATGTGACGTCATTGATGTGATGCCGTCACTTGTAATTCGGTGCTAGTTTCTCGTGCGTCCCCCCCCCCGTTCCACTCTTTGCTTCCTGGTCAAGCTGTACCAAGTTAAATGCACAGTAGGCAATATCTAAATGCTATGCAATCTAAATGCTCGAATGCAATATCTAAACAGAATCATCCAAATAAGGTTTGCAGTCCACACTACAGAGTGTAGTAATATGGACTGTACTGTACGAGTATATTGTGAATGGAAGAAGATTTCAGCTACCTTTATGTATATATATATATTGAAGATTTAGATGAGAAGCAAATCAATTAGGTGAAATTTTATTACCCACGACGCGTTTCGCTATTACCTCAGCTCATCAGGTGGGAGGATCGATCCTCCCACCTGATGAGCTGAGGTTACAGCAAAACGCGTCGTGGGAAATAAAACTTCAACTAATCGATTTGCTTCTCATCTAATTATTCAATATGTACGCCATCTACAACCAGAATATATATATATATATTAATTTGTAACACTATTACCTTCTTACAGGCCAATGCAGTAGCCTGTTTATTTTATAGTATCTTATAACAACTTCAACCACTCTCGTAACAGACCGATTCTTTCGCTTAAATGCCACCTTAACCAAACACATACAATGCAACTGTACATCTAATTATCTTCTCTCTATTCTGCAACGCACTGCTCCATTCAACCCCTCCCGTAATAGACCTATCACGACAGTACTTCTGCAACACCCTGGGTTCGTAACTTAAGTGCACCGCCGACCAGCGTGCCTATAAGGCAATCCTTTGCAGCCATAAAACATGTAATTTCGGAAGCTATGGGGCTTTGCTGTGAAGGGTTTCGGTACAGAATCAATACGTAATCCCTCCGGCACCCGCCCTCCTGATACGTACAGGAGGGAACCTATATTGCTAGCACGGAGGTGGTAGCGGCGGCAAGTCCAAATAACTCCATCGAGTGCGGCGCCTTTATTGGTTTGCTTTAAACCGGTTGCAGGAGGTAGCCCAGCGGTTTCTAGTTTGGGCCATGCCTCCCCCCTAGGGGGACAGAAAATTTTAGAAGGCGTCACAGGGGAATGATGAATGACTAGGTGAAATTAAGAGTAGTTGGTAAATGACGCTGCATTTTGAACTAATGTCTATTTCATCGTATTATCACTAAAAGACATAACGTTTTACCTCTCACCTTTACGTCATACAAGTGACTTCTTCCAAACCGCGAGTTTCTGACAATCGCACTCTACTTTGAGGGTATTAATTATTAACATTGCCAAAAGACGGGGGGAGGGCTGTTGGGGGTGGCAGTTGAGACATTATTTTCTGCTGCTTCCAACGTCATAGTTCTGCTACGTACGCTTGACCGCAGTAGTGCACGCTACTGGAACATTTATCTGCAGCATGGGCCAGTGCATGTAGACTTCCTAGTTGGGCTGTGCGGTTAAAATGATTCTATCTTGATTCGTCGTTGGCGTAATGTGCTACCAGTTTCCAGTATCAACTGATCAACGTCTAGCCTACATACATGAAAAAAAAAACTTTCACTTCTGTCCATTATTTGGTTTCCGAATGAAAAAATGTACCCGTGATGCTCTAAAATCATTAACTGCATATATTTATAACATTATTTTAAATAATAAAAAGAGCACTTTAAGTATATTTGTAGACCTAAAAGAGGCTGTCAATGCAGTCAAATATGCAATGCTTCTAACATAGACCGCAACAGTACTTGACTCTTAGGTCTGTCGTTAGCGGCCAAAATTCGACAACGAGAAAATGGGATTTTCTCAAGAGATATTTTTTTCCTCCTATCTAATACTAAAGAAAAAAAAATTCAAGGTACCCAACATTTATCTTACAGATAAGGTATCTTGGATACGGCGAGGATGCACTTGGGCGCTTGCGTGCATGACCGTGTCTGAACGTGCTAATAACAGCTCTTGAGAAAATCCTAATTTGCCCGCCAGCGTCAGAAGCCACTTGGACCTAAGAGTAAAGTACTGCAACGTTCTATGCTTCTAACTTAACTAAAAATATATATAGATTCAGAGGAGTGGTTTGCGACTGGATCGAAGGCTATCTGTCAAACAGAAAGCAATGTGCCAAAGTAAATGGCTATCTGTCAAATTGCTCAACTCAGAACTCAGGGCTCTATGCTGAGACCAATCTTCTTTTTGCTATATATTAACGATTTGTTTGCCAAATGTAACTAGTGTCTTGATGCCAATATTATTTGCGGATGACACCACATTATCACTAGCCTCAACTAATTACAATAAGCTCATCACCACAACTAATTACAATAAACTCATCATCACCTTAAATTCAGAATTTATAAAAGTTAAACGACTGGATGATAACAAATCGGCTTTTTCCTAAGGCTAATAAAGTATTCTTTACAGTATTTGGTAACAGAATGCAGTCAATTGACGAACAACTAAATGTTTACTTTGACGGTCAAAGGAATAACTTTGAGGAGAGTGAGGAATACTTGGGTGTCACTGTCGATAAGCGTCTTTCTTTTTATAAGCATATTGATAATATTTGTGCTAAAATTTCAAAAATTAGCTATAGGCATTTTTCGTAACCTACAGCCATATACTCCTGAGAATAGATTGGTTAATTCGTACTATGCCCTTGTATACCCATATTATCTGTATTGCATTGTTGTTTGGAGTGGTGCTTGCGACGTATACATCAGCAGGTTATTATTTTTACAAAACAAAATTGTTGGAATTATAACTGGTGCAGATAATCTTGATCATTGTAATCCTCTTTTCTATCGAACTTCAATACTAAAGTTCACGATGTGCGTACATAACTTATCTCTATAGAAGCTTTCAAATTATATAAAAGTTCTGGTTTTGTTTATGTGCAACATGGATGTACTACTAGATACAGTAATAATCCTGTACCTGCCTACCAACGCTTGAGAGGAACACAACGTTCCCGCAGTTACATTGTCCTTTGTGTCTGGAATGCATTACCTGTAAGAATAAGAAACCTTTCTTCGTTAAGTAAATTCAAGGTCAAACTGAAAAAAAATATATCTTCTTAGGAGTTACCAGTGAATTACAATATATCTTACTATGTATATAATTCACATTCAGAGCCTCAATACCATATAGTGTCTCAGATCATAATGAACAACTTACTTGCTATGAGTAACTAATTTGTCACGCTGATTCCTCGGTGTAGTTTAAGGTGTAGCAATTTTGTATTTTTGTAGTTTTTTGTCGGAAAAGTACTTAGTAGTGCTTGGATATATAGGCTTCAGAATGATGTAACATTGATTTTCAATAAAGATTGATTGATTTAGAGCCAACATCACAGTTCTCTACAGACACATAGAGACAGCCAATTTGTTGACTGGTTAGTGACACCTAGACACAGGCTCCACACATAAACAGTCACTTCTTTATATTATTCAGCGTCCCGCAGTGGCAGCAAACTAAAAGTTCTCACGTTGACTCTCAAGGCCGGGCTTCCAAACCTCCCAGCCAAGTAGGCAAGTTCTTCGCGGCGTTTGACGTAATCAATCAGCATCCAGTCTGCGTACTGCTGTGGGTTTACTGACCTTTGACATATAAGGGGAGGGTTGAGGGGCGTATCTGTTGCATGCAGCCTTCCGCTACTGGCGCCATAGCTTTAAACGATCTGTGATCGACTGCAGCCTTATACTCCTCTGGGACCAAATAACCTATACCTGTAGCATAAGACAGTGAGTGTAGGTTTCACAGTTGCTGGTGCAGTCAACTTGACTTTACCTTTACGTTCAGTCACGCATATGTAGGAAGCCACTCTATATTATTTAGAGCCACCTTAACAGTTCTCTGCAATCACACATGGACTTCCACTGTACGTTATTTACTGGCACCTCCAGTGCAATCTACAGTCACACGTAGAGAGCCCACATCTCACATCCTCTACACAACGGCCAACATCCACACATGCCATACAACATGGCTGCGTGTCCGGTACACAGCACCACTCGCCGCTCAGATTGCCCGTTTAATCAATGCTAGTTCGTCTAATGAATCCAATGAGTGAAGTTTCATTTCCATAGGAATCTCTGTAGAGTGGAGGGACTGCAGTACACAGAGTTCTGAACATGCTGCAGTGTGTTGTTGGAAAATGCAATGCTCATAGTTTAATACTACAACGAAAACATGAAAATTCGATTTCCCATACGAGCAGCATTGTCTAAAATCTCAACGATGAAAGACGTGCTCTCTTATTCGATTAATTTCACTGAAGCAAGTAAATTCCTATGATAATTGATTAAATGATGTGGAACTCGAATTTTGAATTTTTGGAAAGAGTTCATTTCTTCTTTTCAGTTGGCAGAAGTAAACACTGTCATTTTCAATTATTATTCGGAACAGGTTTCCGGTATTCTGGAAACTCTTACTGATCCTTTAGAATTGAGCCTTTCATTGACTTTTTTAATAATACAATCGAACTTGTTCGTGTGCTTCATCATTTAACTTTTCAATTACAAAATCACTATCGTAGCTCCAAGCTCCTCACCATGGTAAATTAAACCCAATAGCGCCTTTAGAGTCATTGAACTTCCCATCAATGCCACAACACAAAACTTGCCGCAACTCCAAGAAGCTCAAGATTTCTTTACGCCTTCAACAGATACGAGTCCGCGTATTTCGTACGTATATGTAGACTAAAGCCATATGTAAACCTCTACAGTCCTTAAACATAAACTACACCGCAAGAACAACTTTGTGTATCATATTCGTCAGATTCCCACGCGTACACGCCGTACACTAACGTAACTACCACAACTCCAAGCACCTCGTCAATTTCGAAATACTATATCCACGACAATTTTGATATGCATTCGTCCTTGACTCCTCCCTTACTCATTCATTGACTATTGCGACTCAAAGTACCTCATCATATGTTAAGATTCTGAAGTACTTTAGCCGCAGTTATTTCTGTATTCGTCTTTTAATTTCGCACTTATACGAAAAAAACGTTGCAACTCCAATCCTGTGATGAGCATGTGGAGCACATGAGCCGCAACGCCCGTTTGTTCGCATTTTAATTTAGCGCCTATACACAAGAACCACAGCAACTCCAAGCCTCTCACGAGTATCTGAAGTACAACGCCAGTCCCTGCGTTCGTCTTTTAATTCGCCCTTCTGCAAAAACCACGGCAACTCCAAGCTCTTCATAAGTCTCCAAAGCACTTAAGCCGCAGCAGCCCGTGTAGTTCGTACTTATACAATAACCACTGCAGCTCCTAAGCCTGTAGCTCATCACAGCCCAAATTCCCTGGCGGCAAAAACCTCAACAGATGAGACGTGCAGCAAGGGTCCCTTCATCCATCAGCTTAATTGAAAACAAGAACACTAATCTGCTCCCAAAGGAACAACGAGGCTTCACCAAATGAAGCCAAAACCCTTTTATAAGCTGCACTCTGTGAAAGGGTACAGAGCCTAAACTTAAGAGAAGGTCCCTTGCATTTCTCCAGGCATAAGCTGTTATCATGGAGCAATTTTAGCAAAACCGCAGATATATTTCCGGGTTCCAGGGGATCCGCGTGCATTTGCGGAATTGTGTACTTAGTCTCAGTGTTAAAAACTGCCGATAAAAGGCTTATGCCCGGGCTGGCTCTAACTCAGACCCAAGGCTGCACTTTTATTTTGAAACTGAAGTTCCCTTGTGAGCAGAGGAGCGCCGCGGCGGTACACATTTGGAACTTTGTCGGGAGGACTAACTTCATCATTCTTTGTAGACTGGTAATGGGCAGAATTTTCGGTCTGTTTTTTGAAATCCAGCGTTGTCGCGATTGGTAGTTTGGTAACAAACAAAACTTAACAAACAGAATTTTCTGTTTGCTTTGAAAGTGCCACATTTTGAAGTTTTGCAGTCTGCTAACAGACAAAATTTCTTATCTTCTGTGAAAATTTGAAATTACAAAATTCTGCAGACAATTCATAGACAGAACTCTACATTTGCTTTGGAACATTGCAGTGCATGGTGTTTCGTAGATTTTTACTTAGAATTTCCTATAAAGTTAGTTTGCTGAGTCAAGTACATCACGTTTTGCGTACTAGAGATGGACAGTTTTTCTTTGTCACTTTTGAACATTAGTTTATTATGTATTACAGACTGGTAGGAAACAGATGTTTGCGTGCTCCAATAACAGAACAGGCCAAACAAATATTTAACATTTAATGACACAAACAAATGTAATCACAAGCTTATAGTTTAGTTGTGAGATTATAACACATAAAAATAATACAATATAGCTTCAGCTATATCACTATCTAATGTGTACATTTTATAAAAATGTAAGTACCCACCTAATGATACACATAAATGTAGTTATAATCAACTGCACGTTCTTTTTCTAGATTGAAAAATTACTTTTTATAGCTCTATGTACCACTTAGTAATACATCTGAATATGATAGTAGCCAAGTGCATATTCCCTCTCCAGACAGCTTCACTTCTTAGGGTTTTTCCAGCTAGGCTTAATTGCTGAGGGAGCGACGGAGCGGAGCTCTGGCTCGCTGGAATACAGCAAATAATGGCAACGCTTTTGTGGGAATTGCATCACTGTGCCGGGAGTAATATTGCTTTTCTGCCTCACTGTTGCTTGCCGTGATGGGAAAAGCAAGCAGAGTTCTGGGATAACAGGAGCCACATCGAAGATGGGATAAAAGGAGCTTCATCAAAGATGGGATAAAAGGAGCCTCATCGAAGATGGGATATAAGGAGCCACATCGAAGATGGGATAAAAGGAGCCACATCGAAGATGGGATAAAAGGAGCCACATCGAAGATGGGATAAAAGAAGGCACATCGAAAATGGGATAAAAGGAACCACATCGTAGATGGGATAAAAGGAGCCACATCGAAAATGGGATAAAAGGAACCACATCGTAGATGGGATAAAAGGAGGCACATCGAAGATGGGATAAAAGGAGCCACATCGAAGATGGGATAAAAGGAGCCACATCGAAGATGGGAGAAGGTGTAATGCTTACGATGAAGAGAAAGCTAGCTGAGTTTTGGAATGGAAAGAACGACGTCGAAGATAGAAGGAAGAATGCCGGCAGTAATATAAAAAGAAACAGAATTGTGGGAGGTAGACATGCAGTTTGCAGCGAACCGAAAAGCTCGAAGCAATTTGAAATGAAAAGCTAAACATCGAAGATGGGAAATCATACGCTTCCATTGATGGGTACACGAGCAGAAATGCAAGGGAAAATGTAAGATGTCGAAGATGATACGGAAATGAAAACGCGGAAAGGGGAAACAGCATGAGAAAAAGATGTAGTGCCAAAATAGTAAAAAGGGAATATTTGACCAGAAAAAAGATGGAAAAGAGTCATCACTTGAGACTACTGTAATTGGGGCGTCATCTCCGCAGTGCTCGTAACTGGCACCTTTTGTCCAGGTGGACATTGAACATGACTTCATTAAATTTCCTTTTAGATGTATTTAAAAAAAAAAGCCAAAGCATTTTGTTATACTGTTTAATGTTGTGTGCTCGGCACACAGCTCGACCGCTTAGCTCCCTAAGGTTTGCTTCCCTGTGGCTCCAGCTTCCAGTTGGCTAACACCGAAGTTAGAGATGAAGGTGGTATTGGATACAGTCCTTTTAAATTAGCATTACTAAGGTAACGTCACCAGCACTGATACCATTCTCAACCAATAGCGAAGCAACAATTGCTCACGTGATCATAAAGCGTGTAATTTACCAAAATGACGTCACGCGCACAGTGAAATAAATTCTTCTGCCGTCCGTTGGTTGAAGTAACGGTGAATTTTCCTTAAAAGGCTGGTTCACACGACAGAAAAAAAACGTTTTCTCCCATATTTACTATCCCAATATATTGCGGTGACCTCGTAAGCACAACCGCGTGTCTACTAGAGAATATTGTAAAATGCTATCTATCACATCAGTTTGGTTCGTAAGTGTTACAAATTCAGTTTGAGTGTCTTTCTCTCGCCTTGAGAGCAAACGGACACAGTCACGCAGTTGGACGATGAGCGAAGTTAAAGGTACAGTCAACTTGACCGCAGCTCGTACTGGGACTTCCATACTTACTGGTTCGGGCTGTAGATATAAATCAAGTGTCGCCAGGGGAGTGTACGGCGGCAGTCGACTATATATCCGTCAAGTGCTATGGCGCACTCTACGGAAGGTCCTTATGCAACGACCCGTGCCCTCCCTACTCTCCCATTTCTGGGAAGGGTAAGTGCCCTCTCGGCATTGATGCAGGATGTCAAATGCTGAGTCAGCGCACCAAGCTCCGCAAAAGCCCTCATGCTTGAGTTAACGTTTGAGCCCGCAAGGTCCATATCATGAGCTTAGCACTCTAGTCTGCTGCTGCTACTACTTGCATCAGAAAGCACGTTCATTTGGCTATTGGGTAAAAAAATCCTTTAGAAATGAAACTAGTTGACTTCGCTCCATGGTGCACCACGACCATGGTCCAACCTAGAGTCCTGA
>LQNS02278154.1:8662159-8673770 GCA_001587735.2 Parhyale hawaiensis
CTGTTAGAAGATGCGTGTCGGTCGGTCGTACATCCGCGGCCCACCGTTGCTTCAAGCTCTAAATTAGGCCGACTCACCTGTAATTTGAACAACCTCCGCACAGCTCCTGTTCGTACTGCTGAGGTGGCGCACGTAGCAGCGGTCTTGGCAGAATTCGTTGTAAGAAGTAAATTACAGTAAAGAAGTAGATATGTACTTAATTCATTTTACAGAATCAAGTAATACTGTAAAACTCAAGTAATTCGTAGTAAGAAATTACTTAGAATTATGCAACAAGTGTGTTTTCGATTTGGCCAACGAAATAGAGTAATATAGTAAAACGAAACCTTAACTAATTCATCGTAAAAATATTTAGAAAATGAAATATAAATGTACTTAATTCGCTTTAGAAGGTGGGGTAATAAAGAACGACGCAACTCAAGTTACTTACTCAGGTTATGAGCAAGAATTTTAAAATATGAATAATTTTTTATCTGATATGAAAAAAATTAAAACGTAAGCTTAAATCATTCGTCACCAGAAGTAATTTAGAATTATTAACTATACAAGCACATATTTCATTGTAAAACAAAGTGGGAATCATTGTATAACAAAGTGGGAATCATTGTAAGACAAAGTGGGAATCATTGTATAACAAAGTGGGAATCATTGTAAAACAAAGTGGAAATCATTGTATAACAAAGTGGGAATCATTGTAAAACAAAGTGGGAATCATTGTATAACAAAGTGGGAATCATTGTATAACAAAGGGGGAATCATTGTAAAACAAAGTGGAAATCATTGTATAACAAAGTGGGAATCATTGTAAAACAAAGTGGGAATCATTGTATAACAAAGTGGGAATGTAAGCTACAAGCAATTCGTTGCAATGAATGAGTTATGGCACGCTCAACCTGATGGCCAGTCGGTCAGCTCGCACAAAGTTGATGGTACCGTACCCATGCTGTTTATTTTTGTTATGTATCGGGACGACTTGCGTGCTGCGCATCCGTCCGCCAAGTTGTGCGTGCAGCAAAACTCTCCTTCCCTGCAAGAATCTTAATCGACTGTAGTAAAAACACAACTTTTATTACAAACTTACAGAAATATGACTTACTCAGCCGATCTGAAGAAGAAGAAGAAGCTGACATATTCATTGCTGCACCAAAAATAATTCATCCCTAAATCATTCCATATCGGCATAGAAGCGCTTGTTGTAGCTAAATTCGGGAGTACTTGCTATTCCAGCCTCAGGCACAGCCGATATGAAGAGAAAAACTAATACTTTAATTTATTTTTCATCTAAACTGGGCCATCTTAATAAAAATTTCGACTCTTATAACAGAACAAATGTGATTGCTGTTACGAACCTCCGGATGCATTTGATTCTCCGCCCTGACGAGAAACCGATCTGAAGAAGAAAAAAAAACGCTCGCACCCGGATATTTTCTCTCGTAAACTTGCCCTTCCTAACATGAACCTCAACCGATTCGAGCAAAACTGCTTTTGCTGTTGCGAAACTACAGAGGAATTTGTTTCTCCACCCTAACGCGAAACCGATCTGAAGAAAGAGCTCGCAAGTTGCCCAGAAAGAGACGGTCGGGCAGTTGCTCTAAGTGGAAGCTGCGACGCTTGACCAAGACTGATTGAAAGACGCACTTGAGGAAGTTGTGCTCAGTTTTGTGAAGGCAAGAGAGAGCGGCAATAACTGGAAGTGGCAGCACGCTAACAGCACTCGATATTGGCCGCCTGTTTTCCATTTCTGAAAGTTGTGGTGTCCATCTGAAGAGGCCGCTGCCGAGTTGTTGAAAGCTTGCCACTGTGCAGGTTCAATGCAGTACAGGATGTGGACTGTGGACAGTTAGATAGGCATTTCTCAACTTTGTGATATTCAATTCAGTTTCCGGATGGTTGAAAGCTTGCCACATGTGCGGGTGCACTAGTATGCGCATAGCTTTGCATTTCTAGGAGCTACATGCAGAGCTCCGATCTGATGCGAAGTTGCTGAAGACTTGCAAGTGTAAACATCCAATATGAAACACAGAGCGCAGGAAGAAAATTTTCAATTTCTAAAATTTTTAAGGTGACCAACGACAGGATGATGTTCGCGGAGCACAATATTATTATTCAACCCTCTAGCGCACACAGGGAACATTTGGTCACAGTTCAAAGAGTGATAGTCTTACAAAACTTCATTCTTCACAGGGACATCAAGTCGTCAAAATATGGGATTTTCTGGGACCAAACCAGCGCTATGTGTTGACGGTGACTCAAAATTGCGCATGTCATGTTGTTTTATTTTTTACCATTCCAGAAAAGTTATTGCAGCTCGATGGTTGAAAGTGTATTGATAAATGGGGGCATCGCTGATCAAACATTTTATCAGTCTGTCTCATAAAATGTGCAGATAATAATGATACTGGCATAAAAACTGAACGTCTTATGCACAAGGGACGATTTGTTTCCAGATACTGCAAATCCTGCAGTAGAGCAACTCAATACAAATATTTCAGCCCATAGTCACTAAGCGATTTTTCCCCTCATTCCCTAAAGCTCGCAGTATCTGGAGTAGAGCAGTCAGTATATAAATATCTCAGCCCATGCACACTAAATGATTTTTTCCCTCACTCCCTAAAGCTCGCAGTATCTGGAGTAGAGCGGTCAGTACCGGTATATAAATATCTCAGCCCATACACACTAAACGATTTTTTCCCTCATTCCCTAAAGCTCACAGTATCTGGAGCAGAGCAGCCAGTATATAAATATCTTAGCCCATAAACACTAAACGATTTTTTCCCTCATTCCCTAAAGCTCGCAGTATCTGAAGTAGAGCGGTCAGCTCACTGACATTTCCACGACCGCTTGTAGGCCTCACAGGTTAGCTGTTAGGCCTAAGCTGTTCCCTCCAGCGTTTGAGGGAACACTTGCGAGGAAATTAAACAGAAAATGGACGCCGGTTCGAGACAACGAGGCCTCACTTACATCGTTCTCAGTGTTTAGATAAATCGGCGCTTCTTCTTAATTGTTTGCACAGTCTGTTGAATGGGAACGGCTGGTTGTTCTAGGCTGAGCTACAAGACTATACTAATCGTTTGAATTTTTTTACCCATAAGAGCCTTAGTCCTAAGGACTTTTAATCATAAGGACTTTTGGCCCATAGGAACTTTAACCGTAGCCACTTGTGGCAGAAAGGTCTTTCCGATCCTTAAAAAAAGACCTCTCCCCAAGTAGACTTCAGTATAAAGATATTTTTGTCCTTAGGTGTTTTAAAATTTATGACTAGAAACTGTTAGGCCTTTTTGACATTTGGACTGTGAATTGCAAGGACATTTGGGGCCCTCAGGAATGTATTTTACCATACAGACCCAGGGTTGTCAGGCTTTTTTGGATCCTTAGAAATTTTGACCTTATGACTTTTCATCGTGAGGATTCTTGCAATCTAGATCTAGACTTCTGGTTTTGAGGATTTAAGACAGTTTGGTCTTTTTTATCTTTGCGAGATTTGATTTGAAAGACTTTTAATCATAGTAACGTCATAGCTCTTAGTTTGACCTTAGAGACTGTCACGCTAAAGGCTCTTTGCCCTAGCAGTTTTGACGTTGTAAAGTTTTATCAGTGAATTCTTCGCGCTGCTCACTAACCGGTACGTGTCTATGACATACTGTCGATGCGTCATCTGTGTTTCCAACAAGGAACTGACAACTACGTCGCCCTCTCAATATAACTTTAGACTAGTCTACCTGGAATCATACTGGCCCATTTGTTATCTCTTTGACTTTCTGGCTTGTTGTTCTCTTTTGTGAGCCTCCTTAACTGTAATCTCTTTCTCTTCCAGTCTCTTCTTCTGCAGTCACACATCCATTAATTGCCTCGTTTTCTACAATACAGTTCTCTTTACTAGCACTTTGTACCTTTATTTCTTATTTTTCTTATTTCTAATTTTCTGTTATAACCTTCGCCATTCTTCATTGCGTTTGTTGTAATACATATGATTAACCATCCTATGTCTCGTTCTCTGCTGCAACATTTTTCGCCTGTTACCCCATTTTATGTTAGCGCATTGCATTTTCTGTGTCTAGTTCGTTTTCTGTCATCGGCAAGTCTATCTGTTGCTCCATTTTTTTCGTCCATTGTGTCGCTTTTAATCATTTTTCCTTCTATTATTTTTCGTTTCCCATAATGACATTTTCCATCAGTTGCCCAATTTTGATCATCATGTTTCCGTGTATTGCTTTATTCTCTATTATGGCGTTTCCATCCATGTTTCATTCATACTCGCTGATTATTTTTATCCCCAGCCGCATTTTCCGTAATCGCGTTTACATCCGTTGTCTTATTTTCTACTATCGCGTTTCCATCTATTGTCTCATTTTTCTCTAATAGCGTTTACATCCGTTGCCTCGTTTTCAGTAATCGCGTTTACATCCACGGTCTCATTTTCTGTAATCGCGTTTCCATCCGGTGTCTCATTTTCTTTAATCGCATTTTCTATGATCGCGTTTTCCATCCTCGCTCGTTCCCATAATCTTCGCTCTTCACTTCCCCACACTGGCAGCACGGTCTCCAGAAACCATCCAGACCCCGCAGAACCTGTCCGTAATGACAGTGACGCGCCGCACCCTCGACTGTTCCCTCAGATTAGAGTTACTCCCCTCATGCAAGCCGGGCCCCTGCACGTCTTCCAACTGTACAAAGAAAGGTCATCAGTACGCACGAAATATCGATTAGTTCTCCTAATGGAAAAGTTGCTGGCAGTTCTGCAGAGGTAGAGAGACTTCATATGGAAAGTTTCGTCTCCTGTGGTCGTAAGGCGTTGGTAGAAAGTCTTTTCTCGGGTCATCTGAAGAGGTGCATAACAAATCTCATCTCGTGCTAGATCCAGCGAAAAGAGGGTAGAACACTTAATTCTTTCCGTGTCGTCTAAGGTACTAGATATTATATTTATATTATATTTCTACCAATGAGCATCCCTACACACAGCGTACACAGTGAACCAAAGGGAGAAATAAGGTACTAGATAGAGATTATCTACTCATGTACCTTCTATGGTGATATTAGGTGCTAGATAGTACGTTTCTTGCGCGTTGTATGAAAAAGATGATAAATCGAGTTTTTCCCTTTCTATTGGAATAACCAAGCAAGGGCACTTACCAAGTGTACAACAACGAACCAGAATCACCCCCCCCCCCCCNNAATCCCCCCCCCCCCCCCGCCGAAACACAGAGCCCGCTAGAGCATGCACCATCATCTGGAAAGAACATAACATTTTAACTTGCACCACAGCAAACTGTAAAGATAATATGCTCTTCACTGCTGCTCTAAAAAACTTTAGATACAGATAGTTTGATTGTAAAGGAACTGACTGAGAAGTACCCGATACACAATTTAATGAACAAAAAAAAACAGCAGTTATCGAGTAAAATATTTGATAAACACTCAACGGCACACCAAACTCTGTAACATACAGACGATCATATCTTAGAACAGGTTCACTCGAAGGTCAAATCTACATTGTCTTTGCTCAACGACCGAGTGTTTAGTTGCATCTTTATAGCAACAGCAAATACGTGCCTCGCAAAATTAGACTAAAATGCCATATGCTTAGCAACTGATGCAAGTAAAGTTTTGAATATCATTTTCATATCAGAAAAAAAAAGACTTTTACAGAAACGTAAATCAGTATCTGGCGCTACCGAAATTCTACTGAGAACATCATGCATTTTAGCGATGGTTGCTGTTCTGGTTACTATTAGCCCTCTCATGACTGTACTAACCAATACAAAATTGCACAAATACACTCTATCTACATTATACTAAAACTCTGTGAACTTTATTTATTTACTTGATTGATTGTACACAAGAAATTATTTAATCGGGTTTGAACTAGTGCCGTATAAAAATTTATTCTTGTTTAAGGGCAGCGTCTTGAATTTTCTTTTGAGAAGTAAAGAAAATAGTGATAGTGACCCAACGGGTCATATGAAGTCTAGTGTTTTCTAAATATCCCATCATATTTCCGTACAAGTTCATTACATAAATGCTATGCGGAGAAGCTTCATATAATAATAAAGTTTCTTAAATTACAGTATTGAAATGCTACGTGGAACCCAAGTGAATATATCATATTTCTACTGTCGGTTACAAACAAAGTACATGTCGCAGTGGTCTTACATTCTAGACATCATTACGCCCCATTGCTTGGCCTCCGTCAGGCAACAGTATGCACGCTGCAATCGTAGATACATATTAGCGTGTTTGTAGCCAGGGGTATTGCGGATGAGTTTTATTAATGAGTTTCTAGTGTTTTCAATCCTGTATTCTAGATTCCATGCGCATTTCCTGGGCCTTTCGTTAAGACAATCGGTGCACTTTTGGACAAGTATTAGACTTGCACTTTTAGACCTTGCCACATTCATTAATATGGGAAAAATGTCGTTATAAGCAACATGCAAACGCTCTATGGATTTCTTTTTAAAGTTACACCAATGTGAGTTACAGTACGGGGGTAACACTAGGTTCAGAACAGCTAGCTGGCATTTAGAGCAGTGTCCGAATTAACGTGTTAAGAACTCCGTGGAGTTTTCGCGCTTCTTTTTCTATTTCCTGGTTCTTTTGCTAAGCTTAATATACATGCATACTATTTATACATTTCTGTAGCCATAAAAAGGTATATGCACACCAAACTTTCATTATGTGCTTCTTGTTAAGCACATACAGAAACGTAAATGAATATAATGCCGGTTAGTGTAAAAACAGAGTAAAATTTTCAGTCAATATGGACATTGGGTACAACAAATACATTTGGTGGTGAGAATCTTAGAAAAAAAAAATTGTTTTATACTATAGCTATAGATTGCTCGTGACCCATTGGGTCGCGAAAAACCTATCCTGAAATAATTTTCCTTCTATTCCTTGTCACGGTTTTCTTACTGTGAGGTATTTTTTCCCTTTTTAGATTTTTCTTAAGTTACGAGATAAAAAGCGAGGACTATTTTTCTGGAATAAATGTGCTACCGAACCGTGTACAGGATACAGAGCTTTTCCACATTAACGATGATTTGAAGCAACAAATTGAAGATTTATATTCCGGAGTCTCCGAGTTCCTAGCATGATAGCGAGCCCCTCCATGCCCCTCTTTACCCCTATGCATGCATAATAACGTAGATTGCATGCACAGTGACATAGAAGCAAGCAAGCAAACATGCAAGCAAACTAGATTATCAAAGTTTTGTAAGTATGTAGATAGATTAGTGCAAGAAGAACACGCTATAGTTAATGTGTCAAATATACCTAAATTTTGAAACACTTCAACTTCCAATGCTAAGATATCTGCAATTGCTCTTGTTTACCCCGATCCACAAAAACTGTCCGTCTAGGCTTCTCACAACCAAATGTACTTGGTGAAACATTTGTTTACAGTAATAAAAGATAGCTTGGTACGTCAATAGCATATTTTCTGTACCTACGTCATTCTTAACACATCAACGTTGTTGTATATGAAGCATGAAGCTCATTACATAATTACTATATGCACCTGAAACAAACTTTTCTCTTCCACAGGTATCTGTAAGCCCAAAATTAAAAGCTACATAATTACTATGTATCATGCACCTATAAAACAAACGTTTCTTCCACTGGTATCTGTAAACCCAAAAACGCTACGGCGCTTGAAGCTCATTACATAATTACCATGTCAAAGCCCCTAAAAATAAGGTTTCTTCTACTCTGTGTCTACAGTTTCATTGTAACCTTAGGGGAAAAAGGTCATCAGCAGGCACGATATATCGATTAGCTTCCCAATGGAAAAGGTTGCGGGCTTCGCCGTAGGGGAACTCAGAAAAAAATAGGGATGAGTCAGAACTACCGGCGCTAGGGATGTCCAACTCCATGAATAATGCAGACTAATTTGTATCAAGGGACTGGGTGAGTAAGAGTGCGTATGCTTAGCGTGCATTCGAAAGCAGATTGCAACTTCAATCTCCTGTTTAAGTGTTCTGCATCTCGTTACTGAACGTTTCTCACAAGTAAGGCTAATGTTGCTTCAACAAATTCATTGCAATATAATATGCACATACGTATAAAGATATACTGGTATATACATATATATCGGAATAATTACTCGAGAAATGGTATTTAATAAACCAGATTCGTTTTATTTGCTGAGAAAATGTCTAATAATTCACTTTCGGTAAGAAAATAAAGGTCTTCTAGCACCATTTCTAGTAATTAAATTGTTATTATGGACGTGTCTTGCGTTTATATGTATGAATGTGCATACACGTACAAATACATGCATAAATATTTATATATACAGTATATGATTGACGCTAAATAAGTAGAACGCTACATTTTTTCATTAAAATTAAAATTCTACTGTAATATTTGCAACGCTATCATTTTGACAGCTTTCATGCAACATACGAGAGTTTTTATAGAAAGATGCAATTAAGTAATTAAATACAGCAAACTACCATATTATGATGCACTTCCGTTAATGAATGTACAGCCAGTTAATCTGTACAAAAACATACATATTCTTGAGCGAGGACCCATTAATGTCTATATTTAAGAAACTGTAGTAATGCTCAGGGCAGAATTCTGCCAGAGGATTATTTTTGCAACCATATCTTCTGACATTCTTTCTTGGGAAATTGTCAATTAAGCTAAACAATGCCAAGTACGGAGTAGTCCTATAGTATGTCTGCAACTTCTTACTCCTTAGCATTTCCTATATTAATTTTCTTACCAATACGAGTATGCATGCGAACGAAGAATTTTACTTTAACATACATTTTGCTCTATCATCATTTCAGAAAAAAATTAGTTCTGCAGAATTGTTTTTCAGAAGATTCTGGTAGACTCTTACCATAAGATTGAATTATCGCAACACTATCATACTGAAAAATATTTTTCTTGTCACATTAATACTGTATCTACATCAATTTCCTCCACATTTCTGTACCTCTTACAACCACAAGTATATATTTCATTCAGAGGTGAAAGTTGCTATAACAAACGTATTGCACCAGCAACCTCCTGTAAATTCCTGCACTGAAAACAGGCAAAAATCCGTCTCAAGGCAGTAAAACTTACACCGAATACAAGTTTCAATGTTACTTCCATGGCTATGTAGAACGTCGCTTTAACAAAGACATTGCAACACCAACCTTCTGTGAATTCCTGTAGTAAATACAAGGTAATTTATATCAAACGGCGACAGAAATCTTTTCAGACTTTCTAATTTTTACTGGAATACAAAGGGAGCTGGAAGCTTCGCTGCTGGCGTTCAGATCTGTATAAAATTTCCGAGTTTGATAGAGAATGCAATGCGAGCTGCAGAAGAATCAAAGTCAACGGGAACTGTAGCTCTTGCATTGAACTTCTCTGAAAGATAACTGGTTATGCGACGCTACTAAAATAGAATCCTTCATCGTAATAGAAGCACAGAGTGCCTTGTGCCGTACAGTGTCATGTTACATCAAATTTCGTGTATCTCTCGGTGCATAGGAATAATGTGTAGTTAGCTGGTCACGAGACCTTGTTACGATATATCTTTCTCCCTAATGTGCGAATAGCGTACCGTGTTAAGGCCGTGCTGTACACCACTTCGTGTTCTTTCACTGTAATGTGCACAATGTGCAGCATCTGAATGGGTTTTACAAGACTGTTAGCAAAATCTGCCAACTTAATCTAAGCAAAGTTTTTAGTCAGTTACTGTAGTACTGCACAAAAGGTTGTTTTTCCATTGAACAAATGTAGAATGTAGGCAATATAAGGCTTTCCTATCTGCAATTACCGTATTCACTCAGATAATGTGCTATATGGTTTACAATTAGATGAGAAAAAGCACTGTGAATTTTTTTGCCCTCTCTACTTATACTAAACTCAAACGCGTCATATACCAGAACGGTTACGCACACAAAATCTATTACAGCCAGCTGTAGCGAGGATGTATGGGCCTCAGTGTGGTGAGTATATACGTCCCGAGGGCTATGCCTCTTCGGGGATCAGTGCCAGCCCGGCTGCTGAAGTAGGAGGTTGTTCTCTGTTGCTAGCCATGGACCTCCCCTTGGACTCTTGTTGAAGAATAATAGTTAAGACTACAACTGTAGAAATGTTGACTGGAATACAGTAGTAGAGTCATTATTATTTATAATGCAGAGCCTCTACCACTGCACAGATATCGAAGTTCATGTCAGTTCTCGTTCAAAATTCAACACCACAGTCACAGTATTGGAACATATGGCCGAATATTGCGGCCGTTCAATGATGCAATAGAGATCATTCTAAAATTATAGGATAGGACATAGATCATGCTAAAATTATAAGATAGGACACAAATCATTCTAAAATTCTAATCCAATACGCAGATAACCCTTAAATTATAGTACAGGACACAGATCATTCAATAATTAGACGATAGAACACGGATCATCCTAAAATTATACAATAGAAACAGATTATCTCAATATTATAGGGTAGGACATAGATCAGGCTAAAATTATAGGATAGGACACAGTTCTTTCTAAAATCATAGGATCGGACACAGTTCATCCTAAAATTATAGGATAGGAAACGGACCATCCTAAAATCATAGGTTTGACACATATCCTTCTAAAATTATAGGTTGGGACACATATCATCTTAAAATTATAGGCTAGGACACAGATCATCCTAAAATTATACAATAGAACACAGTTCATCCAAAAAATCATAGGATAGGACACAAATCATCCTAAAATTATACGTTTGACACATATCCTTCTAAAATTATAGGTTCGGATACAGATCATCCTAAAATTATACGATAGGACACAAACCATCCTTAACTTAGTGTATATGTCACAGTTTTCGCAACATTCAACAACTGAGGGGAACTTAGAAGCGTAGTGCAGCTAGTTTTTGTTGAGAGTTACGAAAACAGTTCCCAACACTACTATTTGTAATAGAAATTCATTACAAAAGTACAATTTTTAATACGAGGTCAACATGATTGTAGAACTCCCAAGGTTTTATAATGCAGTACTACAGTCTCAGTTTCTTGAGCACTGAAAGAAATACCTGCACTGAAACGTGCTCTTCACGAGAAAATATTTGTACTACCACAATTTTTAGAAAAATGCGGTATTACCAAAAATTTATTTAGATTTACATTAATTCCCCAGAAGATATATATGTCAACTCTATGCAGAAATCATTACTTTAATAATGGGAAGGTAATTTTCCTTCTAAAATTATAGGTTGGGACACATATCATCTTAAAATTATAGGCTAGGACACAGATCATCAAGCGCTCGTAGATAATAGAGGGTAATAAATGAAGCGAGTTGTCGCATATCTCTAGAATTTTTTTACATTACAAGTTAAATTTCAAACGAGTCTACCACCTACCAAATAGGATCCCCAATGATCCCCAAGAACACAACAAGCGCTCGTAGATAATAGAGGGTAATAAATGAAGCGAGTTGTTGCATATCTCTAGAATTTTTTTACATTACAAGTTAAATTTCAAACGAGTCTACCACCTACCAAATAGGATCCCCAATTCCTTGCTGCCATTTGCATACAAAAGCCAGGCGTAATTCCCTCAATGAATATTCGTAGAAATTGTCCCAGAGAATGAGGCAAGATT
>LQNS02278154.1:8748464-8762735 GCA_001587735.2 Parhyale hawaiensis
TTTATTTATTTATTAAACATTTGTGTCTCCACAGGCGGGAGGTGTTCTTCGATTATTATATTACAGCTTACATTAAAAATTGTGTGTACAGTAATTTGTTAGAAATATTACAGCTATATATATATATGAAGAGAGAAACTACCAAACGTCACGTGTGATACAGTAGGAAAGTACATAACTTAAAATCAGTGCTGCACCTATTTTGCTGTATTCAACGATTTAAAAAAAAAACATAAAGCACTAGTCGTTGTTAGTGATCAAAGCTCACGAGAGAAAATAGTGCTCCCTCTGTTCCAAAATAGATGTGCCTCAGCCAAAAAATTTCGTTCTGCATTAGTAGTTCGATCTCAGCCAACTTATTTTCTGCTTACATTAACAAGTTAACATTACATGGCCATGGCTGAGCTGCGTACACGTGTTAATCTGTTAATGGAAACAGCAGATAATTTACCTGAGACAGACTTGCTACTGCAAAATGACATTTTTGGCTGTAGAACAACTATTTGGGAGCACATGCAGTGCGAAATAGTATTTGATACGATGGGAGCCATTTTTTCGTCAACATTGTCACAGTTATATATTTGTGAGAAGAAAACAAAGGATCATACAGTGCGACCGACGATAAAAGACCAATGATTTATTTGTTTTAAAAATTCTTTTTAGAGTAAATATGTGTCCAAAGCTTAGCTAAAACGTGTATTTAGTGCATAGTATTTTGGCAATAAAAATATATAAAAGTCTTGCATAGAAATAGATAAAAAAATGTTTCATTTTCTCTTATTTTGACAGATTACTGAACCACGATATTTTATTGTCTCACGAGTTAACAAACAAATATTCAACTCATAAAGGGTACTAAAACGAACAGTGCTGATTTAACCAAGTGAGCATGCAACGAAACAACAAATTTCATGAAGCGTTTCAATCTACTGCAACGAAACTCAGGTTGTTTTTTTTTAATGCAGCGGCCGTTACATCGATAACTTCAAATATGCGCTCATTCACCGAATCAGCAGCATTTTTTCATTGCTCTGGCATCCACAGACGTCCAAGTAATTTGTGTGGCATATGCTACACTTCCTGCTCCGTAATGAATTGCTCACCACCAGTGCAGTTTTTCCTATTGATCATAGTTGAACAATTTTCAATGGTATTCAAATCTGGAGAATTTGGCGGCCATGCTATCAACCTTGCATCCGTGACTGCCAGAGACACCTGTTACTCGTTTTTTTTTGTCGCTCCTACAGGCACACAAGTTTTTTCTTGCAGTGGGGCAAACTGTGTTTACACCTTTACACCTTTATTGTTCTAAATTCAAACATCAAACAGTACAGTATATAATTCAAGAACGCAAGAACTTGTTTAAAACTGAAGACTAACCCACTAAAAATGCATACGCAATTATCGGGCAAAGGACAATCATCAGTCACCATATTTGCGTTTATCAAATCATGGAGGAAGAGCTTCACTCAAACGCTGGCAATTACAAGCGGAATTGATTTTTAGAATTTTTCGAAAAATAATGGGACCAAAAAGTACCTTATTAATGCTGTTTGCCCATCTCCACTATGGTGGCGACAAAAACGGCGATACAATTTCCCCTTATCCCTACCCATCTCTTGGTCCTCTCATTAGGGCCATCCAAGGTGGCTCGATCTGGTCCCATCTGAGAACAAGATAAATTGACTCTCCTGTTTCAAATTTGTACGAGCCCCTTCAACCCGCAGCTGCATATGCCGTTTTGTCATGGGGGGCATTTTCTCAGGAGCTCTCACTGCTGCCTTGGAACCTAGCGTGCGGTTTCGACTGGTTTTTGACACACTAGGAATGCCTGCATGTTCAAAAATTGCTTTACTGGTCGTATTGGGACACTCTGCACTTGGCGCTTAACTTTTCTTATATCTTGGAAGGTCATAACTTTTAGTTTTTCCCTTATGAAACCTTTGCTTTCGACTGGGGGGGGGAATTATTCAAAACTCGTTAGACTGTCTTAACATGCAGACGTAAAGTCTCTGTAATGGCAACACATGAAGCTCCTTTTACAATTTCTTTCAAAATACAGGATTTTCAGCATCCGTAAGATCTTTACCACGTCCCCTACATTATGTTTATTGGACTAATATCGTTTCAAATCATCTTCTGAAAGTCAGGGAGAATTAATATTTTGTCTGGAACGTTACGATGAAAGGTAAACAAATGTTTCCAAATCTAATAGTCTATGCACTGTGATGCACACTTTAATCGGATATGAGACGAGTGTTTTCACCTATTAGTATTTTAAAAATAAAATAACTAGTTGCGACTACTTAGAAGCTTCATAAACGTTACAGAATGCGAAAAATTGTAATATTCTTATTTCTAATGCGATAGAAGCCGTCGACTAGTCATCATTTTCACAGTCATTTCCTTTGCAATAAAATATGAATAAATAATTGATTACATCTAAAGCAGTAGTTGTAGCTTATGTTCGACACTTAAAAATGCCTTTATCATCGGCAAAGATTGAAGAAACTAATATTAATCATCTTACTGATAATGTAATGCTAAGCTTCTTCTCTGAATTAACTTTCATATTCATTTTACCTAGATAAAAAAATAGAAAAAAAACTGTATTTAAGGTAATGTTTATAAACATTCGCCGTAGATTATAGTCAACACAAAAAAAAAAAAAATAGCATATTAATAATATGGAGCGAAAAAAAAAATATCTGTAATCTTATGTATTGCTAGAGTACAGAAATAATCTCCAGTATTCTGCATTGTAATAACGAAAAATCAATGATATTATATAATACAGGAGCAAAAAAGGAAATACTTATAATCTTATTTAATGCGATAGGAGACGTCGTCTCTTCATCAGTTTCGCACTCCCCTGCTCAGCCTTCATTTGTCAGGATCTATAGGACAGAGGATCATTTGTTCTCGCACTGGTGACAGCTACTTTTTTGTGGATAGGGGCCGCGCATCCTCTCCTGGTAACCGAGATTTTCCTGCTGTCCGAGGTAATATTTACCGCTTTTAGAATGGATCACTTTGCTGATTCTAGGTTTATTTAATGAAAATCAGTATTTTTTTCTCATAATACTAATTGAAAGTTACTGCTATGGTAGAGAATATTACAGTTTCATTGATTGCTAATATGTATTTATCGGCCACCTAACATCCCCACCCCCCACCCCCTCACAATAGCTGCGTGCTCCTCCTTCAGGACTCACCAGCTCTCAATGGCCGAATCTTTAGGGACTGCCCTTATCCATTATATTTCGTGCTCCAACTAACTTACGTCACCGCACTCTTCAGGTCTGTTGCAACTAATCGTGCATGCATGATCAGCCCAATGGCTGAATTCTGTTTCAACTCTCCTTCAATTATTATTCGGAAACTAGTGGGCCCGCGCGTGAAAAAATTCACGCGCTAATCGATATATTTGCTTAATATAGGCCGCTACAAAATCTTATCTTCATTGACTTGCTTTTTTTCTTCTTCTTGTGATGACTGATGACACTTCTTGATTGATTGTACTTTCCTTACTAAAATACATATAGCGGAAAACTCTATGACGGCCAATTCAAACTATTATCGTAAGAGATGCGTGCTTTCTTCTGAGCAGTACACTTCCATTCGTCTTCAGTACACTCTTTCCTTCCATTAGATGACATGCAAAATATAACTGTATTCGTAAGCGCTGAAACATTGCCGAATTTCATTTCTGCTGCTTATCCACAACACACAGTGAGATAGTTTCAGCAGAACTAAATTTTCGCTCCCGAAAAGTTGCAATACAGAATTACTACGCCTATTATACAGGAAAAAATCGGTTCCTCTACGCTTCGCTGATTTGCTACAAATTGTGTACATCGTAAACCAAACGAAAATATGATTTCGATTTTGAGAAAAAGTAATGAATATCAGACTCCACGGGAACGGCAAGAGAAGCTGGAAGAGCAAGAACTCCATTCCATGTTAATAGCGATAATTACCGTATTCCAAATTTAGCCTTCATCTGCAATATGGTTTATTGCTTACAGAATCTCATCAGAAGGGAACTGGATCACCAAAATTTGTAACGGGGCAAGGAATGCATTCAGATAATAAAGGGGTAAGGATTTCACTTTAGCCTTCTACATCCTCGTCATCGTTAACGAAATCTGCATCCTGGCCTATTTTCCGCCTATCTATTTCGTTAAGAGCGAACACGAAAAAAAAATATTGGAGGAAGGAAACAACAGAAGAGAGTACGAACGACGATGCAACGGAGTGCTTAGAGAAGCTGTATAAATGTATCTGCATTGAGTGAACTCCCACTTTGGAAAAGAAAGAATTCCTATCTATGCTTAAGAGCGTGACACCGAACATATAAATAAATATTTAAAAACATGACGATGTATATGATTTTGAGATAACGGTACTAGCTCACACAGGGCCGGAGCGTGAGTCCCGGCTCTTCTTTGGGAATGGGCCTGTTGATCCGTCTACTGCCAGCTGTCTATAGTCAAACCGGCGAAAGCCGTCCCACAGGGGCGGGGCTGAATTGAACGCGGCAGTGACAAATCTAATCTATCGACTAATGCATTTTGAGTATTCGAATATAATTTTATCGATTGCGACAAGTTATGCCACGCTCTTAAGTGAGATTTGGCAAGGTTGCTTTGCGTTCTAAGCCGCGCCCATCGGACTCCTTACGCTGGTTTCACTATCGTCTAATCATTTTTAGTCTACGTATTGATATTATAGCCTTGGATATTGACAGAAATATCTAGCCTGTTGTAGCATAGCGAAAGCGATAACTGAATTGGAGACGGTGGCAGTAAGGGTCCGATGCTACCTCGTCAAAGCTCAGTGTCCGTTTCTCGATTGTTGAGCCAGGTTGTGGCGCGCTGTGGGATATATATTTCCATAATTACTCTGGTTACTTCTAAGATTAGTGGTAAACACATTGCAACTGAGTCGAATATTAAAATTTATTACATTTGAAATAGTATTTATCACCATATACGTAAATATGTTAACTTGATATATTATTGCAATATTGAAGCTTTAGTGCTGCACAAATTCTTGACAACGAAGCATTTGTTGACCTGAAAAGGACAATATTGTGCATTCTAGATGCCCATATGCATAGGCTATAAATATGATTGCTTAAAAGATCATTGTGACATCTACTGTACATTTACTCCACGTAACATATTATACATACAAAATATGCTGTATGCTATGCATATACAATGTGATATATGCTATACTTTGTCAATTGAAAGTTCCTCTGATACTAGGTTTTCATGTATTTAGTTATACCGTATAGAAATAAATATTATCCTTTTGATGAATTGATAACTGCTATCTTCAGAATAACAGTATAAGTTAACGATAACTTCACCGTTCCTCAGCTATTTCACTTAAAATACACAAAGATGTTCGCCGATTTTTCCAATAAACTCAAACGAACTAATTTTTTTACAAACTTGCTGCTGTTGTCAACTCTCTTCAACAAGTGCAAGGAACTAATCTCGTGAGCTCGTCGACGCTAACAAATCGGCAGAACAAATCGGCGATGCCAAATCTCCACCAATCTACCCTTCTGCATACCAGCCTCATCTACTGCCTTATCTACCCTCTGGTGCATGTAGACCACTTACCACCTCCTGGTCTCCCCTTCCATGTCCATTATCTCCATCTGTCAGCAGAAGCCATTATCCATTATTGCTGGCACTTCCATTACCCTGCACGGAGTGTACGTATGTGTGTGCGTGCGTGTGCTGAGGTGTACATGGGTGCGTTTGTGTACGTATCTCTATGTAGGTGAATCCATGTTACTTTAGGTGTGTGCGAGCATGTGCGTGTAAGTTTGAAACTTATATTAATGAGTTTTTAATAAACACAGTAAGTGGTTGCATATGTTTGTGTTTTTGCATTTGCATGTGTAGGCTTAATAATAATACTTAGTCATATATTAAGAACTGAGTATTATAGTATGAAGCTGATATATTTACGACATCGTTATAGTAGATACGTGTTGTGTACTGGCCATGCTCTGACGTAGATGCGAGTAACTTGCGTAAACTTTACCCGTATGATGAGTGGATGCAAAATTGGTAATTCGAATTCACTCAACCAGCCATGTATTTAAAATATTTTTTCTCTCTTCTTGCAAGTAGGATATAAAATATAATTCTTAAAATACATTTAAAATAATACTCGCATGTAGCATTTTCTTAGATATAAAAATATACATGTATATGTGTAACGAAAAGCAAAAATCCATGTAAGTTCCTTGGGTAAATTTGTACAATATATAAATAAATTTAATAATGCATTTACCATGTTGCCCTATACGCGCTAAAATTATTCAATTTTCACGTATAATTTAACGTACCAAAGACTACAAATCATCACCATAACTGTAACATTTGCCATCTCCTATTATCATTTGTATCACCTCTTGAACCAGCGTGATTATATTCTGAATAGTTCGTAACTCTTCATAATTCATATTATTAATTCACAACTTAATTAATCAATTCATTATTTCATCTTCTTAATTCATAATCACAATAGCATCATTCTTTTTTCACATATGTGATGAAATCGAGGACCACAGATCATCACAACTATGCAGCTCCGTCAACAATTTCAGTCTCCCACTACCATTCACGTCACCACTGCAGTTTGGTCATAACCCCTGACAGAATACTTAGCTGCCCCAGAAGTTAGTTACCATTGTAAAACAGTCCTGGGGCGGCTACAGTCAGGTCTTCCATAAACTAGACTTACTAGAGGACATTTACCGCCAGGATCAATGAAAAAAACTATTATTCGGTAATTTTGGGCCTTAGTTTCCACCACAAAGTCGATCTCATATATCGATAGAAGCGTGGCACCCATGCACGAGGGTGTTCCCAAACAGGATTACCGCGCTTGAGATCTCTAAATCGGAAAGGAAGAGGAAGAGCAGGCGAAAATAAATCCTTAGGAGTATGAAAGTGCTATAGAAGGATGCTAAGCGGCACAAAGGAAAACGTCCAGAAGGCCTGGCTAAGGCTAAAATAACACCTCCACTTGGTACCCCTGCTGTTGCTGCTGCTAGAGGCTGGAGGATGGCTACTGACGTTGGGTAATACCAGCAGCTATCTTCTCGTTCATAAAGGAGGTATGCCGAAACCACACTATGTGATCGTACTCTCAACTTAGGAACGGACGTTCACGGACACGTCGTCCCGATACGCAGCGTAAGTCGGTAACACAGATACACATCACAAATACTTAATTTAGCGACGGCAGAGCTGAGCGTCCTCTCACAAGTTGACTGTACGTTCGCCAAGAGAAGCCCCGCACTGCAAACGATGTGGTATGGAGTTGGGAAGCACCTCCTCCTTTGTATCCCAAGTCTCCATTAAATTTAGTGATGGTACCACTAGGCTGGTTCTTAGCCTCATTCTGGTATTCATGTTAGCTTTACGAGTACCTATCGGTGGCTGAGTGGCCACAGCGCCTACATCACGAGCGAGAGTCTCAGGTTCGAGTCCCACAGCATTGGCAGTGGACTGACAGGTCTTTCGAATTCTCGAGTTACTGCAAAAGAAAAAAATCTAGTTCGGTGTATCCAGTGCATGAGAGATAAAATTCATTGTTATTACAATATACGTAATCACTGAATCTTGCATTATTTGAAAAATGAAAAATGATGTTTTTATTTAAAGTCATTGGAGGATGTATTAACAGCGCAAGTATAGTATACGATCTTGAGCCTCCACCGAACCCCTGCTGGGGTTCGATCGAAGCCATTTTGTTCACCCACTTACTATTATCATTTTGATGCTCTTGGAATACCCGCTGTTTCTTTATCACAGCATCTATGAAACTGGCTGGCTATTGCTTTTGTAGTACCATTGTATGAAATACCATTTTGTAGTACCATTGTACAAAGTACCGTTATGTAGTACAATTGTAGCAAGTACTGTTTTGTAGTACCATTGGACGAAGTACCATTTTGTTGGACCATTGTACGAAGTAACGTTTTGTAGTACCATTCATTGTACGAAGTACCGTTATAATGCAATTGTGCTACCATAATGCAGTATTATCATTGTAGGGCCATTATAGTACTCATGTAGTACCATTGTCGTGCTATTATATTCACATATAATGCCAATACAGTACAATGTATCATTGCCGTACCATAAAATACCATTATCCTCTAATTATGTAATCATAGTAGACACGTTACTGTATTATTGTATTACCATAATATTGTACCA
Source organism: Parhyale hawaiensis (assembly GCA_001587735.2). Classification (NCBI taxonomy): domain Eukaryota; kingdom Metazoa; phylum Arthropoda; class Malacostraca; order Amphipoda; family Hyalidae; genus Parhyale; species Parhyale hawaiensis. The sequence continues at coordinate 8,756,720 of LQNS02278154.1, forward strand.
TAAAAGTGCCAGCATTGTACTCTCGTATCCTTTATGGCGCGTATCAGTGCAACCATCTGTTATGATATAATCATACACTTGAATACGTGTGTACTAGGTCATTAATCACGCGGCAGTTAATTAGCCAATTAAATTAAATGACCTAGTACACACGTATTCAAGTGTATGATTAATGATATAATCATACACTTGAATACGTGTGTACTAGGTCATTTAATTTAATTGGCTAATTAAATTAAATGACCTAGTACACACGTATTCAAGTGTAAGATTATATCATAACACATCATCTAACCGCTTACACCATTCTAGCCCTACAGGCACGCACCATTATAACCATTATGGAACTGTTGGCACTATTATGGCACTGCTGAAAGGTAACATTTTGCAGACTAGAGTCCGTTCTGACACTGCCAGCCCCATATATGGCATACACTATCACTTTGACAGGAAATGCAGAAACACAGACACACGCTGGTCCCGATACAGTCATGCTCGCGCATGCGCTACAGTTAGTGCAGTGACGCGCCGAGTGAGTTACATGTGCCGTTCTTTACTCACTAAAAGATCAGTGAGAGCAATAAGTGCTCATTGGCGCTTCGCTGGACATTATCAGTAATTCAAGGGTGGGTGAAATTCGATGGCGAACATGCAATGCAGTGAAACGCAACCAGCCTCATTACCGAGGGTAGCATTTTGTGCAGAGGGAAATGGCACCTCCTTACTGCTACTTACTGCACTCTCATCGCTTCCAAGAAGCTTAATAAGGTAAAGTTGCCTAGTTCACCCACTTCAACTAGGAAACTCGCATGCACTGGTTCGTGCCGCAGGCAAATACCTACTTGGGCCCAGTAGATGCACGGTTGCGGTCGACCACAAAATGTCCGAACTATCGCATCGTATTGACGGAATACATGACAGACAACTGCGTCCCTCCCCGACCCTAAGGCCAGTGCCATACTAGTAATCACAAGTGAAAGAATTGCTGACGCTACACATTCCCGATCGTCCAGACTTCCCTTCCCTGGTGTGTGCCCGAACTCCCGAAGTTTCGCCTGTCAGCAACCTTGGCACTGAGCTACTCAGAGTACCGTACTTCCGTGGAAGTTAATGTTTTGACACACTTGCCAATTTGGATCCTTAAATGGAAGTTATGCATTGGCACAACTTCCTCGTTTAACAAATCAATGCAACCTTCCTGATTCAGTTTGATGGTTATTTCAACCAAAGAGCCCATTACTGAGCCTGGAGTATGAAGCTGTATGCAAGTGAGACCAAATATATGATGGTCAGTAGGTCTCGGGCACTTTTACCTCAGTATCAACATCTGAAGATAGATGACACTCTGCTTCAGGAGTCTAGCTCCTTAGAAATTCTCAGTGTTGTCTATGATGAGAAGCTTATTTTTGAGCCGCATATTAGGTGACTGGTGTCACATGCTTGCAGTAAGATTGGGCTCTTGCGTAAGGTAAAGTCTTTGTTTGATGACAAAGAGGTAGTCCGCAGATCTTGTATCCTTTTTTGCTGCCTGTGTTGGTGTATTGCTCACCGGTCTGGGCTTCAGCTGCTGACAGTCACTTGCGTCTGCTGGACCGACTTGTAAATTCAGCCAGCAGGCTGTGCGCTGAAAGGTATTCGGTCAATCTGTCCTATAGGAGAGGGGTTGCCGGACTCTGTATATTTTATAAGGTGTACAACTAAAAGACAATGATTGTATTCTTCTGTCCCTGCCCTCAAAGTCTTTAGGAGGATTACGCGTGCTTCGGTTGATGCGCACTTTTTTCTCTGGAGAATGTTAGATCCCGAACTCGTTAGTTCAATCGGCACTTCTTGCCCTGGTCTGTTTCGGTATGGAATTCATTGCCGGCATCAGCTTTCGGTCCTGTTGGCTTGCAGGCGTTTAAGTCAGCTGTTAATAGCTGTTTGTTGGATTTTCTTTAGCAGCGTCTGGGGCTTCCCGGTGTTGCATAATGCTTCACTTGGGTTGTACTACCTGTACATGATGGCTCGTGTGTGAAGTTTTAATGATAACAATGATAATAATAACAGCCCTAAAGCGTGACAGACACACTTCCTTCTTGTATCGCAACTTGCACACAGGATTCGTTGAAGGCTTCAAGTGGTCTACGGTGAACACAACGGCAGGCATAGTTTACATAGAGGCAGAATCGTAATTGATCTCAGCAGATGCCATTTTCCCTGTCCTCGATAGTCTAATGTGCGTATGCTCTGGCCCATTTCAGACGAGCGGTTTTGTGGGCTGCTGTTAACATTGGTAGCTTATTTTGCTACACGACTCTATATGTTCACTGCATGGAGTTCTCTACCTTTCAGAAATAGCAATAGATGTGCCGTCTTGGCGTTTTGCTACAAGAATTCAATCCTTGATGATCGATGCAAAGCGATATCGATCAACGAGTCGGGAAATGAGGCGACTGTCCCTATCAGCTAGCATTTATTTTTGCGACTACAATTACGCCTAGCATTGCCCTTTGTACCCGATCGGTTCCATTATTTGAAGTTAAAAAAAAACAGTACTCTACGTCCTTTAGATGTACGAAAAGCAACAACTCCTTTTTGCCATTCCTTGGCATATTGCTTTCTTCCCATCGTTCTAGAGCAGATCAGGAACACGTCTATACCTGGGCAGCTGTGAAAGAAGCATCCCATGCAAGTGTTTCCACATCACATAAACGTATATTGGATTCCAAATTCTGCTATTATACGTGCTTGTGAAGCACTGCAGGTCCTAGACCTTCTTATTAACAAGTAACTCATTTTTTTTTGTCCGGTGGGCTTATAATTTTTTATTATGTACCAAGAAAGCAAAGAGTCAGCTCATTATCAGTTGGAGGGATGATACGAAAAGTACAGTAAAGCTTTAATTATTTCTATAGCGTTACCGCAAACTGATCTACTATCTTTAAATTTACCTTTTATAATATTTGAATTCACAAATTCAAAAATTTAAGCTATTTTTTCAAACTTTCGATAAATTTTATACCATGATTGCATCTTCTGTATTTTTTTTAAACTTTCACTGTTGTTTCTGTATTTTTTCCTATGGTTTTATTAGAGACCTCCCGGCTTCGGTAGTAAACTTACCTTCTATCAGGAGTCCATACAAAGCAAATAGGCACAACTGTGAGCTACGCGACGGTAAAACATTTCGCTCATTTCATTTAAAGAGGAGCGAGAGATTGGCAGCTAAGCCGCTGTCATCGAGCGTTAATTAAAACTCCAACGCTACATGCGTGCGAGTTGTGAACTCTGCATAATGCTGGACATGGGCTGCAGACTTGTCTGTTTACAGACTTGGAGTGCTCGGGTATAGTATAGAGATTGATCTGTAGCGCTCGGGCGTAGTTTACAGACATGTCACGTTCCACTACAGTGCATAGTACAATACTAGTACTAAGAACTATTACCGAGGGCATCAGAAACAAAACTGAAAGCATAGCTAATCACTGAACTCAGTTAAAACCAGAGATATCCTCTTGATATCATTACGCACTGTTCGTTGAGGTACTTAGGTTTGGTATTTTGTAATAGCATTCGCTACCGTCGGCGGCGCGTGTTAGATAGCCTTTAGCCAAGGCAGAAGAAAGTAATCAAATTTTTCTGTTACGATTTGAAGCTTGTTAGTGTATTTCTTGGTCGTACCCTTAAGCAGTCGGCATACTTTCGAGCAAACATCGGACCTGCACTATAGTTGTCCTCTATGCATTCATGAGCTGGTGAGATACGGTACTATAGTCCACACGTAAGCGTCCAACGAATTTCTGCTGTTTACTCCGAACAGGGCTTGGAGACTAGGCTGTCGCGTTTACGTATTGCGGCAAACTTACTAGCAAAACTCGTGCATAGGTTGCGAACATGTTAAAGGGTTCGGGTGAGGTTTAATGAATTTTGTGTGTGTGCTTATGTGTATGGGGCACTGGACCATGGTTTATCAATTGGCTCATTCAAAACCTAGTAGAACCTAGTATGTGCTTCTGTCGATGATATAAATATTCTATTCATGTTCCAGCTCCATTCTGCAGAAATAAGACATCAAGTATTTTATTACCTTGATTTTTATTACGAGTAACAACGAGAAAAAAAAGAGATGTACTGTAATTATGGCCAGAAGCAATGTATAAATCTCTTTATAAACTGGCGACGCTCCGTCAACTCTCCTTCCGATGCGAATCATCTTTTTATCCTGGAATTAATTTGCCGTTTTATTGCAGTGGAAATAATTTGTCTGCAAAGGGGGAAATGAAATCGTTGACTCGCGGCAAATGTAGCAGCCTGTCATTATTTGCTGTGCATTTAATAGCAAAATAGTGAATTTTTAACTACCGATATCATATCTTATCTGTGTAATTAAGTCAAGTTAGCTTCATATATTAGTTGAATCGTTATGTTATTTAATAATATTAGTAATATTATTTTTATCGAAAACAATATTATTACCTCTGCCAAGGAGGCTATGTTTTCGTCGTGTTTGTCTGTCTGTCTGTCACCAAGATAACTCAAAAAGTTATGAACCGATTTGAATGAAATTTACAGGGATTGTTAGGTATCTTAGGAGGAACAGATGATTAACTTTTGGTGAAGATATGTCCATACGTTTGTTTGTTTGTTTGTCTGCGTCATTTTTCTCGATGCCATAACTCAACAATTTTGGATGGATTTTGATGAAATTAACATGAGTTGTTAGGTATATAACAAAGAGTAGATGACCAAATTTTGGTAATGGTTCGTTTGTTCGTTCATTCGTTTGTCACTGTTTTTAATTTTATGATTGTTAGCACAATAACTCAAAAAATAATGAATGGAACTTCATGAAATTTATAGGAGTTGTTAGTAATGGTAAAAGACATAAATGATCAAATTCTGGTGCTGATCGGTTGGTTCGTTTGTATGTTTGACTCATATTTGTCATAACGTTTGTTAATAGTATAACTCAAAAAGTTATGAACGGATCTTCAAAAAAATTGAACAAGCTGGTATTAATATAAAAAGGCACAACTGATCAGATTATGGAGTTTATATAAAGAAAATTATGGTTTCAGAACTAATTTGAATTTATTGCTACCGTTGCCTCACTTGGCGGAGGTATGCGCTCTCAAATTGCACTAGTTAGTATAGTTACTACCATCATCACAATAATATTGCAATGAATAGTGCGATGTAAAAGACAGTGACAAATCACTTTCGCCATAGTGTAACCTACTGAATAATTACTTACCACCTCATCCAAACTAGTCTAAATGGATCACTTCACTCACGCTCCCGATCGCGGGTTCGATCATTTTGCTCGCAAGTGCACTCACCACTTTACTCATACTCACACTGAGCAGATCATATTGCTTACAATTGAACTCACTCTTTTACTCACGTTCACGCTGGGCTGACCATTTTGCCCACATTCGCACCCTTCATTTTACTCATGCTCTTACCTAGCCCATTATTTCGTTCTTTCCATAGCCGCACTTTCACTTCATTCACGCTCTCACCGGACCCATCATGCTACTCAATGGGCACCCTTCTCTTTACTCACGCTCTCACCGGACCCATCATTCTGTTCAATGGGCACCCTTCTCTTTACTCACGCTCTCACCGGACCCATCATTCTACTGAATGGGCACCCTTCTCTTTACTCACGCTCTCACCGGACCCATCATTCTACTCAATGGGCACCCTTCTCTTTACTCACGCTCTCACCGGCCCCATCATTCTACTCAATGGGCACCCTTCTCTTTACTCACGCTCTCACCGGACCCATCATTTTACTGAATAGGCACCCTTCTCTTTACTCACGCTCTCACCGGACCCATCATTCTACTCAATGGGGACCCTTCTCTTTACTCACCCTCTCACCGGACCCATCATTCTACTCAATGGGCACCCTTCTATTTACTCACGCTCTCACCGGACCCATCATTCTACTCAATGGGCACCCTTCTCTTTACTCACGCTCTCACCGGACCCATCATTCTACTCAATGGGCACCCTTCTCTTTACTCAC
>LQNS02278154.1:8832272-8845376 GCA_001587735.2 Parhyale hawaiensis
GTTTTTTGCTGGATTTCCTTTAGCAGCGTTTTGGGCTTCCCGGTGTTGCAAATGCTTCATTTGGGTTGTATTACCTGTCCGTGGGAGCTCAAGCGTGAAGTTTTAATAATAATAATAATAATTCAGAGAACTTAATTTCTTATTTTTGATTTAGGCAATGTTCATAGGAACCGTTTTTTAATTTTCTTCTTGGCAATAACCTTAATGTCTTAACGTTATCGTTCCGCAGATGCACGAAACTGTCCAAAAATGGGCCATGGAATTAATTTTTGCCTGGCGGAAAAGCTTATTTAAAATGAGAAACGGCATAAAGTGGATAAAGAAAAACTGAATGCCTCAACGCTTTCGTCAAGCAAATAAACGAAACTCTCCAAGAAGGTGCCATAGAACTATTAATATTTTCCGTCTCTTAACGACCCTTCTGTGAAGTGCAGCTAATTTCATCGCCAGTTAAATATTTTCAAGTGGCTCCTTCACACGCTCGGCTTTACACGAAGATAGTTAGCAGCAAAAAATAATACTAGAAGAAATCAATTTTTGGTTATCGGTATACTTAAAGGAAAATCTCTCTCTTTTACTGGCACTATTAGATAGAAATATTTTAACAACGAAATGCTATGCTCTTATCCTTGGCTCGCGTTCACACACAAGCCTTTTTTTCGGCAATTCTCACTGCTTGCGAACTATGTTTCTGACGAACTTTTTGTCTTTTGTAGTGAGTCTAGCAAACTTTGCATTTGATGCAGCTGGATTGATAAAAAAAATTCGATTCCCGTTTTTATCCTCTATACGAGTTTAGAGCAACTGGATTTACTTTTAGAAGGAATATTCAGTTCCTGTGTTCTATACGAGTTTCTAGCTACTGGATTTATTTAGAAAAAACATTGTAATCCTGTGTTTGGTGCGAGTTCATATATAATGGGCTTATCATTAAAAAAAATTAATTAAACTTTTGTGCTCTGTTGCATTTATGGCTGTGGGATTTATTGATCAGAATTTGTTAATGACACTCTTATGTCCTGTTGCAAATTATAGCTGTGGGATTTATCTATGGGAAAGCTTCAGTATTTTTGTGCTCTGTGTGAGTTTATTGACGTGGGACTTTTCACTCAAAAATTGTAATTACCCACATTCTTGTGCTCTGTGGGAGTTCATACCTGAAGGATTGCCGGTGCCACGGGCAGCCTTTGCCTGGGGAAAGTCAATCAAACGAGGCCAGCAGCCCCAGATTGACAGCCAGACTGACCTGGTGCAGTTCAATGGAAGCCCCGAGTCGCTGTACTCCCCCACGGAAGGTTGGGGGGGGGGACGTGGCGGTCCCCAGATTGAATTCAAACGTCATTGATTCTGGTGAGGACAGCAGCGTCCATTAGCGACCGTTGTGATCCGCTGGGTCGGATTTCCGAATCCTGATATCCGCGGCACAATATTCGTGATAATCCGATTTCCGACCGCCTGCTGATGTCGTTATTCTGCTCTGAATGTCCACTGAATTTGTTGATTTCTGCGCCGCAATACATGCAGCAGTTGCTTGGGAGAAACGTCCCAGGAATAATTGTTGGTATCAGCCGCAGTTATTCTTCTGAATATGAAATTAACTGCCGGGGCTCCAGTTTGTTAAAAAATCTAAGCACATGCTTCAAAATTAACTAATTTGTTATTGGCAGGTGCATTTTTTGACTGGACTTGTGAATTCGTGTTTTAGTAGTTACGTGCATAATGTCTTGAGTTGACAGTAAAATATTGCGGAATACGACGAGCAGCGGGTAGCATAAATCGTTACCCACCGCGCGAGCTTCGCTGTACCTCAGCTCATCGGCTGGGAGGGTCTAAGGTAGTAAAATTTGCATCGTTAAAAGTTTACGAAAATTTGGGAAGTTATCATAGGAGGATGGTGCAATAATATATACATTTGTATAGAAGATTCGTTAGTATAACTTCTTATAGCTGCAGTTGATATCTTTCTTTTCAATCTAGTGATTACTCTTGAGAATCGCTTTTGAGGTAACAAGGATCGTCATAAAAAATGTTCCTTTTATTTTGATACTAATTACAGATCTTGATCAGATTTCAGAAATAAACATTGCATTAATTAGAACGACACAATTCTTGCACATATAGATTGGCAACTTATACATTGCATATTAATCGAATAAAATCACGACTTAAAGCTCACTTTCATTAATGTGAGAATTTTATAGAATGAAACGTACATATAAGATCAAAGCATCTGATATGTATCAAAATAGAGGACGCGTGTTGTTCTGTGTTTGTTTTATAAACTCTTTCTATAGTCAAACTACTCTATTTATAAATAAATGAGAAATGACAAACATTTCTCCATAGTCGCTATGTTTAACAAATGCTACTCTGATGTTGTGGAAGGGAGAAACTACTAACCATCACGTGTGATACAGTAGGAAAGTACATAATTTAAAATCAGTGCTGCACCTATTTTGCTGTATTCAACTATTTCAAAATAAACATAAAGCACTAGTCGTTGCTCCCTCTCTTCCAAAATAGTTGTGCCTCAGCCAAAAATTTTGTTCTGCATTAGTAGTTCGATCTCAGCCAACTTATTTTCTGCTTACATTGAAAAATTAGCATTACATGGCCATAGCTGAACTGCGTACTCGTGTTAACCTGTTAATGGAGACAATAGATAATTTACCTGAGACCGACCTGCTACTGCCAAATGACATTTTTGGCTGTAGAACAACTATTTGTGAGCACATGCAGTGCGAAATAGTATTTGATACGTCAACATGTCACAGTAATTTATTTGTGAGAAGAATACAAAGAATCATACATGCAGTGCGACGGACGATAGAAGACCAACGATTTATTAGTTTAAAAAAATTTTTTAGAGGAAATATGTGTCCAAAGCTTAGCTAAAACGTATATTTAGTGCATAGTATTATGGCAATAATAATATATAAAAGTCTTGCATAGAAATAGATAAAAATGTCCCATTTTCTCTTATTCTGACAGATTACTGAACCACGATATTTTACAGTCTCACGAGTTAACAAACAAATATTCAACTCCTAAAGGGCACTAGAACGAACAATGCTGATTTAACCAAGTGAACACGTAACGAAACAACAAATTTCGTGAAGCGTTTCAATCTATTGCAACGGAACGCAGGTTATTTTTTTAATGCAGCGGCCGTTACATTGATAACTTCAAAAATGCGCTCATTCACCGAATCAGCAGCATTTTTTCATTGCTCTGGCATCCACAGACGTCCAAGTAATTTGTGTGGCATATGCTACACTTCCTGCTCCGTAATGAATTGCTCACCCCAGTGCAATTTTTCCTATTGATCATGGTTGAACAATTTTCAATGGTATTCAAATCTGGAGAATTTGGCGGCCATGCTATCAACCTTGCATCCGTGAATGCCAGAGACGCCTGTTACTCGTTTTTTTTTGTCGCTCATACAGGCACACAAGTTTTTTCTTGCAGTGGGGCAAACTGTGTTTACACCTTTGCACCTTTATTGTTCTCAATTCAAACATTAAACAGTACAGTATATAATTCATGAACGCAAGAACTGGTCTAAAACTGAAGACTAATCCACTAAAAATGCATACGCAACTATGGGGCACAGGACAATCATCAGTCACCATATTTGCGTTTATCAAATCATGGAGGAAGAGTTTCACTCAAACGCTGGCAATTACTGGCGGAATTGATTTTTAGAATTTTTCAAAAAATAATGGGACCAAAAATTACCTTATTAATGCTGTTTGCCCACCTCCACTACAGTGGCGACAAAAACGGTGTTGCAGTTTCCCCTTATCCCTACCCATCTCTTGGTCCTCCCATTAGGGCCATCCAAGGTGACTCGATCTGGTCCCATCTGAGCACAAGATAAATTGAATCTCCTGTTTCAAATTTGTACGAGTCCCGTCAACCTGCAGCTGCATTTCCGTAGTGTCATGGGGAGCATTTTCTCAGGAGCTCTCACTGCTGCTTTGGAACCTAGCGTTCGGTTTCGACTGGTTTTTGACACACTAGGAATGCCTGCATGTTCAGAAATTGGTTTACTGGTCGTTTTGGGACACTCTGCACTTGGCGCTTAACGTTCCTTGTATCTTGGAAGGCCATAACTTTTAGTTTTCCCTTACGAAACCTTTGCTATCGACTGAAGGGGGGGGGGAATTATTCAAAACTCGTTAGACTGGCTGAACATGCAGACCTAAAGTCTCTGTAATGGCAACACTTGAAGCTCCTTTTACAATTTCTTTCAAAATACAAAATTTTCAGCATCCGTAAGATCTTTACCAGCCCTCTACATTGTGTTTATTGGACTAATTTCGTTTCAATTCATCTTTTGAAAGTCAGGGAATATTAATATTTTGTCTGGAACGTTAAAATGAAAGATAAACAAATGTTTCCAAAACTAATAGTCTATGCACTGTGTTGCACACTTCAATCGGATATGAGACGAGGTTTTCACCTATTAGAATTTAAAAAATAAAATAAGTAGTTTCGACTACTTAGAAGCTTCACAAACGTTACAGAATGCAAAAAATTATAATATTCTAATATTCTTATTTCTAATGCAATAGAAGCCGTCGACTAGTCATCATTTTCACAGTCATTTCCTTTGCAATAAAATATGAATAAATAATTGATTACATCTAAAGCAGTAATTGTAGCTTATGTTCGACGCTTAAAAATGCCTTTATCATCGGCAAAGATTAAAGAAACTAATATTAATCATCTTACTGATAATGTAATGCTAAGCATCTTATCTGAATTAACTTTCATATTCATTTTACCTAGATAAAAAAATAGAAAAAACTGTATATAAGGTAATGTTTATAAACATTCGCCGTAGATTATAGTCAACACCCAAAAAAATAGCATATTAATAATATGGAGCGAAAAAAAAAATACCTGTAATTTTATTTATTGCTAGGGTACAGAAATAATCTACAGTATTCTGCATTTTTAAAAAGAAAAATCAATGATATTATATAATACAGGAGCAAATAAAATACTTATAATCTTATTTAATGCGATAGGAGACGTCGTCTCTTCATCAGTTTCGCACTCCCCAGCTCAGCCTTCATTTGTCAGGATCTATAGGAGACAGGATCATTTGTTCTCGCACTGGAGACAGCTACTTTTTTGTGGATAGGGGCCGCGCATCCGCTCCTGGTAACCGAGATTTTCCTGCTGGCCGAGGTAATATTTACCGCTTTCGGAATGGATCACTTTGCTGATTCTGGGTTTATTTAATGAAAATCAGTATTTTTTTTTCTCATAATACTAATTGAAAGTTACTGCTATGGTAGAGATTATTACAGTTTCATTGATTGCTAATATGTATTTATCGGCCACCTAACATCCCCACCCCCCACCCCCTNACCCTCTCATAATAGCTGCGTGCTCCTCCTTCAGGACTCACCAGCTCTCAATGGCCGAATCTTTAGAGACCGCCCAAATCCATTATATTTCGTAATTATATTTCGTACCCAAACTAACTTACGTCACCGCACTCTACAGGTCTGTTGCAACTAATCGTGCATGCAGGATCAGCCCAATGGCTGAATTCTGTTTCAACTCTCCTTCAATTATTATTCGGAAACTATAGTGGGCCCGCGCGTGAAAAAATTCACGCACTTATCGATATATTTGCTTAATATAGGCCTCTGCGAAATCTTATCTTCATTGACTTGCTTCTTCTTGTTCATCACAAAAATTTGTGATGACTAATGACACTTCTTCATTGATTGTACTTTCCTTACTAAAATACATAAAGCGGAAAACTCTACGACGGCCAACTCAAACTATTATCGTAAGAGATGCGTGCTTTTTTCTGAGCAGTACACTTCCATTCGTCTTCAGTACACTCTTTCCTTCCATTAGATGACATGCAAAATATAAACTGTATTCGTAAGCGCTGAAACATCGCCGAATTTTATTTCCGCTGCTTATCCACAATACACAGTGAGATAGTTTCAGCAGAACTAAATTTTTGCTCCCGAAAAGTTGGAATAAAAAATGACTACGTCTACTATGCAGGAAAGAATCGGTTCCTCTGCGCTTCGCTGATTTGCTACAAAATGTGTACATCATAAACCAAACGAAAATATGATTTCGACGTTGAGAAAAAGTAATCAATTTCAGACTCCACGGGAACGGCAGGAGAAGTTGGAAGAGCAAGAACTGCATTCAGTGTTAATAGCGATAATTACCGTATTCCAAATTTACCTTCTTCTGCCATATGGTTTATTGCCTGCTGAATCCCATCAGAAGGGAACAGGGTCACCAAAATTTGCAACGGGGCAAGAAATGCATCAATTAATAAAGGGGTAAGGATTTCACTTCAGCCTTCTGCAACTTCGTCATCGTTGATAAGGAAATCTGCATCCTGGCCTATTTTCCGCCTATCTATTTCGTTAAAAGCGAACACGAAAAAAAAAATATTGGATGAAGGAAACAACAAAGAGAGTACGAACGACAATGCAACGGAGTGATTATAGAGAAGCTGTATAAATGTATCTGCATTGAGTGAACTTCCACTTTGGAAAAGAAAGAATTCCGATCTATACTTAAGAGCGTGACACCGAACATATAAATAAATATTTAAAAACATGACGATGTATATGATTTTGAGATAACGGTAATAGCTCACACAGGGCCGGAGCGTGAGTCCCGGCTCTTCTTTGGGAATGGGCCTGTTGACCCGTCTACTGCCAGCTATCTATAGTCAAACCGGCAAAAGCAGTCCTTCAGGGGCGGGGCTGAATTGAACGCGGCAGTGACAAATCTAATCTATCGACTAATGCATTTTGAGTATTCGAATATAATTATAATTTTATCGATTGCAACAAGTTATGTCCATTGGACTCATTACGCTGGTTTGACTATCGTCTAGTCATTTTTAGTCTACTTATTGATATTATAGCCTTGGATATTGATAGAAAAATATATAGCCTGTTGTAGCAGAGCGAAAGCGATAACTGAATTGGCGACGGTGGCAGTGTGTCCGATGCTACCTCGTCTGAGCTCAGTGTCCATTTCTCGCTTGTTAAGCCAGGTTGTGGCGCGCTGTGGGATATATATTTCTATAATTACTTTGGTTATTTCTCAGATTAGTGGTAAACACATTGCAAATGAGTCGAATATTAAAATTTCTTACATTTAAAATAGTATTTATCACCATATACGTAAATATTTTAACTTGATATATTATTGCAATATTGAAGCTTTAGTGATGCACAAATTCTTGACAACGAAGCATTTGTTGACCTGAAAAGGACAATATTGTGCATTGGAGACGCCCATATGTATAGGCTACAGATTTGATTGCTTAAAAGATCATTGTGACATTTACTGTACATTTACTCCACGTATCATATTATACATACGCTATATGCTGTATTCTATGCATATACAACGTGATATATGCTATACTTTGTCAATTGAAAGTTCCTCTGATGTTAGGTTTTCATGTATTTAGTTATACCGTATAGAAATAAATATTATCCTTTTGATCAATTGATAACTGCTATCTTCAGAATAACGGTATAAGTTAACGATAACTCCACCGTTCCTCAGCTATTTCACTTAAAATACACTAAGATGTTCGCCGATTTTTCCAATAAACTCAAACCAACTAATTTTTTTTACAAATTTGCTGCTGTTGCCAACTCTCTTCAACAAGTGCAAGGAACAAATCTCGTGAGCTCGTCGACGCTAACAAATCGGCAGAACAAATCGCCGATGCCAAATCTCCACCAATCTACCCTTCTGCATACCAGCCTCATCTACTTCCTTATCTACCCTCTGGTGCATGTAGACCACTTACCACCTCCTGGTCTCCCCTTCCATGTCCATTATCTCCATCTGTCAGCAGAAGCCATTATCCATTATTGCCGCCACTTCCATTACCCTGCACGGAGTGTACGTATGTGTGTGTGTACGTATGCTGAGGTGTACATGGGTGCGTTTGTGTACGTATCACTGTGTAGGTGAATCCATGTTACTTTAGGTGTGTGCCTACATGTGTGTGTGCATGTGTGTAAGTTTGAAAATTACATTAATCAGTATTTAATAAGCACAGTAAGTGTGTGTATGTGTGTGCACTTTTGCATTTTCATGTGTAGGCTTAATAATAATACTTAGTCATATATTAAGAACTCAGCATTGTAGTATGAAGCTGATATATTTACGACATCGTTATAGTAGGTACGTGTTGTGTACTGGCCATGCTCTGACGTAGATGCGAGTAACTTGCGTAAACTTTACCCGTATGTTGAGTGGGCACAAAATTGGTAATTCGAATTCACTCAACCAACCATACGTTTAAAATATTTTTTCTCACTTCAATGACTGTTATAATTGCTGACTATTTTCTTGCAACTAGGATATAAAATATAATTCTTAAAATACATTTAAAGTAATACTCTCATGCAGCATTTTCTTAGATATAAAAATAGCATGTATATGTGTAACGAAAAGCAAAAATCTATGTAAATTCCTTGGGTAAATTTGTACAATATATAAATAAATTTAATAATGCATTTACCATGTTGCCCTATAGGCGCTAAAATTAATCGATTTTCACGTATAATGTAACGTACCAAAGACTATAAATCATCACCATAACTGTAACATTTGCCATCTCCCATTACCATTTGTATCACCTCTGTAACCAGCGTGATTATATTCTGATTAGTTCGTAACTCTTCATAATTCATATTATTAAATTTCATAACTTAATTAATCAATTCATTATTTCATCTTCTTAATTCATAATCACAATAGCCTCATTCCTTTTTCACATACGTGCTGAAATCGAGCACCGCAGATCATCATCACAACTATGCAGCTCCGTCAACAAATTCAGTCTCACGCTACCCCTGACAGAATACTTAGCCGCCCCAGAAGTTAATTACCATTGTAAAATAGTCTCTGGGGCGGCTACAGTCAGGTCTTCCACGAACTAGACTTACTAGAGGGTATTTACCGCCAGCATTATGAAAGCCTATTATTCGGCAATTTCGGCCTTAGTTTCCACAACAAAGTCGATCTCACAGAGGAAGAAAGCAGGGATATATAGTATGTCGATAGAAGCGTGGAAACCATGCACGAGGGTGTTCCCACATAGGATCACCGCGCTTGAGAACCCTTAATCGGGAAGGAAGAGGAAGAACAGGCGAAAATAAATCCTTAGGAGTATGAAAGTGCTGTAGAAGGATGCTAAGCGGCACAAAGGAAAACGTCCAGAAGGCCTGGCTAAGGCTAAAATAACACCTCCACTTGGTACCCCTGCGGTTGCTGCTGCCAGAGGCTGGAGGATGGCTACTGACGTTGGGTAATACCAGCAGCTATCTTCTCGTTCATAAAAGAGGTATGCCGAAACCACACTATGCGATCGTGCTCTCAACTTAGGAACGGACGTTCACGGACACGTCGTCCCGATACGCAGCGTAAGTTGGTAACACAGATACACATCACAAATACTTACTTTAGCGACGGCAGAGCTGAGCGTCCTCTCACAAGTTGACAGTACGTTCGCCTTGTGAAGCTCCGCATTGCAAACGATGTGGTATAGAGTTGGAAAGCACCTCCTCTTTAGTAGCCCCAAGTCTTCATTAAATTTTAGTGATTTTACCACTAGGCTGGTTCTTAGCCTCGTTCTGGTATTTATGGTAGCTTTACGAGTACTTATCGGTGGCTGAGTGGCGACCGCGCCTACATCACGAGCGAGAGTCTCGGGTTCGAATCCAACAGCGTTGGCAATGGACTGCCAGGTCTTCCGAGTTCTCGAGTTACTATAGAAGAAAATCTAGTTCGGTGTATCCAGTGCATGAGAGATAAAATTGATTGTTATTACAATATACATAATCACTGAATCTTGCATTATTTGAAAAATGAAACATGATGTTTTTACTTAAAGTCATTGGAGGATGTATTAACAGCGCAAGTATTGTATATGATCTTGGGCCTTCACCAAACCCCCGCTGGGGTACGATCGAAGCCATTTTGTTCACCCAGCTACTATTATCATTTTGATGCTCTTGGAATACGCGCTGCTTCTTCATCACAGCTGGTATGAAACTGGCTGGCTAGTGCTTCTGTAGTACCATTGTACGAAATACAATTTTGTAGTACCATTGTACAAAGTACCGTTATGTAGTACCACTGTAGCTAGTACCGTTATAATGCAATTGCACAACCATAGTACAATATTACTATTATAGGGCCATTATAGTACTCATGTAGTACCATTGTCGTGCTATTATAGTTCACATATAATGCCAATACGTACAATGTATTATTGCCGTACCATAAAATACCATTATCCTCTAATTATGTAATCATAGTAGACCCGTTACTGTATTATTGTAGTACCATAATACTGTAGCATCAAAGTACCAGTATTGTACTCTTGTATCCTTTATGGCGTGTATCAGAGCAACCATCATCAAACCACTTACACCATTCTAGCCCTACTGGCACGCACCATTATACCCATTATGGAACTGTGTGCACCATTATGGCACTGCTGAAAGGTAACATATTGCAGACTAAAGTCCGTTCTGACACTGCCAGCCCCTATATATGGCATACACTATAACTTGGACAGGAAATGCAGAAACACAGGCACACGCTGGTCCCGATACAGTCATACTCGCGCATGCGCTGCAGTTAGTGCAGTGACGCGCCGCGTGAGTTACATGTGCCGTTCATTACTCACTAAGAGATCAGTGAGAGCAATAAGTGCTCATTGGCGCTTCGCTGGACATTATCAGTAATTCAAGGGTGGGTAAAATTCGATGGCGAACATGCAATGCAGTGAAACGCAGCCAGCCTCATTACCGAGGGTAGCATTTTGTGCAGAGGGAAGTGGCACCTACTTACTGCAACTTACTGCACTCTCATCGCGTCCAAGAAGCTTAATTTAACCTGTAAGTGCACAATAAAGTAAAGTTGCCTAGTTCACACACCTCAACTAGGAAACCCGCATGTACTGGTTCGTGCCGCAGGCAAATACCTATGTACTTGGACCCAGTAGAATGCACGGTTGCGGTCGCTCACAAATTGTCCGAACTATCGCATCGTTTTGACGGAATACATGACAGACAACTGCGTCCCTCCCCGACCCTAAGGCCAGTGCCATACTAGTGATCACAAGTGAAAGAATTGCTGGCGCTACACATTCCCGATCGTCAAGACTTTCCTTTCCTGGAGTGGGCTCGAACTCCCGATGTTTCGCCTGTCAGCAACCTTGGCACTGAGCTACTGAGAGTACCATACTTCCATAGAAGTTAATGTTTTGACACACTTGCCAATTTGGACATTCAAATGAAAGTTATGCAATGGCACTACTTCCTCGTTTAACAAATCAATGCAAACTTCCTGATTCAGTTTGATGGTTATTTCAAACAAAGAGCCCATTACTGAGCCTGGAGTATGAAGCTGTATGCCAGTAAGACCAAATATATGATGGTCAGTAGGTCTCGGGCACTTTTACCTCAGTATCAACAGCTGAAGATAGATGACACTCTGCTTCAGGAGTCTAGCTCCTTAGAAATTCTCAGTGTTGTCTATGATGAGAAGGTTATTTTTGAGAAGCATATTAGGCGACTGGTGTCACATGCTTCAAGTAAGATTGGGCTCTTGCGTAAGGTAAAGTTTTTGTTTAATGACAAAGAGATAGTCCGCAGATCTTGTACCCTTTTTTGCTGCCTGCGTTGGCGTATTGCTCACCGGTCTGGGCTTCAGCTGCTGACACTCACTTGCGTCTGCTGGACAGACTTGTTAGTTCAGCCAACAGGCTGTGCGCTGAAAGGCATTTGGTCAATCTGTCCCATAGGAGAGGGGTTGCCGGACTCTGTATATTTTATAAGGTGTACAACAAAAAGACATTGATTGAATTCTTCTGTCCCTGCCCTCAAAGTCTTTAGGAGGATTACGCGTGCTGCGGTTGATGCGCACTTTTTACTCTGGAGAATGTTAGATCCCGAACTCGTTAGTTCAGTCGGCACTTCTTGCCCTGGTCTGTTTCGGTTTGGAATTCATTGCCGGCATCATTTTATATTATGTACCAAGAAAGCAAAGAGTCAGCTCATTATCAGTTGGAGGGATGATACGAAAAGTACAGTAAAGCTTTAATTATTTCTATAGCGTTACTGCAAACTGATCTACTATCTTTAAATTTACCTTTTATAATATTTGAATTCACAAATTCAAAAATTTAAGCTATTTTTTCAAACTTTCGATAAATTTTATACCATGATTGTATCTTCTGTATTTTTTTTAAACTTTCACTGTTGTTTCTGTATTTTTTCCTATAGTTTTACTAGAGACCTCCCGACTTCTGGCAGTAAACTTACCTTCTATCAGGAGTCCATACAAAGCAAATAGGCACAGCAGTGAGCTGCGCGACGGTAAAACATTTCGCTCATTTCATTTAAAGAGGAGCGAGAGATTGGCAGCTAAGCCGCTGTCATCGAGCGTTAATTAAAACTCCAACGCTACATGCGTGAGAGTTGTGAACTCTGCATAATGCTGGACATGGGCTGCAGACTTGTCTGTTTACAGACTTGGAGTGCTCGGGTATAGTGTACAGATTGGTCTGTAGCGCTCGGACGTAGTATACAGACTTGTCTGCAAG
This sequence comes from Parhyale hawaiensis, assembly GCA_001587735.2. NCBI lineage: Eukaryota > Metazoa > Arthropoda > Malacostraca > Amphipoda > Hyalidae > Parhyale > Parhyale hawaiensis. Next base: position 8,844,916 of record LQNS02278154.1, read on the forward strand.
CTTCGGTTTGTAACGTTCCACTATAGTGCATAGTATAATACTAGTACTAAGAACTATTACCTGGGGCATCAGAAACCCAACTGAAAGCATAGCTAATCACTGAACTCAGTTAAAACCAGAGATATCCTAATGATATCTTTAAATACTGTTCGTTGAGGTACTTAGGTTTGGTATTTTGTAATAGCATTCGCTGCCGTCGGGGGCGTGTATTAAATAGCCTTTAGCCAAGGCAGATCATCGTAATTAGAAGAAAGTAATCAAATTTTTCTGTTACGATTTGAAGATTCATAGCGTATTTCTTGGTCGTCACCTTAAGCAATCGGCTTACTATTGAGCAAAGATCGTACCTGCACTATAGTTGTCATCTATATATATGCATTCATGAGCTGGTGAGATACGGTACTAAAGTCCACACGTAAGCGTCCAATGGATTTCTGCTGTTTACTTCGAACAGGATTTGG
>LQNS02278154.1:8854557-8876722 GCA_001587735.2 Parhyale hawaiensis
CCGTAAATGCAAGCTATTGGGTGTGCTGGTGCCAAGCAATTATAGGAGGCTTTAAAGGATCACCACTGCATTAGCGGACCTGCTAGGAATGCCTCAACTCGGAGTCGGCATCTGTACCAGTGCGTGAAGTTGGAGCTAACGCCCACGTGTATCGTTATTATTCCGAGATTGCACATGGGTCCCTCAAGCGAATAGTTCTGGAATACCTTGGTGCCTGATCTTGGGAGTGGGTAGCGACAGTTTTGGAAGTTCGATGTGACGGTTGGAGTACATGTTTGTAATTGGAAAATTATTACACAAGGGATTGTAAATTACTGAACGTTGGAAGACCCTGATTCTTTTTCCTGAGAATGGCTACTGGAATGTGTACGGAGGTTTATGAACCATACATAGATGAATATTCTTCGATGTTGTTTTATATTATGAATAATTACTCCATAATAGACGTGCAATTTTATCGTTTTTTAGTGTTTATACCCTTTCCCCCAGGAACATAGGAGGGTCATAGTCCTCAGGCGTACGTTAGTTACTGTAGCTTCGCCCGTCCTATGTTATGGGGAGTAGCTACTCCGGTGGGACCCTGTAGATTCTTAGCTTTAGCTTGGCCTTCGGAACCTCTTTCCTCCGTGCCCGGTTTGCTTCTTTCCGCTTTTATACTCCTGATGTTACTTTCCAATGTTCTTCCTCTTCTATTCCGTCCTGCTGTTGCCATGCGCGGTGACCCTGTATGGGAACACTCTCAGGTATGGGTTACACGTTCCTGTCGTCTTACTACCATATATCTACTATACATCTTCTTTTTCCTCTGTAGGAACGCCTCTATTGTGGAAAGAGAGGCTTAAGCTACTCAGTATAATAATAATGATAATAATAATAATTTTGTAAACTGAGCAAAATGAAGAATAAATAAAATTCGAACATTGTATGTGGACCCTCAGCCACATTGTTATGGAAAAACTTGGTGTTTGACCTTGAGAGGGGATAGGGTAGAGACTCTGTTGAAACTGGAAAGTTCAGCGAGGTGGCCAATTGCCAAATGGTTATTCAACTTTGGAAGACCTTGCATGGTGCTTGGTCTTTGGTATGGGTATAGTATATATATGAAATTTGACTAACGCTTGTGTATATCTTCAATATTTGAATCAGAGAATGGGACCATAAATATTGTTCTGGAAGACCGTCAAATTGGCTTTAGAGAGTAGGCATAAACTGTTCATGAAGTCCTGTAAGTTAGGAGAACGTATATTATTATTACTTCATGCTCGAAAGTGAGAATAGGAAAAGCGCCGGTCTAGAATATCTTCGGGATACTTGTATAGACATAGAATTTGTATTACTATGAGTAAAAAACGATGCTATTATTGCTGCTTTATAATGGCCCAGAGTGTATATTTCTTGCCATAGCACCTCAGATTTTGTGATACTTGCCATGAAACTTTTAAATGTGGCGCAAAAATTTAAATATTATAAACAGGGAATATAGGTACAGTACGATAACAACACTAACATGTTTCGGGTATTATTATTGAAAAAACTTTCTGTCAATATAATTCATATAAAACCAAGATTTTTGTTCTTAGATTTAAAAAAAAAACGAAAATTTTCCTTGTTAAAAATTCATCACCCCCAAAAAATTGGATTCTTGACTAAAATTCGAGTTAAACTATCACCACGAAGTATTCTTTTTACTAAACTAATTATAGCCAAACTATTAGCCGGTGCACACATTGAAAGCATAGATTTTTGTTATGGAACTGCTTTTATTTAAGCCACTTTAAACTTATTAACTAAAGCGTTCTCTGTTTGTGTCCCGCCACCAGGCAATCTTTTTTGAATTCACAGAGCTACTCGCTGCCACATTCCTTCTGCCAGCTTTTTGAAAGCCTGGAAAGAAGCTTCTAAAAAAGTCGCTCGAGATACATCGCTGCAGTTTGTTGAACTTAAAGTTGCTGGATTCAGATGAAGAAACTCAACTAATCAACCGTTCTTTGCAGTGCCGAGGACTGCAAAAGCAGTTTCAGGAAATTAAAGAAGGTTTGTGAAAATAAAAAGAAATGTTTATGTACAATGCGGAGGGTTTTACAAGTTTATTTTCAAGGAAAAAAAAAAAACAGTGTTTACAGCTGATTGATCCTGCAAATTGAGTATTAACATCACTGACGGTATGCGATTTGTTCACGGTTTCTGCAATTCTATTAGGTCGAAATTCTAAGCTTTGGTTCACCTTTGACTACTACTACTACTACTACTACTTTCCTTATTGGTTTCAAACGACGTGATGAAAATGAAGTTATGAATAAAATTCAGTGTATTCTTAGTGGTGGAACCTTCCTGCAAAAAGTAGAAAATGATAGGAATAAAGCAGAGAAACGCAACTATTTTCTTAGAAGATAAAGTCACCTTGACCGCACCCTTTACTGGGCTGCTTATGTAACGACCCGTGCCTTTTCCTCCTACTCTACCCATTTCTTTAGAAGGTAAGTACCCCCACGGCAGCTATGCAGATATCTATCGTACGCTGAGTCAGGGCGTCAACCGCTGCATGAGTTCGATTGCCTAGGTTGCCATCCCAACCTGTCATGAGTTTAGCACCCTAGGTTGCTGTTACCGCAGGTGGTGCCTCCAACTGTGAAGTATCGAGCAGCGTTTAAGTTTATCTCGCTTGGGCTGTACTATTTCGACACAAACGGCAAGTCTCCTAAAGGAATATAACAGAAGAAAAAACCCGTGCAGCGGAACAGTACAGTCTGAGTAAGGTAGGGTCCGTTTAATCCACATGGGTATTTTTTTCAGTGGGATCGGTTTCAAGAGCTACTTTTCCATGGGATTGACAATATCTTCATATTGACCCTTTCTCTAAAAAATTAAGATCTTTTTTAGAAATAACACTTTTGGAAATGTTGTACATGGACACGCTATATGAGAAAGGAATACAACTCAGTATGAACTATAAAAGCGTAACTCAAACAGTTGCAGAGAACAGCTCCGCTGTATACAGCAGGCATGAGTTCATCAACAAAATGTCGTTCCCTGGGACATAGTAAAGTTGAATCAGGGTTGTGTATAGCGATAGGAAGAGTTCGTATATCAGCGATGGTTGCCTTATCGCGAGCATAACCGGTGTTTCTCAAGGCTTTCCTGCATTCTTTAAGGAAAACACTTTCAAAACACCGTGCGTATCTATCGACGAGAGAATGGGTTCAAAGTGATGCTGCGCATCTTTCATCTTGCAAAGCATTTCACAAAGCAACATCAAGGTTCGTGATGCACTACATCATTCAAAGAGAAGAGCATCACTCTTCCATCACGGCTCCAGCATGCTTCAGTCCGAGCTCTATAAAACTACGCTTTGCTGGCGGGCTCAAAGTTACCCTAGGGAACCTTACACTCCGATTTATACCCTATTTTTCTCGGGTNCAAAGAGAAGAGCATCACTCTTCCATCACGGCTCCAGCATGCTTCAGTCCGAGCTCTATAAAACTACGCTTTGCTGGCGGGCTCAAAGTTACCCTAGGGAACCTTACACTCCGATTTATACCCTATTTTTCTCGGGTAAAGATCATCAAAATTCCCTCATGAACAATCGCTGTCGGTTACATGTTTTGCTTTTATTTATGACTCTGCTTGGTTGCTTGTATCAATGAGCGTCTGGAAATGAATTAATGATCAATGTTACCCACTCGTGGGAGTACAGTCCACCGAGGAGGACCGACGCATGTATTCCTTTGAAGCGTAAACTCTCGTTGAGTTTTTGTGCCTCGGCCCTGCATTTGTGCTCCAGAGTTTAGGGGGAGCCTTTATAGTCTTAAAATTGGAGCATTCTGCATCACCGCCCGCCGTCTTGCTCTTGTGGGAAACTCTTTGTGGCGGAATATGGTCGTCCTTCACGAAATGTTCTTCGTGACGCAGCGTAAGGACCTACGCACTGTTCTAACTTTTACCGTCCTCTTGGACGCAAGGTAAAATTTTGAGACAGTTTTAAGCAAAACATCCATCATGAGGTGGAAAAAGTACATACGCAACGCTTTAACTTTTTATCACATTTCAGGACACAAAAACAATGTTACTCAAAATGTCCATCTTGGTGACACAGCAAAAATAAATAAATACTCACTGTTCCAAATTTTACAATGCTTTCCCTAGCAGAATTCTCTGCCGACGAAAGAAATAAAACCAGAAATCAGCTCTTGGGGCGGCCGCAGATATAGCCATGGTTAGGAAGTGACTTGCAGATTTGGGAGTTTTATTACAAGAAATGTCTTTTGTGACGCGATGTAAGAGACTGCATAATGTATTAAATTTCGATATATATGAGAGTGTCTTACTAAATGGTGACGCTCATAAACGAAATAAATTTAACTAACTGAAGCCTATGGAAATTCCCCAGAACAAAAGCACTGTTCTTTAGTGATATCTCAGACCCGTGTCATCCCAATTTTCTGCTATTTAATATTGTAGGAACCTGTGGAAATTTTACAGAACAAAAGCATTGTTCCTCAATTATGACGCCCTTGGACCCGTATCAAGCATAAGAAGTGTGAAAAATATACTAAGTGAGGAAGTGAAACTTCTTCCTTAGACCTGCTAGCACTAGCAGCTTAAATTTCATGTGACTCCTTCTGCTATTGATCCCTTCCCAGGTCGTATCAAGGATAACTCAAGGATGCCCAAATTTCCCCCAATCTAATTCTGATGAATGCGTCCCGGCCGTACTAACTAAGTAACTAACTAACTAACTAGCTAAGAAACTAACTATAACGAAGGGGCAAGCAGAATATACTATAGGTATGAATTTATTATATATATTTATTACTGTCGCGTCACACACTGAAGGAATAAGATAGGAAGAAATTCGAGGGCTGAAAATTTAATGCTTATGTTTCTATGATATGGGGGGGGGGGTGTTGTCGCAATTGGGGACACGTGCCCACATATATATGAAACTAAGCTCTGCTGCATCAAAGTAGTTTTGCAGCTCAAATGTAGGAGGGATATGCCACTTGGCTACGTCAAATATATATATATATATATATATATATATATATATATATATATATATATATATATCGCATCATAGCTTACAGGTACAGCTTAAAACAGGGGTCCTTTCTGCGGCGATTCTTCTGCAAATTGCCGGGTATGCTAGGTTAGGTTACGTATGTTAGGTTAGGTATTTTAAGGTTAGGTCAGGTTCGTTAGGTTAGACTAGTAGTAGGCGAGGTACATTTAAGAACTAGGACAGGTTAGGGTAATGTAGAAAAGGTTCTCTTAACAACTGCAAAACCACTCTGAACAGAGAGCAGCGGAGCAAAATTACGCGCTCTCATTTTTGACAGCGCGGGAACTCTAGTCTTATATAGTACCCGAATGTCTTTGCGCCAGATGAAAAGCTATAATAGACACATAGATGTATATGCGTATAATACGGAACATGAGCCGAGGTGTTATACTGCTCAATTCTTACTCATACTGAGGGCAGCCGTTTTGTGTTATCTACATAAGTACCGCTGTTATGTCTTTGTTATCCCTATGACACATAGCACAGAGTTGTTTTCTTTTCGTTATCATTAATAAAAAATGAAGGGGCCTGCAGCCAGTTACTTATTTTATCACTTACACGAGGCTGTTTTCGTTTTGCCTCAGTTCTCTCATTAAATACACAATAAAGCTATTTTCATTTCCCCAAAACTGACTTAAGTGCAGAATTTTTCACTCCTGTTAGGAACAGATTATGGCTGTTATTGCCATGCCATTCATTCTACGCACAAATCACAGCTGTCGCTAGTTTAGTATATCTTTAGCTAGTACACAGAACAAAGCTCTTAACACATTGTTATCCTTGTAACGTTCAAAATAGACGTGTTATCACTTCCAGTTATCCCCCGACATTCACAGCAGAGCTGTTATCGCTCAGCGTAAAACAATCATTCATTCCCAGCTGTCATGGCCGCCAGGGCAGCCTCCCATTCCAGGCACAATCATCAGTTTGGAATACTCATTCTACTGGAATCGTCCAGTCAGACACAGACCTTTGGTTCCCGTTCTAGTTTCGGTTGCAGTAGCATGAGCGAGAATACTGCTGGTGAGCAGTAGATATTGGGATGTGAGTAATAAGACTGCTCTAAACGCTGTGAATTATTACTATTACTAATATCATTATTGCTATTTTGCTAATATTATTAAAATTATTGGCATTATTTGCTTTTCACGTTTAAACCGAGCTGGGTGTGAAGGGCACTGATACCATTTTCAGCTACATCGCACACTCCAATGTCGTCATGAAAATTCCCTAGTAAGACTTTGTAAGTACATCAATTACAGGGCATGCGGACTCATCAATACAAGACGTTAAGTCCATCATTGTGTAGTTTGGACTGAAGTTCGGAAAATCTATTAGACACAGGTAGAAATGAAGTTACCCGCGTGAACTGCATACCCCGACTAAGAAACTCACATGCATGGGTTTATGGAGCACATAAATCTCTGCTTAAGTTGAGGGGATGGTACGGCTGCGGTTGAGCTCAGATGGTCATAGCTATTGCCTTACAAACGGAATATGCGTACGATGAATGCCACTCTCCCTTCCCTTGACCTTCTCCGTTGCTAGTTGCGCCAGTGCTCGCGTAGTGGTCTATGAATGGCAGAAATGCTAGAGCTGCATTATCCACGGTCAAGAATTTGCCTCCGTAGCGGGGAACCGAACGTCTGAGCTACAGACAACAAAACAGGCAGCGTTCCTAATCACTGGGCCATTGCAGCTGGAACTTGTACACAGTAATTCATGAAGTACAGCAGATGTAGCGTGGCATCTCGCTGCAAATATTGAGCGCGTCAGAAGCAATAATACCGCGCATGCAGAGAGAGGCTCGAGCGAGATCTGGCCCCCAGCAGATGCAGCGTGAACCTATATATGTGACACATCAAGTCCAGCAGATGCAGTGTGGACTCATACATGCAATACATTCCGCCCATCAGATACAGTGCGAGCTCATACATGCATTATACTACGCCCATCAGATGCAGTGTGGATTCATACATGCAATACATTAGGCCCATCAGATACAGTGCTTGCTCATACCTGCAATATATTACGCCCATCAACTGCAGTGTGGACTCATACATGCAATACATTAGGCCCATCAGATACAGTGCGGGCCCATACATGTAATATATTACGCCTATCAATTAAATGCAGTGTGGGCTCATGCATGCAATACATTAGGCCCATCAGATACAGTGCGGGCTCATACCTGCAATATATTACGCCCATCAACTGCAGTGTGGACTCATACATGCAATACATTAGGCCCATCAGATACAGTGCGGGCCCATACATGTAATATATTACGCCTATCAAATGCAGTGTGGGCTCATACATGCAATCTATAAGCTAATCAGATGAAGTGCAGACTTATTTATGGAATATATTACGCCCAACAGATGTAGCTTGGAGTCATACATGCAATACATTAGGCTCATCACATGCAGTGAGGAACTATACTTGCAATACATTAGGTTCCACAGACAAAGCCGTTAGCCAAGTTAGAGCTCTCCTAATCCATTACTTTAATTGCCAAGAGAAGCTGCGTCTCGCCGTCTACTGTGGGCTGTTCTCCACTTAATCACTCCGAGTTTGTGCTCTGCAGCATAATTACGAATGCCTGCTTGACTCGCTGATCGCTTATTCTTAACGATTATTCGTCTCTACTCTCCTCGCATTTCCTAACATTCGCTGCATTACTGATGTAATTTTTTATGCATCGTAAGTTGGTTGAGTTTGACTTCAATAGTGACTTGAGTACGTAGAGAGGGTTGGACCTTCTGCAACGCCTCCAAATTGGTCGATCGCGAACAGTGATGAAAGAGATATAGATAAGTATATATTTAATGTGAATATTCTCTTAGTTTAATTGATATAGGTTGATTACTAGGGAATCTCACTCGAAGAATAAATAGTAAAACCAATGTCGTAATTAAAAACATTTTGTAAACATTTTGGAATACGTTGAATCCATCATCAGTACTGTGGAAACAAAAAGAGAAGTATTTTTAGTAACATGAAAGAGAAAACTATATAGAATGTAGCAATAATAATTCGCAAACCTAACTTAAAAATAGAATGTAGCAGTAATGAATCACAAACCTAACTTAAATAAAATTTGCAACGGTACTGCAGATGCTTGAGTATTTAGAAATGGGTTTTCACTGTTTATGTATATGGATTCCAATACCCCAAGTTCTTTGCTATTAGCTATTTTATCTATAGCAGAAAAATCAGAAATTCTCAATGGATGATTGGCTTGCTGACTATGATTTCTAATAGAAGATTGAACAGGATTGTTTAGCACAATTCCGGTTCGACCTGAGACCCCACTATGCTGTGCACATCGCATAAACATCTGCAGTACAGTACTATCGATGTAAGTGAGCTGGCAGCTCCCACATACGTATTTGTAAACAACTGACGATCGCAACAGCAATTTGGGAGACTCAGTACGCCGATAGAAGGATCCTATTATCTTATTATTACGATAGAAGAAAATTGGCTTTACATGAAAAAGGTACTGCATTTCTACATTAAGAGCAGAGTCAGGGACTCGAAATGGGAGAGGGGGTGAGCATCAACCCATTACACTGGTAGGCAATACCATGTTAGAATATTACGCATACATGGGGAAGTTGAAGATAGTGCGACAGTGATTAGATAAAATAACAAACGAAGCACTCTGAGAGTGCAAACGTCCGCCAAACCAGGCATTGTTAACGCAAAATTTCAATTCGTCCTGAAACCAGTATATAGTTGCCACCAAATTTTGGACACTTTTGTCCACTGATATTGCTAACAGCTCCTGTAATTTTTGTGCAGATTCATCCTGAAATTTTCGGGTTATATCCCGACAAACATTAGTAAATTGCAAAAAACTGACGAATATTCGGTTAGTCGTGTCTTTCAACATTCCTGACAACTCCTGCAAATTCCATGAAGATCCGTTTGTAAGTTTCTTGGTTATGTTGCTGACAAACACAACATCAAACGTAGAGGCGAACAAACGGACAAACATATCGTCACAAAATTCAGTGATTTGCTCTTCGTAACAATTCATGCAAATTTCATAAATATCTGTCCATTACTTTTTGAGTTATATTGCAAAAAATGGCGGTAGACAGACAAATAAAATGTTGAACGGATTTTTACCAAAAGTTAATCATCTGTTCCTCCTAACATGCCTAACAATCCCTGTTAATTTTCGTATAGATCCGTAAATATCTTTTGAGTTATCTTGGAGACAGACAAGAAGTCAAACTCGACAAAAACGTAACATCCTTGGTGGAGGTAATTACGGATGTGTCTGCGATGTATTAATGTATATTAATATATCGTATGAGATTTTTATATGCTCATTCAACCTCAGAACACGGTCGTGCCAAAAAGGGTGTGAGCACACGGCACCCAACGTCCATGTTCTAGGGTCAATTCGATTGATCAAATGTGCTGCATAACTAATTTCTTTTGTCAGTTAATACAGCCGAAACTATCATTTATACAACAGACCTCTTGAGAAGTTAATAATAAAGATATATTACAGCAACTGCGCATATAATTGACGTGGTTTTGTCCAAACCTTCGAGATCATTTTTATTCATATGACATCGTAGTGTAAATTTACATGAAAATTTTGTGTATTTGATCCAGTTAAATGCTGTACGTCCTAAGCTTGGAAAACTCTGTTAAAATGTTGAAGTCAGGTCTAGTAAGCGTTGCAGTGTCCTGAATTCCACGCCATTCCAATACAAATGTAATAGCCGTAGCTTCCACTGGCTCTATAGACCATTCCCCGATATCGCGTCAAGTAGACGGTTAACGATGCATTTAGGGTCATCGGGTACGCGCAGCGGCAGCGATAATGTNACTGGCTCTATAGAGCATTCCCCGATATCGCGTCAAGTAGACGGTTAACGATGCATTTAGGGTCATCGGGTACGCGCAGCGGCAGCGATAATGTGGAATGAACCAAGTTCTAATGAGGAGTGATAACATCTTGAATGTGGGATTGTCTCTGGGGATCTCGCTTTGGAATAGACAGCTGGTGTCGGGGAAATGCTGGAATTTGGTTTATCCGTCCAAGAGACGGATTTTTGGATAAGTATTTTCATTTCTTTAATGAGAAGTGATATCAGTTTCAATATGAAATGGGTCTTTGGGACTTGCATTATAATAGGCAATTATTGTGTTCGGAAAGTAGTTGATTTACGTTTTTCGCTAAGAAGTTATGTTGTGGACGGAGTTTAAACTGTCTGAGTACAAGTAACATTGATGATATCCAAGGGTATAATTTAGTTTCGTTTTAAATAGTTCTTTCCATAGAAAACTAAATTTTTAAATGGGAATTTGCAAGATTAATGTGCATTAGAAGATTAATATTAGGATTTATATATCCAGTACTTCAGAACAAATAGCTTGTGTCCGGAAGTCTGCTTTTATACTAGGTATGTTTGTATTACAAACTTACTTTTCGTACCTACATGGATGTTAGGCTATTTTTGACAAACATTTTTGTTTTGAACATTTTTAAACGATGTTTTTTTCATCATATGGGGCGAAATACGATGAAAATATACTGTTCATAACTAATAATATATTAGAAAATCATGATGAACTATTTCAAAAACTATTTCAGTCATAGTGCGCATGATACAGAAAAATGTACCGTATGTTTATAGCAGTACTGGACTATCACGTAAATGTTCCATTACGGTTTCCAAATTCTAATATTATAAAACGCTACGTGTATATATTTATTTTGTGTCCGCTCTTAAGGAAACAGATAGGCGAAAAACAGGCAAGGTTGCAGATTTTGTAATTAAGTTACGTTTTCATAGAGATCGATGACCAGGTTGCAGAAGATGGCGAAAGTGGGATCCTTTTCCCTTTATCTGAATACCTTTCTTGCTTGAAACACTTCTCAATATATATGCAGCTTCTGGAGTACGATTTTATAACTTTTTTCGCTCAGGCAACGAGGCATAGATTCGGCTGATGATCAACGCAGCACTCACAACGGGCAGTAGGCAATTATTTCACGGGCAGTAAACAATTACTTCGTCAAGCTTACTGAATTTGTCTGAGAGAGAAAATTTCGCTTCGGAGGCCAAAATTTCAGCACTTCCATGAAGCAGATATTTGGGCAAGGAAGAAAGTATCATACAGATACAGTGGAAGACAGTATCATACAGATACAGTGGAAGACAGTATCATACAGATACAGTGCACTCACACTGCATATACGCTGACTTAGAGTTTCATTCAAAGTTATTGCAGTGTTTTATTCAAGATTTTACTTTGGAAGACTCACGTTTAATTAAGAAAGAGGGTAGGGAATGTAAAAGAAGGACGAGACTACTACAGTCAAGAACGAAGACGTGCTACAAATGGAGAGAGATAAAGCGCCTATGCGACACAGTGACAAGAAAGACTTGAAGCAGAAAGATTACAGAAGGGCGAGCGTAAAAATGTAGAAACGGCAAGAGAGAGAGAAAAGAGATAAAGCATATCGATCATTGCGTGAATTTTTTCATGGACGGGTCCACTAGTATTAATAAAAACGTAGAAAATTTTCATTCGTTTTATACTAAATGTACAACAATACACTGTATCCGTATCTGTACTAGACCACCCGGTTAAATTAATGTTCCACTGATGTTACCAAGAGCAGTGCACCCGAGTATCAACATCTCAAGTCGTGTCTCTCAGAACAAGCTGCCTTTGTGTCATTGGCATTCGTCGGTTTCCTTGCTGCATTCATTGGCGGCCCGACGATTTATATCAGCAAATAACTGTGGGGATCGAATGAGATAAGAACTATTTTGGCAAAACACTGCGGCTGAGAGGTTGATGAAGACAGCAGTCATTTATTGAAGCCTGACCCAGTGCCGTACATATCTGGGCCACCAAGACAGAGGTCCTGTTCGTCAGACGGGTCTATGGCAAAACTTTGTAACTGGCCTCTGTTGGTAACGTCACTACGCGGAGGCATCGAGAGACAAAGCTTTTCCACGAAGCAGACCATGGGCTGAAAAATCACACCTGGCCTTCCTTGGTAACGTTACTACCTACGTTGTGGCCAGCGGAAGATGGATTTTCTCTTTGAGTTATAGCTCCTTGAATATCTTTGGACGAGATCCGGGTGACGCTATTTAAACCATCTCAGGGGTCCAGAGATATGTTGATGGTTCTCTCCCGCTGAGTCGCAGCTTATCCCCAAATGGAAAGTCAGCAGCAATGTCTCCACTGTGCACGCAACGGTTGCAAGGCCGCTAGTTTACATGGCATTCTGCTTAATTAAATGAGACTCCGGCAAATTTTGAATACTTTATCAGGCAGGACTTGGGCTGAAACATTACTGTCAAGGCTTCCATTGATGACGTTGCTATGCTAAGTCTACGGATAGAGAGCGCTTGATTTCGAGGTAGATCTTATATTGGCCATTCTTTGTGACGTTACTATTTGGAGGACACCGAGACAGGAAGTCCTTTCGAGAGGCGGGACGAGTGGAAGGTGAGCTTTGGTATAGAGATGGGGCACTGAGATCATCATGCCGCCAAATTAAGCAAGTGTGACGTCGTAATAATTTGGTGGTGAAACTCCTTCTTAAGTAAAACTCGACAAGCAATTCTGGGTTTCTGTGACATCACTGTTCCAGTGGAAGCTCTCATTTTAAGTTAACATTCCCTGATTGTACTGTGGTGACCGTGGCACAAAGTCAGGTTTCTAAGTGGGAACTGGCCTACCTCTGTGTCACAATATTCTACTCAGCAGGCTTAAGATTGGTTCGTTGAGAATGGTGTTCATATGATGCGGAGTCTGCGCTTCAGACTTCGAAATCGTATTCAGAAATATAAAGCCGGGATCACAATACAGTTTTTGAAGGTCTCAGAATCCGTCACGTGTCGGAATGTTTTGTTTCTGCATTGCGTATGACGCAGAAGTGCACAGCTTTTAGAGTTCTCATTCATCATCAGATTTAGAGGCGTACGAAATTTTACTACTGACAGTTTCTAACAGTAAGCTGACCACACGGCTACCATTCTTGTAAATCTCTTTTGATCAGCATGTAGTAGTTTACACACACGCACACACGCACACACACACACACACACACGCACACACACACACAAAACTTTCAAACACTTGGGACGCGTCCGATTGGGTTTTCAAAGCCGGCCTAAACGAACTCTTTTCGTCCTGAACTGCACACAGGAGCTTTGGCTTCGTTCCTTTGAACTGCACAGCAGATGTCTGAAGCCGCCCGATTATGGTGAGCCGTCAGAAACTCCATTTTACCGACTATGTTTTAGTTCTTGGAAGGCTTGCAGGTAACCGATTAAAGGGTCAGCGCTTGAAACTCATCAATGGGTTGAAGCTAACGTCTGAAGTTTCGGAGAAGTTAAACAGAGCGGACTTGGCTTAGATCGGCTTTCTCGACCCAGTCGAATGCGTCAGTTGTACTGCAGCAGAGACGAAGGAAGATACGCTCATTTGTCCGCTCGTGCAGCCTGACTTCGCTGCTGTCAGTAAAGTTGGTCGCCCACATCAGGTACCCCACATACCAAATAAGGCAATCTGTTATCCACCTAATGCGTAGCTCTGTAATGTCTAACCTCTAAAATTGATGAAGAATATGCATTGCTTTTCTACCGTAATAAAACGGAGCGTAATATTGCTTGTGAGAACATTGTGAAGTACAGGCTCTTCTAGCGAAACGATGGACACTTTAGGTGGCTTTTCAAAACGGAGAAAACTACAGACATTTTTCTAGTTTCTACCCGTTGAAACGCTGAATTTTTTTTACAGTGTACTTCGTTCACTCGTGCCTTTATTTTTTATTAAGATCAATCCAGCGCCGGCACAATGTATCCTGTAAAGCAAAGTCACGACCAAGAATGCGAGCAATAGAGATGAGTCCGTGCACTTTTCTTCACAATCATTTTTGACGGCTGCAGTCTACAACAAAACTTACTTGACAGCGGCCCTAGCAAGGTCGACAGTTCATTTTAGGACTGCACCTCTTTAGATTTCGCTCAGGAACTTGAAAAAATTTCGTTCCAGTATATTTTGATCCCTATTACGACGCCATGAGTCAGAGGTTGGACCTCGTCTCCTTTAACCCTATATCGCCCGTATAAACTTTCCTTGATACTTCAAGCAATGTTATTCCTACGGCAAACTAAATTTTGGCTGGGTCGCTCTTTAGCGCTGCGGTGTGGCAATATCTAACCGACCGCGGCGGGCCAGAACTGGAAGATGTAAGCCAACTTTTGGGAAGTTGCTCCGTAAAAACGATGAAATCTGAGCCTTCTCGGCGTCAGATCAATACGTCCTGAGGAGCTCGATTGCGCCCTGGCGCTTCAGTTCTACTGCGCTCAAGCACAAAGTAAACACAGGCAAACAGGAGGAGGAGAGTGCGAATATGAGCGGCGCAAACAGGGCCTATGGCTCTTGTGAAAAGAAGTGTCAGACAACGAGAATTGGGAGATATTTACGGGCCTAAAATTTCCTCGTTTCCAAAGGTAAACTCTTAATATTGGACGGCATTTTGCAAGGGCGAACTTTGCAGATTTTGAAAAGCACGCTTCTGATATTGAACGATATTCTCCACTGTAAAAGTTTTGAGAGCTTAGAAGCAAGCTTCTAATATTAAAGGGTGTTTTTTTCGATGAAAAGGAAAAGTAGTTTGAACAGTACACACATAACAGGGACTCTTTTTCCCCAGCGAATTTTATAAATTTTGAAAGTACGATTCTGATATTTTCTTGAGAAAATTTTTACAATTCGAAATGTAAATTCTAATCAGTAGATGACTTTTCGTCAGCGAAATTTGAAGATCTTGCTTAGTACACAATATTATTGAGACTTATTTTCTGCAGTGGCATTTCTTTATTACGAAGGGAAATTCTTCATACTGAATTGCAATTTCCAGTGTAAGCTTTAAAGAGTTAACCATTACTATTTGGTTAGAAGAATTCAAATGTATTTGAAAACTAGAGCACCCTGAGAGCTCATACCTCCGCCAAGCAGGGCAACGTTTACGAAAAATTTCAAATCGGTTCTGATAACATGATTTAATCTGTACCAACACCAAAATCCAATCATATTTTGTGCCTTTTGATAGTATTAACAGCTTCTGTAATTTTCCTGAAGATCCGATCATAACTTTTTGAGTTATGCTGCCAACAAACATAACAAGAAATATAAGTCAAAAACACAAACGGACCAACCGATCATCAACAAAATATACTCATTCGTGTCTTTAAGCATTACTAGCAATTTCTGTAAATTTCATTATGATCCATCAATAACGTTTTGAGCTATTTTGCGAAAATAAAACATTGCATCAAACACAACGACAAACAAACGAACGAACCAACAGATCATCACAAATATTTGGTCGTTTTCTCTTCGTAATATACCAAACAACTCATAAAACTTTCATGAAAATTCTTCCATACCTTCCATAACTTTTTGAGTTATGGTACTAAGAAAAATTAGGCAGACAAACAAATATTAGAGATGAACGGATTTTCACCGAAAGTTAATCATCTGTTACTGTTAACATGCCTAATAATCCCTGTAAATTTCGTAAAGATCCGTTCAAGATTTTTTATCTATCTTGGTGACAGACAAAAAGACAGACAAACTCGACAAAACATGGCCTCCTTGGCGGAGTTATTAAATAATTTATTCATGCCACTCTTGAGAAATACTCGGATTTGGATAGCTCAAGAACCACGGTCACTCGGAGGATTAAGTAGGCAAGTGTTTTGGCAACACCTCATATTTCATAAAATAAACTAACGAGAATCTTTTCAGGGCTATGCCCTTGTGCAACTAACTCTCCAATCATTCAAAGGTAAAGTTATCATTCAGTGAAGTAAGGTGTCTCGTCTTGCTAAAATTACGCTGTAGGCTTACTGGACCACCAAACAAAGTCATAATTTAAACTAGGTACCTGACAGATATGCTTATTCTGCTGGGACCTTATAAACCTCACGCTGATAAAGCCGCGATACACGAGACTGCTTGCATATGCTACCGAAGCTTTGGGTTAATACTGAAGGCTATGACAACTAGCCCACTTAGTACTTGAATGCCAAGAATTGACTGAAGTCCATATAAAGATTTTTGCTTTTCAAGACTAACATGAAATAAATTTTCTCTGTTGCAGATTCGCTACAACTTCAGCTCTACAGAGACAGTAAAGACAGGGCCCGACGGGCGCCTCCAAGGTCTTCTCTGCTCCTGTCGGCTCCTCTGGCATTGCAGACCGGTAAGTGATACTGTGGTGTCCGCAGCGATATTATTTTGCCAAGATTATTCGAGAAGTGACCTGTTTAGTTTATGATGTGAAAAACGTAGTCAAAGTATGGAGGCTATTACTGCAGCAGGTGTAATGTTGGCAATATTATGAACTGCATTGTGACACGTAATTAAGCATTAAGATGTATTCAAAGTTTAAAAGTCAGTTAGTGATAGCTTGGTGATTATAAAAAGTTAATAAGTTTTTGAAGTTACCCATTCACGAGCTGGTTCTACATGCGTTCATAAAGTTATAGATGGAAGAATTGCAGTGTGAGTTTGTAACAGGCATTAGGCAATAAATATATCGTTCTTTCCAAAGTTGTATCTGCAACTCATATATTGAATGCATTCATTGGACAACATACAGTGTTATATGTTCTAGAGACAAACTGGCGTCTGTGGCAAGATATTTCTGGAACAATCTTGAACTTCACTCAATTCAATTTACAGGCATCTGTGAAACATGACTACCTTGTAGGTATTTCAGGCATCTTGTCAGTCTCTTTAGAGCTTCCTAATGTACATTTTATTGTTTTATATCGGGTGGATATTGCGTCTTTTTCTTAGGGGTGACTGTGGATAAGGAAAGCCACACCTGGATAGTGCTCTGCGCCGACACGGCTTCTGTGGTGGCAGCGGTGGAGTCCAGAGACCGACTACTGCAGTGGAGGACTAAGCTCACCAACACACTTGGGGAAGGTTCGTGCACTCGTAAAGGGGCCAGAAGAATCCAATAGACAGTGGCAAAAGTATTGAACTGGGTGGGGTCCCTTAACTTGAATACAGTATTTCAAGCCATAGTTGAAGTTTATTTTTCCCATATTGTTGTTAAAAAATTGACGAGTGGTTGTTGTTTAACCCTGAAACAGGTGAAAAAGCTCCTAAGTGAATTGATAATAACATTATGAATGACATTGTAAAAATGCAGATTGCAATATTAGATGGTGAGAAATATTAAGGCATATAGGGTGAAGAAGCGTGAATATGCATGGTATGAAGAAACCAATGCTTGAAATGGCTTGGAAAAATTTGAACTGAAATCAGGATTTACTACACTAAATGAAATAATTCTGATAATAAAGATACTGATACTTTTGTAAGGGGTGACAAAAATATGTTTTCATACACTGGGTAGGGAAAGTTTTTCTTGGATTGCATACAATCGTTATCATTCTTATATTTTTGATAACACGTGCGAAAACAATGATTTATTCTTGATATTAAGCATATAACGGGTATAAAATGTGTTTAATTTAATGACATTCATATCCTCGCATAAAGTAAGAAAAGTCTTAACACTACTTGTTAGAGATTCTTTATGTAGAATCTTAATAATTATTGTATGATAATAATGATAACAACAGCGGTGATATAGAATTGCAAACAGTGGAATCCATGCCAGATGGGAGATAATATATGAGGATAACAATAATGGCACTATACCTGAAAATTTCAACTAAATTTGATACGCGTAATATCAACCAAATAACTAGTACTGTTAATAATAATAAAAAGCCTATTTACTAGGTATGAAATTTAAATTGCTGCAGAACAATCATGGATGGTGTAAATGGTCCAAGTACCTGGGAGCAAGTGCGGAGTACCAACTGGACCAGTACGTCTACACGTCAGGGACCACAGACTCACCCTCACCGCCAACAGTCCTCCTAAGCTGCTGGCCACCTGGCATACCGCCGACCTTAGGTGAGTATTTCTTATGTAATAAGGCGCTTTATTCAACATCTAATTACGACCGCGGTGTCTCTGTATGTTTCACTATGTATTTATCTATAGGTGTATTAGATCATTTCATGTCGTGCTTGCATATTTGCCCATACTGTAAGTATTGTCAGCTGGTTGGAAATTTTGGATACAGTTGAGAAGGGCGGAGAGGCATTGGCATTTATTGTCATTTTGAAGGATAGAGATTTAAAATTTTACCTGCAAGTTCTGAAAGGACGAGAAATCGGATCGTGATGGAATGCCAACGAGGAATTATCGTTTGGCCTCAGATTTCCTGATATTTGGAACTGAAGATGAAGCAGGCGACAGTATGACCCTTAGCCTCTGTTGCAGAATCATTATCATATGCGAAATGGAAAGCCGGCAATGAATTTCTTCGTGCTTTATTTTGACGGCGCAAATCTCAACTTTGTTACTATTATAATAGTGTACCCCTGCTGTAAAACTAATGCTTTGAAGCCCTTTCATTGTCTACCAGATAGACCCGTCTAACTTGCATGGCTTGGCAGGGTCTTTAGGCGGGCCCATGGAAACTTCAGGTTTGGGCTGAATATCCTTACTTATATTGTTATTATAAGACTGAGACTCGACGTGGAATGTTTTAAGATCGTTCTTCTAGCAAGTACAGACAAAGATTCGAAAGGGTTCACACAGAGAGCTCAGCTCCATTACAATTAAAAGGCCCTCCTTTTTCTACTCACTTGCTGAGGCGCATCATACATTATACGCTAGCTTTGTTTATGTATAGCGTGACACACACACAGTAGATAATTAGATAAATAATAGATAAGTGCGTTCCCTCATACTGGCCCCGCACAGCAACACAGTGTTGCATCAGCGTATTTTTCTTCAAATGCTCGTAATATTGTTTGTATGGTGGAGATGCACTGCCCTTGCCTGAATGCATTCAGAAAAGAAGAGTGCTAGCGGCCACCAGGGCCATATTGAAACTGCAAAAGAGTCACTCCGTTTTTCGTTCTCACCGATTGCCTGCATAAATACCGTCATTATTTTGTAAGTTGTTATTTTCACATTTTTATCGAAATTAAAACATCCTACTTCTAATGCTTTTAGTTGTTGTGTTACCTTCTAGTATTACAATAATTATTCCTGTATTTAGAAACACATCTACGCTATTGACCATGTAAGGACCAAATGAAACGTTTGTGTTTCCAGCTGTTTCGTAGGCATGACATTGCTGAGTTATTCAAATCAAATACAAAAAATGTATGTATTATACGTAGTTTGAAGGTTTTACTGATAAGACACTGTAGCGTGTAAAGTTATACAATAGTCTATGTTCTACTAATTCAATACAATAATATGCATCAGAGTTCATCAAAATGAAATAACTACACTATGTATGGCTGACGACATAACTTCAAAAATGCCGCCACCATTTCACTGATCGCATTTCTGCGTGAATTTTACGCACGGGTGAAGAACAAATTTGCTCAAATATTCCAACTGATTCGAACTGCATGATACTTGTATTTCATTATTTGCTTCTCTGTCTCTTTAATCAGTGCGATTGAGTTCGCTCTAACAGTTTTGTAACACTGACTCAAATACAACCGGCGCTCGGTTGGTGATGAAAAACAAATAAAAGCTGATTTTTGGTACTTTCATTTGATAGAAACAAGGTTTTTTAATGCAATGATCAAGTCAGAGGAAAAGTTTTTATATTCGTACTTCAATTGAAAGCTTTCGTGCTGCACTGGAAGGCTAATGAGGTGAGGAATTTAAAGGTTTGCTTGACAGAAAAAGTAAGTAGTTTTGATGTGATTATTAGGTAAAAAAAACTTGGTTATAATTTCAAGACCGGAAAATATTCTACGGAAAATTAGGGCTGTGTTGATATGTTAAATTTTTGGGTTCAATAGAATTTCAAATGCCACTTTAATATGCAATATACGTGTTAAGTTGACTTAGGATTGGTTAACCAAGATTCGATTAGGTTTGATTAGCTAAAGTTCGGTTAAATTATGGCAAGATAGGCTGAGCTAGATTAAAATAGGTTCGGTTAGATTAAGCTTGTTGAGACTAGACTAAGTTAGGTAAAATTAGAATAGGTTAAGTTCCGGCAAACTATGCATGGCAAGTTCTGGTGCAACTCAGTTGGGATGGACTAGCGTAGGTAGAGCTAGAATGAGCTAAGTGACTAAGTCAGGATATAGTAGGCTAGTTTAAGTTAGGCTAAGCTGAATTAAGAACAACTAAGTAGGTCACATGCAGAAGTAACGCTTAACTTTACTCAAAATGCCGGCCAAAGATGACATTCATTATCTGCTTCTTGATCTGGACCCCACTGGGAACACTGATCCATCGGGTGTTTCCTTTCTTTCTTCGGAGGGTGGCTGGTGTACTCGCAGCCCCGCTTGCTTCTGTGTTCCGTCGGATGTTACGGCTGGGCTCTTTTCCGGAATGCTGGAGTGTCGCTCATGTGACGCCTGTTCCGAAGGACTCTGTCTCATCTCGTACCTCCGACTATAGACCCATCTCGATCACACCTGTTCTATCGAAAATTTTTGAGAGGTTGGTTGCGTCGAGGTTGGGTCACTTTCTTGACAAGCAGGGTGTTCCTCCCCCAACACAGTATAGTTTTCGTAGGGGCTTGAGAACTTGTGATGCTCTGCTTCACATTTCTCATGTGTTGCAGCTGGCTCTTGATGGGGGTCATGAGGCAAGGTTGGTGCAGCTTGACTTCAGTGCTGCTTTTGATCGCGTGAATCACATTGGGTTGCACCATAAGCGAAGATTGATGGGCATTGGTGGTTCAGTTTATGCGGCAATTGGTCAGATTTTATCTGGCAGACGTCAATGTGTAGTTGTTGATGGGAAGAGGAGTGAGTTTTTGGAAGTGGTTTCTAGTGTTCCACAGGGTAGTGTTCTGGGCCTTTTGTTGTTAACCGTATATACAGCGGACATGTTTGATCTTGTTAGTAGTTTACTTAATGGTTACGATGATGATGTAATTTTGCTGGCTGTTTGCGATAAGCCTAGTGAGAGGTTAGAGATTTCAGAATCCGTTGAGCGTGATTTGGAAGTGTTTGATCCTTGGTGTTCTAGGTGGGAGATAAAGCAAAATGCGGGCAAGACTAAGACCTTGCTCGTGTCTAGGTCACGTATAGTGAGAACTCCTTTCCCCGCATTCATGCTGGACTGGAAGATGTGTCACTTCCTGTGGTTGATGACTTGCTAATCTTGGGTGACAAGTTTGATCCAAAGTTGACGTTTGAGCCCCACATTCGTTTGGTTGCCTCACCAGCATCGCAGAGATTTGGTCTTATGAGACGTGCTTGGAGGGTGTTTGGTTCGGTAGAGTTGACACGTCACTGGCTGCTTTTGCTATGTCCACCCTCTTCTGTAATACTGCTCCGTAGTCTGGGGTTCTGCTGCCGATTGTCATCTGTGTTTGCTTCACAAAGTGGTTCGTCGATTTGCATTCATGCTGGATGGTGTTGCGCCTTGCGATCTGGCGCATCGTCGCAGAGTTGGTGGAGTTTGCTTTTTGTATAAAATACATAATTGCCCCAGTCATCCACTGTCTGATTTTCTTCTGGAGCCATTTGTTCGTGTGATGTATACTCGGCGTACTGGTGCACTTCATGAGTCTGCCTTGGAACAGGTACGATTCCATACGAGCCAGTATTCTCGCTCGTTTTTTCCATCATGAGTTGATGTTCGGAATGGTCTTGATGGCTCTGTCTCTTCTGGTGCGGGTGTATGTAGTTTTAAACGATATGCACGCAGAGCTATATTGTGATCTCAGATTTTCTCTTTGGTTTTTTTCTTCGCTCGTTGGGCTGGTTGCGTGGTGATTTGTCAACCGCATGAAATTTCTCCTTTCCCACGTCCCCAGTCTATTGTAACTTAAAAATAATAATCGCATGGAGTTTCTCTGTTCCCACGTCGCCAGTCTATTGTAACTTAATAAGAACTAGAGCACTCTGAGAGCGCATACCTCCGCCAAGTGAGCCAACGGTAGCAAAAATTCAAATTGGCTCTGAAACAATAATTTTCTTTGCATAAACTTCAAAATCTGATCATTTGTGCCTTTTTATA
>LQNS02278154.1:8878528-8890446 GCA_001587735.2 Parhyale hawaiensis
CCCGTACCAGGTCGGCTCTCTCGATCGACAGCCCACCTTACGGGGCAGAAAGAGGAAAGTAGAGAACCTACCTAACTTTACAATACTAACCTCGTCAGCAGGAATTGCGGCAAGCTACAACATCTCCTGCGGAGAAGGCACTCGGAAACCTTGGGTGCGTGATGCCCAAACATATTGTGGCAGGGAAAGGGCCTGCCACAATATGCCCCTGAGGGCATGTAAATTCAATATAAAAAGGCATCTGCTCAGCGTGAAGATTCAACTAATTCGATATCATTCAGCAATGAACGCTGGGATGCAGAGGCTAAGATTCCAGAGGCCGGAGATCCAGAGCTATATTTGTCACCGGTACTCCAAGCGCTGAAATTGTACAGTATCTCAACTTGTTCTTCAGTACATGAATTTTCTCCTATCAAACTCTTAACTGCGTGACGGAGAGACGAACCAACATTGGAGCAAGCAAGCGACCAACAACTGTGTTTTATAATATAGTGGATATTATTAAAGCCTCACGCTCGTCCCATCACAGACAGGTAGTACAACCCGAGTGAAGCACTTTGCAACACCGGGAAGCCCGAAACGCTGTTAAAGGAAACTAAGAAAAGCCATGAACCGCTGACTTAAATGTCTGCAGGCCAATACGGCCAAAAGCCGATGCC
Source organism: Parhyale hawaiensis (assembly GCA_001587735.2). NCBI lineage: Eukaryota > Metazoa > Arthropoda > Malacostraca > Amphipoda > Hyalidae > Parhyale > Parhyale hawaiensis. The sequence continues at coordinate 8,879,188 of LQNS02278154.1, forward strand.
CGGCGATAAATTCCAAACCTTAACAGACCACTGCACGAAACACCTACAGAAATGACTAGTTCGGGACCTAAATTCTCCAACGTGAAAGATTGCGTGCCGACCGCAGCACGTGTAATTCTCCTAAAACCTTGAGGGCAGGGACAGAAGAATACAACCAATGCCTCTCATTGTTGTACACCTTATAAAGCATACAGAGTTCCACCACCCTTCTACTGTGGGACAGGTTCACTAGCTTATTATCCGAGCACAGCCTGCTGGCTGAACTAACAAGTCGGTCCAACAGACGAAAGTGACTGTCAGTAGCTGAAGCTTAGACCGGTGAATAATACTCCAGCAAAAGCAGCAAAAAAGCATAAAAGTATCTGCGGACAACCTTACTGTCATCAAACATAGAATTCACCTTCCGCAGGAGCCCAATCATATTGGAAGCACGCGGCACCAGTCACCTAACATGCAGCTCAATATGTAGTAAGCTTCTCATCAAAGACAATACCAAGAATCTCCAAGGAGCTAGACTCCTGAAGCAAAATGTCATATGTCTCCAGCTGTAGATGCTGCGGCAAAAGTGTCCGAGACCGACTGACAAATCATAAATTTGGTTTTACTGGTATTCAGCATCATACTCCAAGCCGAGCACCATGCACTAATGCGTGACAGATCCGTATTCAGAGACTGGGCGACAGCATTACGCATGCGAGAAGCAGGTATCACTGCCACAAAAGTGGAGTCGCTGGCCAAGTACGGCACACTGAGGGATGCCAGACTCCACTGCGACTGTGGCACTCAAAACACCGTCAACAGACACACTCTACGTTCGTGAATGATTGACAAAACCCTTCCACCTACATCAAACGACTCTAGCTTGTATAATAGACCCTGTGGTTGACCTTGTCAAACGCCGCGCCAAAGTCCAACTGTACAAGGCGTGCCTCTGACCCACAATCCAGCGCAGACTGTAAATGGTGTGACACCGATAACAATGCGTCACAACAACCCAAACCAGTTCTGTACGCATACTGACCAGCAGGCAGCAAAGCCGTAACCTCAGCAAAACGACCAAGCTCACAAGTGACCAATTTCTCGAACACCTTCGACAAAAGGGGCGTCAGCGTAATGGGTCGGTACTTGGCGATGTGGGGCGACATAGGACCCTTGGCAATGGGAGTAATATTCTCAGTACGCCAATAACGGAAAAATTTAATAACCGTATCAGACGCCGGAAGATCTCTGCTAGCCTAGGGGCAAGAACGCCAGCAGGCTGCTTATAAAACAGAGGAAACATGCCCACAGGGTCCACACCTCCATAAGGATTAAGGCCCTCCGATTGATTGTACTAGATCTGAACTCCAAAGAGGTTAAACGAGATTCAGGGTGACATCCATGAGGCAATGACAACACATCTCGGCACTGCTTCCCAAGGGAGCCGACATGAGCTCCACCCTAGCTAAAAGATCAGCAATGATACCTCCACCGGGGCCACCAAGGGGCGAGAAAGATGGCTTAGCACCGAAAACTGAACCTTTTAACTCACTTCATTAACGATGTGGATGATCAATGCTCAGCAGATACTCCCGGGAACGCTGCCTCTGACGACACTGTGCCCTCTCATACACACGCTAAGCAAACACATCGATTATTGCATGAATTTTTCTCGCACGGGTCCACTAGTCTATATTATAATCAGAGAGTTGTCTGTCCGTCAGTCTGCTAGTCCGTCTGTCTGAAGCCTTCCTAAAACCGTATCCAGGATATGAACCTGGGAACGGCTTGTTAATTAATATAGAACTGGCCACGGGACTTAGTGAACTTGATGAACTTTGTGCACTTGGTGGTGCAGCGGGAAGAGCACCTACACAGCTTAAGAACGCTTACCTAGAGCTATTTTGTTCTTAGGAGCGGATAAGTTGGGCACGGCAGACAAACAAGGGTGAATGGCGAAGGACCATTGGCAATAATTTTATTACAATCTCACACATACAAATAGCCGAGTGTGCACACGTACTCAGAGTAGGTAGGATTAGGTGCACACCCAGACTATGGACGAAATAGTGCGCGTTCCAAAGGTTCAAGTACAACTATAAACGGAAGCAACACACTACGAGAGAGGCGCGCCCACTTTGCGACTAGCAAGCAACACACTACGAGAGAGGCGCGCCCACTTTGCGACAAGGTAACGCTTGCTCAGCTGGTGCGCACACTCACCTCCTTTCACACTACAGCCATCGCTAACCTTTATTTCTCATCGTCTGGAAATACTATTATTTAGGCTTACACATTTTTAACAGGCTCATTTTTCATCTGTGAATTTAATGAGTTCAATTTATTGTCGGGACCCGTGACTACTTTGTACTTTATATGTACGATAGCTTTCCCACAAAATAAAAATACGAAAGACTCAACCCTTTTTTCCGCGAATTTTCCCGTATTTGGATCGTTATGCGAACTCAGCAACGTGAATATTTCAAGATATGATAATCGGTACGGTATGTAGGCATGATACATGTAAAAGGAATTTGATGTCTTTGCTTCGAAACTGACTGAAATTTTTTTCATGAGCAAGCGAAAAGAAGACAGATATAATTGAATTTCCTCCTAGAGAAAAGCAGAACTTCTGGCAAGTTAAATTTGCCCCTAGCTAATACTGAAAAGCATTACCGACAGACGCAGGGATGGACGGACGTACGGATGGAGCCTCAAGCAGAATTATAATATAGATAACTCGTATACAATGAATATGCAAAAAAAAAAAACACACAAACAAACAAAAATAAATAAATAAACAAAATGTGTGCACACAAAAACTGAAACAAATCATATTCGAAAAATATCGTTTGACTTTGAGATGTGAAGAATAATAATGATTATATAGTTAGGAAACTTAAGCCTCCGTTTCCGAGAAGAATGAAATCACAGAGGAATGAGCAAGGGACGTATACATAGGATGCCAAGAGGAACGAAGAACCCATACACGAAGGTATGCTCACGCAGGATCAACGCGCATGGGAACAGCAAGTCGAGAAAGAAGAGGAAGAACAGAATACAGCATGAGCAAGTAGGAGTACGAAATCAGGAAGGAAACAAAGTGAGCCCGAAAGACGGACGTCCCGAGGGCCTAGCTAATGGCTGAGGTAACCTATACGGGCATCCTGGGGTTGCCGGGCCCCATAGCATAGGATAGGCGAACCTAAACTAACCTAACCCTATGGCCCATCCTATGCGCCCTGAGGGGAAAGAATAATAATAAAAAAATGACACATTCAGCTATTCAGCAGAAACTAATTATTTTCCCTAATTGAAAAAATTCATATAAGCAAATTAAACGCTTTCTTTTTTATATTACCGGTCTACACGTTTCCGTAGGCAAAAAGGAACTGAAAAGCGTCTTGTGGCTACTCAAAGTAGAGTACAAATGCAACTAGAGCACTCTGAGAGCGCATACTTCCGCCAAGCGAGGCCACGGTAGCAAAAAATTCAAATTGGCTCCGAAACCACAAATTTCTTTGTATAAACTCCAAAATCTAATAATTTGTGTGCCTTTTGATAATAATAACAGCTTGTGCAATTTTCATGAAGATCCGTTCATACTTTTTTGAGTTATACTGCTAACAAACGATATATCAAAGATGAGTCAAACATACAAACATTATTTTTTGAGTTATTGTGCTAACAAGCATAAAATTAAAGACAGTGACAAACGAACGAATGAACGAACAAACAAATCATTACCAAAATTTGGTCCTTTACTGTTTGTTATAAACCTAACAACTCATATTAATTTCATCAAAATCCATTCATAACTTTTTGAGTTACAGCATTGAGAAAAATGAGGCAGATAAACAAATAAACAAACAGATGGACATGTCTTCACCAAAAGTTAATCATCTGTTTTTCCTAGCATACCAAACAATCCCTGTAAATTTCATCCAAATCGGTTCATAACTTTTTGAGTTATCTTGGTGACAGACAGACAAACACGACGAAAACATAACCTTCTTGGCGGAGGTAATAAATACCTTCAAATAATAGTGGACATGTTGCATCTGATGCATGACGAGAGCCGCAAAAAAATACGAGTGAATTTCCCTCCTCTTCGCCGCGCCGTGACGCTCCGCCTGCAGTATGAACACATGGGCGTTTTTCCATTCAAAAATGCATAAACGTTAATGACGCTACGCTCAGCTCTCGCCGCGCGGCGCAGCGCCGCTTGTAGTGTGAACGGACCAGTAGGTATAAGACGCTGCAGTAGGTACAGGGCGCTGCAGTATTTACAAGACCCTGCAGTTGGTGCAAGACGCTATAGTTGATGCAAGATGCTGCAGTAAGAACAAGGCGCTGAAATAAGTAGGTGACGCTGCACTCAATAGGTGACTAGCTAATGGTTGAGGTAACCTACAGGGTCCCCTAGGGTCGCCGCTGACCACAGCATAGGATGGGCGAAACCAAACTAACCTAACATCATGGCCCATGAAACGCTGACTCCAGCACACAGCAAAGCAGCCCAAGCATAGCTACACTGGCGCATATGCGTAGCCTGAGCAGAATAGAAAGAAAAAGACAGAGAAAAAACTTAGCGGAAACACCTAGGCTGGAGAAGCAGGACGCTTTGTGCTCCATCACTCAACCGCACCCGGGTGTCAACTCAACGTAAAATATGCAAATATTGTTAATGTGAGGCAGCGAATAAGATAGCCCCTGTGCACTTACTTTGAATCTAATTTATCACGTCTTTCTATGTTGGAATTTATACTTATTCGACACAATATGCGTCACTTTGCACTTATGCTCTTGTTAAACACAAACCGGCAGAGCACGACACCGAAACTGACACATTCTTTAGCGTGGATGACAGAGGGTATACAGTAAGTGCAACCCTTGCACCTAACGCGACACTTACCCTCGTCAACTCCAAATCTCAATATCACCAGAACATCATATGAACGAGTCAGATATAGGACGTCGTATCCCATGTGCCATCAAATCCGTGCAAGCAGTGACGCATCACCTCATTTATAAAGCCAAGAATAATAATGATAATCGAAAAGATAGTTCTGGAATGAGGTGGAAACCGAAATTAACTCCATGATATGTACACGTCCTACAATTATTTTAAGTAATTGGGTTGCAGGTAGAGCGCTACAACACACATCCGCGCGTGGCCGGAACTGGAGCCAAAAGAGTGGTGTTGCCACAGTTCATTTACTGCAGGCAGTTATGCCAGACAGCAAATCCTGCGGTTGAAGCATAGTGACGTCACACAGAAATGTTATCAGCCACTAGCGTCACTCCTTTTGCAGCGGGACGCCCTGGGTAATCCCAAGACAGAGGTATCTTGGGTAATTTCCACAATTGTGCCGTATGTGCGGGAGGGGAAGTGTGTGTCATGATTATTCATTAGATAAACGTTAATAAATTGCTCAGTTGGATTTTTGTTGTGCTTCTCATGCGTGTATAACCTTCTACCTTATAATCTATTGTAATGCAAAGTTTTCTTGGTGAACAAAAATCGTCTTATTTTGTCTTTTAAACCTATGCGAATCATTCTATTTCGCTCAAAGCATTCGCTTCAACTTAGGCAAACATTTTCGGATGATTTGTTTAGTTTTCTTTATGGCGCTGGAAATCAAGATGCAATACTATACATCAAATCTGTAGTCTAGTATTTTCCTTTACTTATGTAATTAATGTATGGGTAGTTACAATTTAAGGTAATAAATGATAGATAATTGGCGGTTAAGTCTTTCTGGTATACTGCAGTACAACGAGCCGCCTCTCACGGCCTCATTTGTTTACACCAGCATAGTGACGTGCCAGTCGCCCATTGGCTGAAATTGACGCCAGTCACGGCGGTCACTGATTGGTTGAAATAGGGCGCCAGAATGTTCGCTTAGAGCTGACATAACTATCTGTAGTAAATAAACTGTGCAGGTGATGCCATCTGAAGGATTTGACGCTAACGGCGGAAGACTTGCAGATCTATAATCTATTCAGAGGGCGTCCAGTAGACCGCTCTCTACAGTGGACTCTGTGGACTTGATGGACTTAGTGGACTTTGTGGAAGGTGGACTGAGTGGATTTCGTAGAATTGCGGACGTTTTCAATGGGATGGTGAAACGTATTAAAATGCATATTTTGGTGACTAATTCAACAAAGGTTGCCGGTGGTCTAGTATAATTACTGCAATGATGAAAATTATGGTCACCTAGCATTCGTTCAGAGTCAAAGCAATTAGCAGTCTGGGACTTCTTTCCCTTTATTTGTACTAAATTTGCCATTGGTACACTGTTGTGGACATGGCCTTTTCCAGTAGGCGTCTAAACGCGCGCATATTTTACGAAACTTGTTTTGGAAAACATCAAGGCTTTCATTCACTTAAAAAAATTACTAACTGTGCAGGCGTTGCTAGCCATGCAATAATTTGAAGCCTTCCTAGTGGTTGATTTGCGGTTTTATTTTCCGGAGAGGAAAAAAAAATGGAAAAAGTTCTACTAGGGACGCAAATGGAGACTAGTGAACTGACGAGGCTTCGTTAATTTCAGCCCATAAATTAACATTTAATCTTCCGCATCAAACGCCGATTTTCTTAAGAACAGCGTTCCCACTAGCACAGTGTCAAATTGCTGATTCGCACTCATCATCAAGACGACGGTGGTGCGAGCCGCCAGGACGCTCTTGATTGAATAGCGTCAGCAATTCGATCACTCGTAGTCACTGTGGGGAGGGGGGGGGGCTACTGATCTCATGGACGGGTGAGGCGCAGTTAACTTTCGGGTATTCCGTCAATAGGACTCCTTAGCTCGGACTACTTGTGTTTGACTACAGCCGCGCACTGTACTGGACAGAAGTGGGTATTCGCCGTCAGAACTAATCAGTGTATGTAGGTTTCCAACTCAGGTGCTCGGTCAGGGCGGTTTTAACTTTAGTGCTGTTTTGGTTTCCTGAAAGCAATACTTTACTATAGAGTCAATAAAGATTTTGCAGTCTACAAACTTAATTTAGCTTACACGTTTTATAGAGTCTATAGTTACAGAGCTGACATACNGGGAGGCTACTGGTCTCATGGACAGGTGGGGCGCAGTTATCTTTCGGGTATTCCGTCAATAGGACTCCATAGCTCGAACTATCTGGGATCGACTACAGCCGTGCACTGTACTGGACAGAAGTGTGTATTCACCTGCAGCACTAATCAGTGTATGCAGGTTTCCTACTCAGGTGCTCGGTCAGGGCGATTTTAACTTTAGTGCTGTTTTGGTTTCCTGAAAGCAATACTTTACTATAGAGTCAGTAAAGATTTTGCAGTCTACAAACTTAATTTAGTTTACAGGTTTTATAGAGTCTATAGTTGCAGAGCTGACATACCAAAGAGTGTATGCAATACTGTTTTAAAATGATTCTCGGAAGATTATTGCACTTGTCATATAGACTCACTTACAATCGTGATGCACTGCACTTGAAAAACTTCAAACTCCGTTTGATCAGTCACTTGAGTTCAACTTGGCTACTTGAAAACGATTTTTCCATTTTAGATTGGACATATGGCAGAAGATCTTAAAAGTCCTTTTCCTTTGTGCGCTGAGGTAAAAGAAATAAAATCATTCTTTGATATCTCAGCTCAATATCATAGACAAACTTGCGTTTCAATAACGCAGTTTCAAAAATGTCTCTCAATAGAGACATAGTGTATGTTGGACCTTGAAAAATCATTCTTTCATTGACGTGCCCAAAATGAAATTCAATCTTCTGCAGTATGTTCGCTGACAGACCAAAGTGCTCTCTTTAGTGAAGCAGATAAAAATTTTCAAATTTTTACCTTTGTCACCAGCATGAACCAATCCCCCTGCAATTCAGATAGAATCTTTATTTTATGTAGTCTCTGAAAATAAGTTAAATACCACTATTCCTTTTCCTTGTTCACCAGCTCCAGCCCGTGTCCTTGTCCTTCAATATAAAGTTTTATTTTTACTGGTCTGCACAGTAAGTGAATACTTTATTTTTTCTTGACTGGTATGGTACAGTCTGTGTATCAGTGACAGAAATATCTACTTTGAACGACTCACTAAGAATTTAAAAAAATATATGAAAGATTCGTCTAGTTTTCCTTTAAAATTAGTCTCCAACTCGCTAAAATGAGATATAACTAGTCCAACTTTTCTCAGATTTAGGCCGAAAATTCTTACTTTTTTGTATTTTTTATAGCATTTAAGTACTTCGCTGAATACAAAAAATATTCTGACCAGATTTTCTAGTCGGTGAAAAAATCCTACGTTTCCAATAATAATTGGAACGAGATATAATTGGATAAAATAGCGATTATAATCGCTGCCCTATCTGATTATATCTGTTGATTGCCAACTGCAACTGCTTACACTTTCTAGTTGTCACTGAAGTATTCCAAAACTATGTATTTGATCAAATGTCACTACTCCTAAGTCATCGCTATACTGAATAACTGAAATATATGCTCGTCTTAGGCATTAATGCAGGCCCCAAAATCCAAAATTTTGCCCGTATTCATTACACGTAATTTATTACCATATATTTAGCAAATATGTCTGCCATAGCGAGTCAGAGGCGTACTATCAAGAATCCTGTTTTTTTCATATATTAAATGTCCCTAGCCTGTCTACAGCTTTTCCATGTTCGCTACTCATAATATATATATATACGGTATATCATTGAAAGCAATACCAATTTTCAGTGGTATTAGAAGTAAATTAAGCATTCAGATTAATGTTTCCATGTTCGCTAGCCCTTACATACAGTATCTTTTTACCATTGCAACAATGGCTGTTTTGAGCAGTCATCTGGATTTCTCCCTCCCTCGTTGCTCTTAAACTACTGTATCTTTCTTCATATGCACTACTGACACAAATAACCGTTGTGCGGAGTTTTAGAACTAAGGCAAAATATCCAGATTTTTCCCACGTTTCTATCCCTTTCCTTAACTATTTCGTCGAATAGAAATGCCTGTTCTGACAAGGTGGATTGGAAGGCCTTCTTCCACAAAGGACCTTATCTCTTGGCGCCAGGCCCGTCGTGTTTACAGTGCACTTTAGGTAAGGGGAAATGTTCTCCATATGAAGCTCCAAAGCTTCTCCACCGAAGCTGCAACGATAGACGACCTATCGGTATTGGGCGGGACGTCAAGCGGCCAGTTTTCTGAATGCATCAATGAATTGAGGGTCCCTCGAAGTAAACATGCGGGCCCCGTATGGCCTGAGTTTAGAGGACGATATCCATCTGGACTACCAAGTGTTTGAAGAAGATGGACTTGATTTGAAGCGTCTCAAAACAGTTGAATAGAGACAGACGTGCACTTCTTATTCAATATGTATACCTTCTCATATGCAGAGCTATACGCACTGTATATTTGATTTTCTCTTGATCACTAACTGAAATAGGTTTCAAATCATTTCCTCAGAAGCTGAAACGATAAATTTAAACCACTTGTCTAGTGCTAAGGAACTAGGCAAGGTCTTTCCAATTGCTTTTCTCCCTCCATTGTATTTTTTTCCGTTTGTAATATTCTTCATGTCAAAGCATTTTTAATTTACTTCCTAAACACGGAAACAAGTCGTGCTGTTGATAGTTATCATGTTAAAAGTTTGTTCTAAATTCCGTAGATTTATAACGTCTTAGGATCGTTGAAGACTTTCAGTGGTGAATTCTGTCATTTTTTCCTGAATTCCGTTTTTATTATCGCTGGATGCACTCCAGTTTTGGGCAATTTAATTAATAAGTGTTAGAATAGGGTACTAAGTTTAATTTATTTCGAGAAATCATAACCGATGAAAGCATTTACAATGAACGTGCACTGCGGATTGGTGCAGTTTTATTTTGTATTTACTCAGTTTTTATTTCAAGGTTTGATCACGCTACTGGTCCAACTAGCTAGCCAAGTTTCTCTGCTTGACCCCGCATTTTTGTTTCTACTTGCCTTGTGGTCCACCAACATTTTCTGCTTGTCCACCCAACTTTTTTTGTCTGCCCACTCAACTTTCTCCATCTATAGCATGGGACCTTTGCACGCACATCTTAAGACTAAATATTATTTTTACAGCAGTGGTGCCTGCCAGAATCTGGTAAAGGGCAGGAAGTATTCTATTGCTGCGATCGGCAGGTGCAATGGATCCGCTTACGTTATCAGTAGCCGTACCAGGTAAAGGGACGATGAGAGACATCATGGAAAATTTGTCTTTGTCATTATTGATGGTCATGTCGACTTGTAGGCGAACAAACATCACCTTTCCAAAAGTTGCATTTTCCAGAAAAAAAAACTATTTCCTCGAATATTTCAATTACAGCGTTTTCATTCACTGAAAACATTTCAATAGCAATTGATGATAACTATTGAAATAACGATTATGAACATTATAATAATGATAATAGTAGCAATAAAAGGAGCTATTGAATATATGCAAATTAAAAACACAAATTTGCAGCGATCTCTCTCAGGAAGTTTTCCTACAACTTAGATAAAAAAAACTTATTAATGAATGATGCCGTTGTCATTGACATAAGCTATTCCTGAAGTGACATATAACTTCTAAACCAGGTATAATAACCTAGAAAAATTTAACTTCTAAACTAGGAGCAATAACATAGAAAGAATACTCACAGGTGTTCACTGAAGTGCAAGAGAACTTATGAATTGCTGCGACAATACTAAGAACTGCAGCCGAATTGACGCAGTGCTCACGAAACCTCCGCATTTTTGCCAAAAGACTGTGACCGAAATCCCACAGAACTAGTAAAATTTACAGGACAATTTTTAAGAACTGCAGTCGAACGGATACACATGCCGTACCTGGAACTGTAAGTAACCTCAGTGACACAGAACTCATAAAATTGCTCCAGAAATTACCACGAACTGTAACTGCAGTGACACAGAACTCATAAAATTGCACCAGCAGTTACCACGAACTGTAACCGCAGTGACACAAAACTCATAAAATTGCCCCAGCAGTTACCAAGAACAGTAACCGAGGTAAAAGAAAACTCGTAAAATTGCCCCCATAAATTTGAAGTGATCTTACCTCACGTGACAAGCTGTCCAGTCTTGCGCTATCATGTCATCGAGCTGACCACATATGACGGAACGCTGCTCATTATGGTGAGCATTTGTCATGGAAACCATTATTGGTGGCAGCTATTGCCATGGTGGCAGCGGCTCTCATGCCATAAAATTGGCTCGCCTTTGTCCGCGACGGAGCACCTCTACAATGCTACGCCGGGCCCTTTGTTCGTGACTTTTGGCCTCGG
>LQNS02278154.1:8897139-8913534 GCA_001587735.2 Parhyale hawaiensis
ATTGTCGCGTCCCTGCCACTTTGATGAACGAATGTCAGGGTAAAAGCTTCCAAAGTGACCCTGAAATGGACTCGGAGCTTGGCAAGCTCTCAGGAGCTTAAGAGGGCACAGCGAATGCTTTTTACTGCTTTGGATGAAAGCATTGTGGGTTTTTTGCTGTTTTCAGTGAAATCAGCTGCAGTGTATTGGTAACTGCGAACTTTTTTGTCGTCAGTGAAAAAAGTTACAATGTATTGGAGACAGTGCAGTCTTTTTTCGTTTTTAGCAAAATCAGCTACAGTGCATTGTAATAGTGCACTTTTTGTTGTCTTAGTAGAATAATTTGCAGCAGAGTGGAAAGTGAACCTTTTCTGCTGTTTTCAGTGAAATCAGTTATAGTGTACTGAAAACATTGAACTTTTCGCCTCGTTATTACTGAAATCCGTTGTAGTGTATTTTAAGCGTTGAAGTTGTTTTATTGTTTTCGGAGAAATTAGTTATTACGTACAAGAAACTGTTCCTGTTTTGAGCAGAATCAGTTGCAATGTACGACAATATAGTTTTTTTTAGCATAAAAGCGGCAGCGTACTAGAAACTGATCTAATTTTCAGTAAAATATACAAAATTCTATTACCAACAGTAACAATTAGATATTTTAATTGAAATCATCTACAAACTGGGTTCAGAAATTGTAGACTTGTGTGATTTCAGCTACAAACAGTGTACCTAAAATTATTTCAATTTGATTAACTGCACCGCACTGTAATGAGTAAACGTTTTTGTTATTTTCAAGCCGGATACGAAAAGGCTTTTTGTTGCTTAAAGCAGGATTCTTGAAAGTTTTTCTATTATTTTGTTGAAAACAACGTTTGTTTCTAATGCGAGTAACGAAATATTATTTTACGAAACGAAATAACAAACATGTGTAACACTTTTCAACAGAAATAAAGTATGTGTTGCTTTATTCAAAGCGCCATTTAAGGGTGCCTGTAGTGACTAGACTTTTCGGCCGTCTCAAAACTTGTTATTTGCAGGCATAAGCTTTTGGGGCAGTCCAGAAATTTGTGATGGGAGAAGCACGGTAGTTGTCTTCACTTTTCCTTAAAATCGGTAGAACGGATCTTACTGCTTTCATTACTATTGAGGCGAGGCTTTGCTACTTTTTCAGTTGTTTTGAAGAATAAGTAAGCGTTGCCCTTTCTTATACATATGAACAGTGACCGTTAATTTGACCGTCTCTTAAATATAATAGATGCTTTTCTATTACTTTTTATGAGAACGGCAAAATATTTTCCGGTGTTTGTCAGAAATTTGAATATTTCTGTTTTCTGGTATTGTACAGTGAAACTAAAACTGTCTTTAGTTGTTCTTACCAGTACATAGATTACAAAAAAGCTCATTTACTACTGAAAATGAGAAACATTCAAACGTTTTTGTACAGTGAAATCGATAGCTATACATACATGTACTTGTATCATGCATAAGCAGACTTATGGCCATAATTCAACTGGCACCACAAGCTTCGCCACCGTCTGGCGAGGATGCATTTCACGGCGGGCGCGCTGCCATTTCGATATCTTCTGCAATTTCCGGGTTTGAGATTCACTTCCCACTCCTGGCAGCTTCGGTATGGCCCTTTGCACCGTCTCTGGTGCGATGTGCACCCTAGCTTGAGTGCAATACTATCTTGATGTCTCTCCTATTTTCTGGATCTGCATACTAGTAGGAGACTAATGTGGTAGATAATAGTATTACTTCGTGCTAGCTTTTGGGTCTCTCATAGGGTTAGAAATGTAGATCTTGATGATTTAATGAAGCGTTTTTCGGGATAAGTTTTGAGTTGTAAGAACTTGTTTTATTTTTATATACTGCATATTGTTCTGGGCTTGTAACAGTTTGGAAAGCATGGATCTTGTGGCTTTAGAACTGTATTTTTTTCAGACAAAAACTGGTTTGGGAGACATTCATTCTACTGCTTTATTGGTGCATGTCCTTCTGGACGTAGGCTGGTTTGGAAATTGAATATTTTACTGCTTAAATACAATATCTTCCTTTATTCATTAAGCTATATAATAGTTTCGAAGTTTCGCAGTGGTCAGCGTGTGTGCTGGCTTTGAAATCGTCGATCATGTTTATTCTACATGATTCATGCGAATGGGTACACGTCAGCTTGGAAATCAGAGAGTTTATAGATTTATTCAACTAATGTATTATTTTATGCGCGTGCTTTGTGTGTATTTGTACGTAGGATAATGATGCTAGGCATATGCTATTGTTCGGTTGAATATATTGGAAAAGCATTATAAATGTGACAGACACGGGCTTAAAGCATATATAAATTTATAGGCATAGGCATCACTGTTGTACTATAAGTGCTAACTGGAGCCGATTCCAAAAAAAGAGCAAGCAGTTTCAAGTCTAGATATAATGGTACTAGGATTATAAAGTATCTGGACAAATTGTCTAGAGAATGTATTTTGATCAAGCCAGTAAGCTACCTATAGATGTGGGATCATATGTAGAGGGACCACAAATATTATAAGGTAATTCTTGCCAGTCATGACTAAACATATACCGTAGGTCGGAAAATGTTACAATTTAACTATCATGGTGTGACTCTTGAGAAAAAAAGAAGTGTACTTTTAACCAGAGAAAGTGCCTCTGAGCATATTGAACCACAGATCGGCTACTGTCCCCAACGAAAACCTCATGAAATCAAGCCGTAGCAAGCAAATCATATAAGCTGGAAAATGATAGAGCTAAAAGTACACAGTAATGTGCGTGAATCCTGATAAAATATATCTTGAGCATAATAAAATGCTCTTAGTACATGTGGGATTCAGATAGACTGCGAATACTTAAGCAAACTCTACTGAGCTGCCCTAAGTTGCAAGCATTTCCAAGTCCAAACAGGCATTGGTTCTCAATCTCTTCCCCAAACATCGTGGGCGTGACGGGATTGAGGTCAAAGTGCGGTGTCTCGGAATGAAGGATTCACGTCGAAAAATCGTTTTCTAAGGATCTTTTGGGGAAAGGAATTTCCCGTGGTAAAAAATCAATAATTGCACATAGATTTTCGAAATTCACATAAGATTTTATCGATTAAGCACGTAAAATTTTGACTGTAATTCAAATAAAAGATAAACTGCAATTAAGAACTGAATCAAAATTCTTTCTTTGGGAATCATTTTAAAATGAAAATTTTCTGCGATAGAACTTTCCCTTTCACTTGAAGTTTCGTACATTAAATAGAAATATAATTGAGTGAAATTCATTTCTTTAATAACGGTACCCAATCGGAAAATTTTAGGCAAGCAGTCGGTTTTATCTGTTGTTCCCTTCAATACTAGATATCGGCTGTGTAACCCTTTTTTCCCAATTATACGCTTTCCTTTACGTTGAGAGTATATAAGAAACTAGAAAACTTAACCGCCAAATCATCTACTTTAAGGGGAAAGGTTACATGCTTGCGGCAAGGATGAGAATTAAAAGCTCAACATAGATTGACTCTTCATTACTTATCTGTTGTCTTCAGAGCCTCCGCTTCCACCATATATGCATGCGAGGGAGAGAGGTAGAGACCAAGTGGAATTGATTGCTCTTGGATTTGTTAAGAATCCCCTCTAAACTATGAAAAGTGTACATCTGCTTTTTAAATTTAGCGGGTGATCCTAAGAAGTAGTTACTAGAGTATGAAGCAGACAAAAAAGGTAAAAGGTTACTTAATAGGAATGGCAAACAGTTTTATTAACATGGAGTGTGTAGCTATTCGCGTCAACTTCTGTAGAAGTGGTATTGTGCAATCAAGTAGATATTTTCATATGACTGAGGCGGTTAACTTAATTCTTGTCGCGTCTTCTGTTATGCTCTATAATATGTTCAGCTATTTTACATGCACCACTATGTCAATGACAGCAGATAGCATCATCCGCTCTATTGGTGTGTGTCATAGCGTAATAATGTACATCCTATGGAAGTCATTGCTGAAACAATTTTTATTATTATTTTTTCTACCTCAAAATGGCTGTGTGAAGTCGCTGTAGCATTTGGCTTAGAAATTTACAATATATATCTATTATATATATAAGATGTGTCATTTATAATATTCAAGTCAAACATCGATGTCTATTACTTGAAGTATTGTGGTGCAAAATTCTCAAAAACTCGGCGTTGATCATATAGAAGTAAGACGATAACTGGGGCGCACCTTAACGATCCAGCGAGGCGTGGAATGTTGTGTGCTGCGCGTAACCGCTCGACAGAAGGAGGGTCTTCTTTCCACCCGCGCTTTTCAGGCAGGGCCATTTCCAGAAAATGAATGGCTAAGTTCAGAAATTCCCTGAGGAAATTTGCTGTAGAGGAAGATGGATGATAGTCGATGCCTCGTCCACGTAATGTATACATAACGATGCGAGCGATATTCTTAGCGTAATGGAATTAGGATCAAATATATTTGTCCTCCCTGTCCAGATTTTTTGAAAGCTCGTAAAAAAACATGTAAGTTTAAACAAACTGCCCGTAGGTGCGGACTTTTTTACTAAGACAAATTTTGAAGAACGGTGCTGTCGTTTTGGGGTGAGCACAGCAAGGGAAACAGAGATGGCCGTCACTAAAAAAAATGTGATTTTTTATAAATAACCGGTGTTACGAATACGTTATTTCTGTGAAGATATTTGATAAGAGTTGGTGCTGTTTTAGAAAAACACGCGTAAAAATAATGAGTCACTCTCACTCCAAGCATCTCTTTACACTATGACTCGTACGTCATATGATTTGACGTCATTGTGTAATATGGTAGTTTTTACCACCTGCGAAATTGCTCACTTTTTTTCTGTCATGTTCATAACACAGACTTTGTTGCCTGATGACAGTCTTGCTCTACTCAAAATTGTTATGGTCATATTTGCATCAAATAGATGATGCAACATTACATCATCTTTGTGGCCTCTGCTATAATTTCGGTATTTTCGTTATAATAAACCAATTCTCGCATATTTGTTCTATAGAAGCAAAGGCGTGTTAACAACTATGCAGTCAGGCGGCTTTTCATTTTAAAAATTGTATCAAACCATTTTTTGACTACTTAGCTTAATTTCCATTCTAGTAAAGTTGTTTCATGTTATAAATAACTATATATTTAATTATTATTCATTTTTACATCAAGTACTTACTATTTTCTCGTACAGCATATAGTATTACCATAACTATACCAGTCCCACACCATTCCTTATGATATCGGTAATTATATATCTTATACTGCTTATAAAAGAGGTCTTTTCTATTGCACACGTAGGCATTAAGAAGAAGTATTTAGTTCTAACCCATTGCTTGCATTACTTTCGTTGAATTTATATGTCTTACATATGCTATGAAATGTTATCGACAATCATATGCATGTATTGCACTAGTCGGATCTTGATGCAACTGCTCAGCGACAACTTTTCAGCCGATTATCTGTTATTATCAGATGCCGCCACCGATAAATATAGAATTTAGGCTTATGATTACCCGATAGCGATCTAATCCTATATATGTTAGGTAATAAGGTTATTACATCTTCGTTTCTGTTTGTTTAGTGCTTCACCTGATAGTCGCTGTGACATATTTTGAAACTGGAATTTGTCAAATAGGTTTCATAGGCTAGTGAGAACATCACCTACGCAGTTGCCTTGTGCCGAGGCAACATATGCATTTATACTCCCAACTATTTGGTCGGATGTACATCTCGCGTACCGGTTCAATACATAGCTACTTAAAATCGGTAGCATGGATACCGTGGCATAAATGACGTCCGAGTCTCGCATCCTTGTATCAAGTTTTGTGTGTGTAAATGCCTAGTGTAGCCCCGGCATAACCTAACAATGGGCTCCTTTGAGTGGCTCGTCTATTTCGATCTAAACCAATTTCACTTGTCACAAAGCTCAGCAATGAGCGTTGGTTTTGCGTCTTTAAACTTCTTAAATGCGTAAGAAGAAACAACCCGAATACTCGTGAGACGGCTAAAATCTCAATTTTAGGGAGCATGATTCAGTTTCCGGTCATTTGTTGCCTAACTGATTCAGGGTTCACGCCTTAAAGTCGATTGAATGCGTCGGAATCAAAAGCCTAGGTTTCAGGGGAGTGGGTAAGCTTGGCTTAGATCAACTTTCTGGAGCCAATGAAAAGAACTTTTTAGCTTGGCCCCAGAGGCGAGATGACCTGAAATCAACAGTAACGTGGATCGAGCAGTCGGTGCTAATGAACATTTCGGGTAAAAATAAACTCTTCGTACCTCATTATATACCTTTAATTTATTTCAGTTCTGCAGGTGACCTGGCATATTCTACACGATGGCCTGGATCCATCAGTACGCACTGATTCGTATTTCACAAGGATATCGCCTTATGAAACTAAACGTTTCGTGCCCATTAACATTCTCTTACGTGTCTTCCACAGGCGCTATGGTGTAATAGGCGACCGCCTCGTCTGGGAAGGAGGAACAAGGGCAGCGCCTTTCCAAGGCGTGTACGCTGCCAAGTACAGCCTACCGAGGGTACTTGTACAAGCCCTGGACCTCGCGGTGCGAGGCATGATAGACAGGATGGGGGAGATGGGTGAGTGCGGTACAAGCAAATCCTCTTAACCCATTTCCATAAGTTGCAGTTAACAGCAAACCTTAGTTTCACTGTGTAGATCATTCAATTATTATTTATTTGATTTAAACAGTGTTGTCAAATCATCTGATTAGTTTACCTTTACTAAGACCGGCATAATAAACGCTGGCCATCAAGTCATCACTTTAGATCCAATTGCGTTATTCTCGAATCGATTACGCTTGAGATGGATTCAAGTTCATTCTTGCGGAATGAAGCTTAAGGTTCAAGTGCAATTGGGTTGAGACCTAGTACTCCCTCCAAATTAAATGGCGAATTTTAAGCTCCTATTTAAAATTTATGCGATGTGAAAGATAAGTTAATTGTGACATTTATATCGCTCGTAGTATGCGAATAGAAGCCTTTATTGTGCATGATACGACTCGTTAATGTATTCAAATTTCAATTTAATGTTATGGGAACAAATAATTGAAATATAATTAGTGTATATGAGAACACTCTTCACTGAAGGTCTTATAAAACCAATAAATTTCACAAAAAATGCTTCTTACTTATCATTTAGTGATCAGTATGGTTAACACATACACCAAACCTTGACTTTTCGAAAAAAATAACATTGCAGGTGATTCCGCTTAATAGGACCACCGGTTAACACGACTAGCCTCATAAAGCGCGCTGCAGACGATAGTCTTTTGTCCTGTGTTTTCACTTCACCGCATTCGAATACTTCGTTCTGTCCTTACACACACGACTGTGTGTCTAGTAAGAGTTTCGATAAAATGTTTACCGTCATATCTACAAGTGTAGTGCCTTGTGTCTTTCAATATTTTTAGCAAATATCGTCTCAGAAAGTAGTGCCCTTTTTGTGTTATTTGCACAGACACAGCAACGTATTTAAATGCAGTGAAGTGAAAACACAGGACACAAGACTATCGTCTGCATCGGGCTTCCTTAATGTAACTAATTCTGCTGGGACGAAACCAAAACCCTATTCATTATGCACAAAGTTGCTTCGTTTTTTGTCATAAATTGGCTCATAATTAAGGTATAAAACCTATAAAAATGAAGTATTTTTAAAGTATGGTAAATTAAATCCTAGTAGTAGGCTTTCATAGGTAAAGTCTGGAAAGTATATGTTTATATTTGTAACTTTACCAGAATGCTGCTCTTACTGACAACGGATGGCAACAGCATCGTTTCTATTTCACCGCCTCATTCAGACTTCGAATTAAGAAATGCTTGCCTATTTAGCATTTTTAAATTATTTCTACTCGCTTACATACTCCCATTATTGCAAAGAGGAGAAAATGCTAAACGAGACAGTGTATATATTAGGCCACATTTTCGCACAGACTTACCTAACGTCGTTAACTTCACTTCACTGAAGTGAAGCTTTCTATACTAACAAAAGCATTAACGCAACCGACTTTATTGATGCTGTTGTTGCCGTTCACAAAAAGACTGTGTTCAAAGCTGCCCCATTATTAAGTATAATTTCAGTTGCTTCTCTTTCTTCATTTTTCGAATTTATGGGGCATGTTCGATTGGGCACCAAAATCAACCATTCGAGGTATGACGTGCTTGAAACTTCAGGCAGGTGCGCGGGCTTTGACCCGTTAAATTGAGTTGCAGGCATTGACCTTAACATTTACAGGAGTTTCATTAACAATGAACATGTAAATTAAAACATTTCTTTATCAATATAATATCTCCTCTGTTTTAAAAGTTCGGCGTCGTTACCACGTATCAATTGCTATTTATTTATCAAAGATGCTTTGCTTTTATCTCCGGATTCCTAATCTTAGACAAATTGATTGGTTTTTGTTATTATTACTTTTTTTGACGATGTTATCTTGCTTCAGTCTCCGCAACGCTTTGCTTTCGTTTCTGGATTGCTATTCCTAGACTAGTTTGTATTTAATTGTTTTATACTATCAGATGTTTAATGCTGTTGCCCTGCTTCCATCTCAGGAGTCCGACCCCTGAGTCGCAACGCGTCCGTGTCGTGGATGCGCGACGGCAGCGTCCTGCAGCTGAGCCACTCTGCAGACCTCAGCGGCGATTGTGTTTCACTGGCCGGATGCGACAGCACGTTCGGGGCCCNTCAGGGTCTCTTCCGACATCCATCAGGAGTCCCGATGGACACCTACACCACCAGGACCAACGGCAGCAGCGGGAGTAGCAGCGGCGGGTCTGTCGGGGATGATGGCGGGTGGTGGGCGGCGGCGTGGGCATCGGGAAGAGGATGGCAAGGAAGTCAAATGACTCCCGACGGTCTCTATGACACGCCGAGAGGGACGCCATGTAGTCCCGCCAGGGGCAGAGGCATGAACAGAAGCGTATCTAACAGACTGATCGACAACACTCATCAGTGTTCCGGAGCAGAAGCCAAAGGAGCTTCCAGAGATCCTCAGGATGCCTTGCACCATTGCACGGGTAAGCCTGGAGTGAGCTCTCCTTGCTACGTTGTCCAAAAAGACGAGTGGGCTAGCGAAAAGGAACAGAAAACTCCCACGAATGCCGATTTCATTCCACCGTCTTTTTCGGGTACGTTTTCCTCTACGAACGTTACCAACAACCCGATGGACAACTATGACGTTCCCCGGCCTTTAGCAGCAACTTTTTATGATACACCGAGAAAATTTCTGGGTGGCCCAGCTCCCGTGCAACCTTCCTTGGGGAGTTCATGCAGCGGTGTGCTGGGGTGGGCAGGGTCGTTAGTATGCGGCAGACGCGGACCTGACCAGCAAGCAATAGAGCCCGTTAGAGTTAACGGAGAAGGTAGGATGCCCGTCGTTGATGCATCGACCGGAGTTCTGCTGCATCAGCCTTTACATGTTCAGCATCAGCATGTTCAGGGAGACCTCTACGCCGTCGTAAATAAGTCCAAAATGGCAGTGTGCTCTTCGATTGCAAGAGACACGGAGAACCAAAATTCTGCCCCTTCTATAGAAAAGTGTGATAAGTCTTGTGTGAAGCTCCCAGAACACAATTATGTTAATGTGAATCCTGAGAGTTCCAGAAGTGAGACAAAAAGTTGCTCCGGAGTTTCAGTCTGTCAAAACTGCAAGACGGCCTGGTCGCCCACGCAAACTCTTGCCTCTATGAGGCAAATTCCAGCTGAGGAATCGAAGACAGAGAACTCAAAAGAAAGCGCTAGCCAGTGCAAAGAATTGGAAGGTGCGAACGCTACGAATGAACTCAAGAAAGCTCACGATAAATTGGAAAATTATCCGAATACGCATTACGTAATCATGAAACCGCCCGCCGACTCACTTAGACAACAAAACTCACATTATATATGCATGACCTCGCCGTCCTTCCACTCGTTATCGAGCGTCGGCAAGAAGTTTCAAACAGGCTCGTTGCCTCGACAGTTTAGTGGCGTGTATTTCCGACACTCCTCGCCTCAGTTACTTGACAATGACGCTGGGTATTCTGGTTCGTCAGGAATTAATTCCTCTCCTTCTAGTCACACGCTGTGTTATTCCAATTCAAATAATAATCTTGACGACGGAGCGTTAGAAGAGGTACCAAATGAAAGGTCGGTTCGTTCTACCACTAAGGCTCCGTGTATTGCAAGAACGGGTCGTAGCTTGTCGTTAGCCCGACATGAAAATCTACCGTTTGATTTCCGTCAGCGCTCCAACTCGGCCGATTCCCGGATTGGGGAATCTAACATTTGGGACTGCGATCCGATGTCTCCTTTGAACACTCCGCCCGTATCTCCGAGAAGAAAAAGAAAAACTGGAAAGACTATGAGGTTTGCACACCGACGTCGCCATGATCATCTACCCGGAGAAGACGATAGTGGATGTGACCTACAAGAGGCAGTTCTTAGGCGGTCTTCTTCTGCTCCAGGGAAAACAGCAAACAGGGATTCAGCTTCCAGCAATGATTCAGGAGTCAGTGAATCATTGAAGCCGTTTTATTTGGGCCAGAGTGAAGCTCTTCGGCTTTTGGAATCCGCAGAAAGTGAAACTCTTAGACCGTTGGACCTCATGCTTGGCCCTCAGTGTCTACACGCTTCTTTGCCTCGCTTTAGAGTACTTCCTGGAGCCAATTTTATTCGCCATCATTGTGTCCAAGGTACGGCTACACCTACTGATTTTATTTCTAGCGTTGTGTGATTGTTTAAGATAACATCGAGGTTCTTTTATTCTTTTTATCAAATACTGTATACGTATCCTTAGGCAGAGGAGCATGTTACGCGCCACCACAAAGTTCAGTTTCTCGAGCTGATAAATAGATAAGTTAGTGTGACTGTTCAGTATAGCCACTGCCATAATTTTTTTGCAACAAGTGCACCTGAACATATGTCTTGGTAAGTATTTTTTAGATACTGTCAGTGTAAAAAAATAAGTCACGGTTAATCACACTTCTCAATATTCAACCTTGCATGAATGCTGAATTTGACCTCTGCTATGTTTCTCTAGTCAAACACACGTAGCCTAATGCCTATACACCTACACCGTTTACGTGCCTTCACTGAATATTAAATACCATTTCTCACACTGCTATATATTCATTCTTGTGTAAACATTTATGCACAAAATGCAACAATTTGGAATTCACAAATTCTTAAATGTTTCACAAACGCTCTAGTTAAGCACACATCGCTTAAAAAATGTTTTACATCATGCACTTCAATATGTTTTTCTGCTACACTATGCTGGAGACATTCATCTATGGTAATGTATATTGAAAACTTCCAAGTCATAGAGTCTAGTTAGCTACATTAGTTGAATAGGATACATCAACGAGTTTTTATACTAATTGGCCAATAAATGTTCCTGGTAACGTAAAAAATGTTTTTTTTTTGGTAAAACTCGCAGTGATCCAAAATTAAAAAAAAACACCTTACTTTAGGCGCAGATCGAAACTATCCAGTTGATAACTCATATTTTCAATCAATCTCATTTTACAAGCTTTTCGCGTTATTTATAGTTAATTTGTCTTGAGGTTATTTTGTCTTCGATCCAGTTGATAGCTGTTTTCAGTGAATTACTTACATTTACAATTTTCTTTTATTTTAATCTTTTTACTGGAATACACACGAATGCTGCTAAAAGGTAAAGTCAACTTGACCTCAACTGGAAAACCCACACGCACTGGTTTGTGCTGCAGATATAGGCCAACAGGCCCCAGAGGAGTATGCAGCTGCAGTCTATCACAGATTGTCTACAGCTCTGAAGCTAATGGCGAAAGACTCCATGCAACAATCTGCGCCCCCAACCCTGCCCATTGCTGACGAAGGTCAGTAAACCCACAGCAGTGCACAGAACGGATGCTGACCATCACATCAAGCGCCGTAAAGCACTTGCCTAGCTGGGAGCAAGGTTCGAACCTACGGCCTTGAGAGTTCAAGTCAAAGCTTTAGTCTGCTGCTACTGCTAACTTCCATTCGCTAACAAAAGGGTTAACTCACAGAGATTCTATTACCGCTTTTTACTAGATTACTGTAAATCCACAATGAATACTCATGCTCACTAATTGAGCCAGACAAATAAGCTGAAAGCGGTTATGTGCAATGCGGAGATAACTTGCTATCAACCTTCTTGCTGGTAACGAAATACAGAATCACCTCTGCACAAGATGGGAGTCCCGCATAGCGTCACATGGACCTCGCCCGAAGGACGCCCAAGGTCTATTACTCGATTGCATCCAATTTTTTCTCAATGCATTTTCATTGGCAGTTTTTTGCTTCCTATTATAACGAATTTATTTTTTCCTGACGGATTAAGCTCGAAGACAGCTAGCTGACAGTTTTGCTGAGTTGGATTTAACTCGAAACGATCCAATAGACAGTTCTTTCAGCTGCTGCATTCACTGTTCCTAAAAGTTTACACGACTGGGGTCCCAACTGGTGTTTCTGTCTCCTCCTCACGCTTTGTTTAGAGGCCATGTCGTTACTCAAAGTTTAGAAGTTTCTAACTCTAAAGTTAGGGCGTTTGCATGCATTGTTACGCACATCGCTAGAGTTCGTTATTACTTTTTGTCACTTCGTCACTGACAACTTCTGCAGTACGGAACGTTTGGCTTCGGAACTCGTTCAAGACACAAAATATATCGTATACGCAGTGAAGTGACATTGCATGCAATATAATTCTAAATATATTCGTATACATAATATGACATTTGAATTGACAAAAAACTCCCTTCGGTTCTGGTGACAAAATAAATACTCAAAAAATACTAGATCGAATTCGATGTAACTTTGCTCCTTTCGTGCCTCTAAGTGTCGAGTGTCTCATGCATGACTACATTTAAAAACTAGAGCACTCTGAGAGTGCATGCCTCCGCCAAGCGTGGCAACGGCAACGAAAACTTCAAATTGGCTCTAAAATGATGATTTCCTATGTATCATCTCCAAAATCCAATCATTTGTGCCTTTTAACAGTAATAACAGTTTATGCAATTTTTGTGTATATCCGGTGATAAGTTCTCGAGTTATGCTGCCAACAAACATTATGACAAACATGAGTCAAACATAGAAACGAACCAACCGATATGCACCAAAATTTAATAATTTATTTCTAATAACATTACAAGCAAGTAACGACTCTTTAAATTTCATAAAGGTGCATTCACAATTTTTTGAATCATTGTTCTTACAAGCATAAAATTAAAAACAGTGACAAGCGAATGAACAAACGGATTATTACACAAATTTGGTCATTTTACTCCTCCTGATATATCCAACACCTCATGTAGCATTAATAAAAATCCGTCAATAACTTTTTGAGTGATGGCATTGAGAATAATGAATCGCACAAACAAGCAAACAAACAAACAAACAAACAAACAAACAAACGGTTGGATGGTTCTTCACCAAAAGTTGATCATCGGTTCCCTGTAAATTTCGTCGAAATCCGTCCATACCTTTTTGAGTTATCTTGATGGCAGACAGACAGAATAACTGACAGACACACAAACCCGACGAAAACATAACGTCCTTGGTGGAGATAATAAACTGAAGAAGGCTATTTATTTGTCTTACAACATTGATATCCGTAAAAAAATTGCAAAGCTACTGGTTTACAGTCCACATAATCTATTGTTGGCATGCACAGTTCAATCGGTGCTGCTATTTCTTTCACAAGCATTACGTTAAATAGATCAAGTTGGATTTAAGCACACAAATGCAATATGTATAAATATATCTGAGAGTTTTTGCTGAGAGTCTTCCGGGTTTTTTATTTATTTAACCCCAAGCTTTCGAGCTATTAAGCACAGCCCGTCTCCAGGGAAACCGAGGAGCTTTAATATTAAATCTCCTTGAGGAAAACGGAACTTCAAATTCTTTCAGCAGAGCCAAGTTGCAAAGTATAGAAACATTGTATCCTAGCTACCAATAAAGCCAAAAGTAATGAAATATATCGCAAAACATTGAAATTTAGAAAATAAAAACGAAGAATGTTCACTTTTAGTGAAATTTTAGAACACGGTAGTAAGCTTCAGAAAATGGGACGCGTCTGTTGAATGAATTTGGATTGCAATAACAATGGAATGCTTCTAAAAGTCTTCTTGATTTTGAATTTGATTCATTGCATAATAATTTTTTGAGACTCGATTACCATCTCGTGATTATATGATTTTACTTGATTTTTAACTAAAGATGCCTAAATGTTTTACTTGTACTATTATCATGTTCTTGGACTCTTTCTGAAACTTACTTACGTGTTTCTCCAATGCATAGTGCATCACATTATAAACAATTGATTTTTTAAACAACATTATTTCTCTCTTAAAGCGGACACTTATATTTGCTGTTGTTCAAAAATTTGTGTAGCGTATTTGTTGGTTCACTAGCAATATATATATATATTCCCCTAGTTGGGAGAAGAAGAGCACATTTATGTATATATTACGTTCATAGAAGGGGATATCTTCACAACGACGAAAATGAGAATACGTCCTCCTCCTGAATAGGGGTAGCTATCTCTACGTAAAGAGGACGTGAAATAAAATCTACGGACCGTTCCCCCGTCTTCTCGATAACAAACGCTCGTTTCGATGCTGCCACCCACCATCACCACCACCGACCACCACTCTAGTACAGAAGCCCTTCCCAATGAGCTCTAACTCCGAGAACCTTATAGGTTACGAGGCAAGGACTCTTTTGCTTATCGTACTGTATTTTAAATGTTTTAAAGTGTTTTAAAACGTATTTTAGCATACTGAAAAAAACAGTCCTGGCTCCTAACCTACAAGGCTCTCGTCGTAAGAGCTCATTGCTGGTTAGCTGTTCGTTAGCCTACTTAGCGTCAATTTTTGATTGGCCTTACTTAGCGTCAATCTTTGATTGGCCTTACTTAGCGTCATCATTAAAGACTGACGCTAAGTAAGGCCACACAAAGAGTGACGCTGAGATTGGCTCATTTGTCGACACTTTAATACAGCTGAACCCAAAAAGACGCCTGCCATTGGACAGATTCTAAAAAAAAATATCCTAACTGGAGCTGTGACTTCTTCGCGAATTTTTTACGTTGCATACAAAATTTGGAAGCGTTCTCCAGCACCAAAGCCATTCTCCGCAAGCCCGGCACTTCCCTAGCAATTCCGAACTCGCTGAGACGCGTAAGGTGCGCCAAAACTTTTTGGTTGTCCAAAAGAAACTTCTAACGAAGCTCTCTCGGTATTGTTATTGTCTTGACAAGAGAAGCGCTGTTGCTTTTATTGTGTTTGTTATATAGAGAATGANGTAAGGTGCGCCAAAACTTTTTGGTTGTCCAAAAGAAACTTCTAACGAAGCTCTCTCGGTATTGTTATTGTCTTGACAAGAGAAGCGCTGTTGCTTTTATTGTGTTTGTTATATAGAGAATGACCGAGACGGTTTCCGGTGTAGTTGTGGAGAATGGAGCCAGTGATTGTTTTAATTTCGGTCTTATTAATATAAAATTGAGGAAACTGTTATAAAGTCCGTCATTGTTGTGCTTTATTTTCATTCATTAATTTCCAGTATTGCAGCACAGCTTGGAGGATAATGCTGCTGTAACAATGAATGGAAGACACTGTTTTAATATCCGTTATATGTAGTAATGCATCCTGTTCAACTCAGATGTTATAATTCAAATTACAGTAACAGAAAACTAATGGGTCTAGTTTTAATTTTGTTCAGCTGTATCACAGCATAGAAGGCACTACTGCCCTAAGTTACATTGCTGTGTCACAGAATGAGAGCTACTTATGTTATAATTTCTACTACAATAACACAGTTACCTGCTGCCCTATAATGGTTAGAGCTATTAGAATATATATACATGCATATATTTGGGCCTCACTCACCCAAGAGCTGTCCTGCGTGTCTTCCAGCAGGGGCTGTTGAAGCTGGCCGCAGTTCCTGCTGACGAGGTTATTTTGTAGAGTTTAGTAGGTCCTCAATAATTACCTACTGAGTGCGCCTTAGTTCCTGTTAGTAGAAGTGCGCTTGCCACTTGAGACCAGTAAAACTCATCTGAGCTCGTCTTAGACTTAAGACCCTCCGGTACAAATGCCAATAAAGAAAGAAAGAAATCTGAGAAATTCGGCGGGATGCGACTTGGTATTGTTGCGCTAGTATTCCTTCTACTACTATAGTGATTAGAGTGTTGCGCTTGTTGCCTAGATGCCCTGGGTTCATTTTCTAGTCAGGGTGATGAATAGCTGCAGTTCACAGTTCACTGCAGGGGGACTGACCCAACCAGGGGATTAGTGCATTTCTGTTAGATTGACACACAATAGGGGCATGGTTATAATGTTCCAAAATAAGCTTTTACACCACATTGCACTGCTACACCCTCAGTCAGCATTATCACTGTGCGCACGTATTTATACACAAATT
>LQNS02278154.1:8913539-8923664 GCA_001587735.2 Parhyale hawaiensis
GCCGTCAGGTTTGTGAAGAATATATTGTTATTATTACCAGTGGCCCGAGCCGTCAGGTTTGTGAAGAATATATTGTTATCATTACCAGTGGCCCGAGCCGTCAGGTTTGTGAAGAATATATTGTTATTATTACCAGTGGCCCGAACCGTCAGGTTTGTGAAGAATATATTGTTATTATTACCAGTGGCCCGAGCCGTCAGGTTTGTGAAGAATATATTGTTATCATTACCAGTGGCCCGAACCGTCATAATAAATGGCGGCAGTAAATTAGCCCTTCAGGAAAACCCCCGCTGTCTCCTGAGCTTACTGTTCAGAAGACTTCTTAAATGAAAATTCAGCATTCTGCCTAAAAAAAAAATTGGATTCATATTTGAGGCGTAGTGAAATGACTCGTAGCACCGTTGATAAATGAACTTGTCCAGACACGATCATGTAGGCAGGACCAGGTCCCTCAGCTGAAGCGCCCGTATCCAAGATACCGTCTTCGGCGCCTGAATGTTCTCCTATCTTATTCACATAGAGCGTGACAGGAAAGATATAAATATCAGTACTATATAATAATTCACGTCCTGTTTTTATTTATTTATTTATTATTTATTTATAACTATATTGATATCTTTCCTGTCACGCTCAGCTGTCTCCACTTGCATTCAATACAGCGCAGATTTGAACGATTTACAATCATATATGTTTGGAAAATTCTGGAACGTATCACTGTGAATGTGAATGAGCGGATTGTCGCCAGACACTCGGAAATAACTGGAAGGACCTGTGATATCCGTATCCCACGCAGAGATGGTGGAAAAGCTGTGGCCACAAAATATTCTAGTAGCTTCGCTGTACGGGGAGCAAGATTGTTTAACAAAATGCCTCGGCATATTCGAAACACCACTGATATCAGAACTGTAGAGCTCAAAAATTTGCTGGATTCACATTTAAGAAGAATAGCAGATAGACCAGCGGTCAGCGGTTACGTGCACTGTGGAGATAACTCGCTATTGGCTCTCTCTTTGGTTTCAAACTGCGGCACCACAGAAGACACCCAGCAGAGTGACTCCACACACGTGAGGTGATGTGAGAAACGTCATCTGGACCTCTTCCGAAGACTCTCAAGGTACTCAAGGTAGGTACGCTCTATGGGAATGATATNCGTAAGGTGCGCCAAAACTTTTTGGTTGTCCAAAAGAAACTTCTAACGAAGCTCTCTCGGTATTGTTATTGTCTTGACAAGAGAAGCGCTGTTGCTTTTATTGTGTTTGTTATATAGAGAATGACCGAGACGGTTTCCGGTGTAGTTGCGGAGAATGGAGCCCGTGATTGTTTTAATTTCGGTCTTATTAATATGGAATTGAGGGCACTGTTATAAAGTCAGTCATAGTTGTTCTTTATTTTCATTCATTAATTTCCAGTATTGCAGCACAGCTACTGTAACAACGAATGGAAGACACTGATTTAATATCCGTTATATGTAGTTATGCATCATGTTCAACATAGGTGTTATAATTCATATTCCACTAACAGAGAATTGATGGGCCTAGTTTTAATTTTTTCTAACTGTATCACAGCACAGCTGGCCGCAGTTCCTGCTGACGAAGTTATTTTGTAGAGTTTAGTAGGTCCTCAATAATTACCTACTGAGCGCGTCTTAGTTCCTGTTAGTAGAAGTGCGCTTGACACTTGAGACCAATAAAACTCACTTGAGCTCGTTTTAGACTTAAGACCTTCCGGTAGAAATGCCAAGAAATTAGGGAATCCGGCGCTATGCGATTTAGTATTGCTGAGCTAGTATT
The DNA here is from genome assembly GCA_001587735.2 of Parhyale hawaiensis. Lineage (NCBI taxonomy): Eukaryota > Metazoa > Arthropoda > Malacostraca > Amphipoda > Hyalidae > Parhyale > Parhyale hawaiensis. Next base: position 8,915,330 of record LQNS02278154.1, read on the forward strand.
TCTTTTACTACTATAGTGATTAGAGTGTTGCGCTTGTTGCCTAGATGTTCTGGGCTCATTTTCTAGCCAGGGAGATGAATTGCTGCAACGCTCGGAATTGTAGTGTCAGAATTTTTGACGTTCACAGTTCTCTGCCAGGGCACTGACCCAACCAGCTGATTTGTGCATTTCTGTTAGATTGACCCGGAATAGAGGTATGGTTATAATGTTCAATATAAGCTTTTGCACCACACTGCACTGCTTCACCCTCACTCAGTTTATCACTGTACGTACGTATTTATACACGTATTACTTTAGAAGACTGAAATTGAAATTTTACACTAGTTTGCACCTGTGCACCACCTCTGACCGCCACATTTTACAGAGGTGTGGTGCAGCGGCGTATCGCCGCCGCGAGGTCGGCCGTACAACGGCGGCAGCAGCAGCGGCGGTGGGTCCGGTAGCCGCGGCATGGACGGCCGATCGTCGGCCTCCGATACCAGCGACTACCATGACACGCTCAGTCTCGCCTCTACACTCAGCACTGACCAGGACAGGTTTGTGAAGAATTATTACCAATATGGCAGCTGAACAAATATTCCATTTCTCGAATTGCTAGTGTTGTCTTTACCCTTTAACGCCCGAATTAATAGCCAGTTTACGTAGCAATAGCACTGCTTGAAACGGGACCATATGGTCCTCGAGGGCGTTAGAGGGTTAAATATTCTCCATGTGATTGAGGGAGTCATCTGTGGGAGACATGATTCAAGCGCTCGTGTAATCTGAATGCCAGGATGTACAGCTCTCATGTTCTTATTTATATTTGGAGTCGGTAGTATAGATACGGCAGCATGAACGACGTACGAGCTGCTCATCCTCGTATCACGAGGTGCGCTCGATTGCATATTGTGCTCCCGGCAAAAAGCAATCACACTGTGAAATAGAATACGATGATGCTGCCTTCGGTTTTTCTTACTTCCCATTTTTTAGGAAGAAATTGAGATGACGCAATATCTCATTTGTTATCAGTAATACCTTGCTAGCCACACCCATGGTAAGCATAGCCTCGGTTTAAGACCCAAAACTGACCAGAAGCTGGTGGCGAATAATTAATTCTACCATCAGCCAGTGCTATAGAAAATGAGGTATTTTCTTCGGCTACCGTGCAACTCACTCTATTGGAGATGAATGATTGAGAAGGCTAAATGTTCGCTGTTTCTACGAAATTTAAGGTGAAATTCACGAGGAGCTCTGCCTCGATTCATATTATATAAACATATTATGAGTTCACTGCAATTAATATTTTCTGCGGCGTTTTTCAGACAAACTCATTCTTTTGGAGACAAATAGTTGAGAAAATTTGAAAAGTTCTCGTGTCTTTATAATTACAAGTGCTTCTTATGAGTTTTATCTTGATTTAGCACCCAAAACTATCCAGAAGTTTTCACTTAAGTGTACCGTTACCCACCCAGTGTTCTTCAGTTAGTAAGAAGCTGGTATATAAATAATTATATAGAGCTCAGGACTACCTAGAAAAACGGCCGTGGCAAAAGATACATTATATGAAGTCTCAGTCGTGCATAACAAATAAAAAAAACTGCACTATGTTGTGCCAAAACTCAAAAGTTTTCCGGGTAAAGCTAGTACTTCATTATTATCGAAAGAACCAAGATTTCCGTACTATTAGCTAGGATAAGGCTACCACAATATTTTGTTTTGTCTTGGGCTATAGAGGCATCAAATATTTCATTTGCAAAGCCTTATGAAATTTATTCATTAGAAAATTACATTTCCTTTTGGGTGTAAGTAGTTTCTTATTGAAGACCCTGTTCTTTTCTCAGGCAGGGCCCGGGGCCCCACACTACCGTTCTGAGGCCCAGAACTGGCAAGGACTACAGTCGCCTGGACCGGGCCAAACTGGAACAGTCTCTACAGGAAGGACGTTAAGCTGAGCATGGCTCTAGTGTTAAACTAGGCCATACGTAGGGCTAAAAGTGTTCATAGTATCAGCTTAGTTAAAGCTGGAATAATGTCCGTTCTAAGAAAGATAAACTGAGCCAGTTCTAGTGCAAATATTCTAATATCAGTCAGTGCTAAGCTGGAACAACGTCCGCTTTAGGGAAGATAAACTGGGAGAGTTCTAGTGCAAAAATGCTAAAAATATCAGTCAATGATCAGTCGGATAACTGTCCGCTCGAGGGAAATTAAAGTGGACCAGTTCTGGTGCAAAATGTTAATATTATCAGCCACTTCTAAGCTCGAACAATCTTTGCAGGAAAATCGTTAAGTTGGACTAGGTTTAACGTGAGAATATTGAGTAGGTCATGTTGTGCTAAAGCGAAATTAGCTCCGTTCAATGGACATTAAACTTGAGTAGCTGTACTGCAATAGTACCGTCATAAAATCCCTCAATGATGAACTGAAAACGATGCCGTGCAAGTGCGTATAAATAGGACAAGTATTATTTCAGGAAGTTTGACAATACTTCGCAGTGCTCACAGTGGGATTTACTTTAAGACTGAGGTTGGGTTAAGGAATGTTTTGCGCTGGGCATTGACATTGTCAGCTATCTTAGCTGACTATAATAAACCTGATGGTCATTAGCCAATCAACAGTAACAGTCGGTTATTGACGGTTCAAAGTGAGACTTGGTACTGCACCAGGGAAATAGCTTGGACCTGATCTACCACGGAGGTATTCATAGTAGCAGCAATATCATCTTACGCGAAAGCATTCATAATATCAACAGTATTAAGATGAAACATCCACTGCATAAATGGAAATAAACTGGAGTATCATAATAATAACTTATATCGTTGGATCGTACTCTTATTATGACTACGGAAATTACACTAATGTAAACTTTTTACATGTGTTTGCTTTTCAACAATGGTTTATGAAAAGAACTTTCAGTTCAACTGTAACTCAAGAACATGAATATTAATAGGAAATTAGTAGTTCCATCCACTCCGACGTACTTGAGTCACAAACCTAACGCTTGAATGAATGATGGAAATGCATAAGTACGTATTAATCGATAATAATATCACTATTGGCGAAATTGAATCGGAAACCAATTTTTTTTAGAAACTGGACCCTCAGCCGGTTTACAAGTTGAAAATTCTTAAAATATTTGGAAAGTTGTGGTATTTATTGCACTCAGTAACTAATGGAAAAAAGTTTTTCATTTGTGAGTCAGATTTGTTTGAAATGCAAGTCTAGCTCTGTCACTATTTTAAGTTTGTGATAATCAAGAACATTGATCAACAATACTACATACTGAATTTATTGCTTAGTCTGTTAAAATACCTGTGATTAATTTCCCCAGAGGCCAATTCAAATTTGTGTGCAATATAATCTATCTTTATTATTAAATTTATATACTGTACTATCTTACCAGAATCTTGGTCCCCAAAGGCTAAATATCCTAAATGAGTTTCTGGGTGGGCAAAACTTCTGTTAGGATTATATCAACTGTAAAGTTGAAAAAATATACAGTTGATTACATATTACCTTATCAGCACTTAGGATGTGTTCGATTTATTTGCATAATGTTATTTTTTCTATTTCTTAACTCTTCAATGAAATTGATAATATTCAGTTTCTCATACGAATACTGTTAGGGTAAACGTAATTTTTGAACGGCTTGGGTGGCCCTGGATCTCGTAGGGCAACGTAGCAGTGAATAATTAACTACTTGTTTACATCAAAACACGGAAATTAATCAGTCCATGTTCTACTGACTAAATATCTGTGATCTTCTTAAAGATGAGGAAACGAGCATTAGCAAAGTTGTTATCATTATATTTTGAGCCGTATATACTGCCGTCCTCTCTTATATAACCTATTTTTGTAGAGTTACATCAACCGGCAACGTGTTTACATCCACAATCCCTTGAAAAATAGATTGTGATAAGGGGGCGTTTTTTCACAAAGCTGTTCGTATAGTATCTTCAGACTGAGTGTTTGAGCAAGGCTTATTGGAGTACACACTTACTTTGTTCAACCTTTAGTAATCATATACCACCCCTTCCTCAGCTGGTAATGCTCATATGCAAACGAAAACCAAACTTTAATATCAAAATGTAGAAACGCTCTGTCTACACGGAACTACGATAGTTTTGACGTCTTTGACGTTAAAATCATAACTCAAAAAACATATATCATGAGTGTACGACCAGTGAAATAAAATAGGTTTGGATGGAGTTCTAGCACACCTCACATGCGATACTTAAATGATGTTCTCAATGTCCGTAGATTTTCCTAAGCATGCAATCAAATGTGCACTGCTAGGGGTAATGAAAAACCCGCTTAATATTGCAAAATTTCATTTCTTCTCTAAATACTGAAAAAAATATTTTCCCACTAATGTGCGAATTTCCTTAACCCCGTTTTATTAAATACTTGCAGTCCTCGTTATGAAATAGATAGCAATTTCATATTGCGTCTGCTGGTGAGCAAAATTGTCTTCTTTAGTTGATTATCCTGGTTGAATTTGTTTATTTACTGTATCTCACAGGAGATACATACCTGCAGGGTTGCAAGCAATTTCACCGGAAAACATCTGAGCTACACTTTTGTTCAATTATTTTGTTACTGTCTCCTATTCAACAACGCTGCTGAGCATCTAGAGTTGAATTTGCGACTTTGCGAAAATAGCTAAAAATTTTCACTTGTCCATTTAAAATGATATAGAATTTTCTGAAGTGTGGAACATTCTTGTATTTTTGTCGTCATCTGTACTCTATTCCACAATGTTCCTCTTATGAGATGCTGACAAATAGGAAAATTAGAAAAATTCTCAAACTTTCCGGAATTTCACCCATAACTATGATAATAGCTGCGAAAACGGCCAATTCGCTTAAAGTAAGTTTTCAAATTAAACTGACAATAATTGGGCTACTGTAGTTTTTATGAATTTCATATTTACAATTGCCACTATTTTTTTAAGTAAAGGAAATATTTCTTTGGGCCAAGGGTTTGTCTCCTTTATCAAAATATGGGGAACATTTTTTTCGCTAACAAAAAAGTTCATCTTCCTTATTCGTGAGTATCATCCTCAATAAGAACATTTCCTCTAAGTAAATATTAAATGACTTAAGGCAAAATTTGTGAAATAAAGTAGTTAAATTATAATACTTCACAGATATTCGTAGGTATATTTTAGCGACTGCTCCATCAGTGGATCAAAAATAATCTTAGAATGAACCATTCCTTTAATTTGTATCAGTTTCCTACATTTCTAACCCAATGAAGGCCCTAAATAAATCTATGAGAGTCTTAAAACCTAGAACCTCTTTGGAACTTTTATTATTCATTCGTGCGGCCTGACGTTGAAAGCGTCTCCCAAATTGAGTTCACATTAATCCATACAAAATCTTCTTTTTTATTCAGGCTGTACTGCTTGCTTACAAAGGTTTTTTCTCATCTTGTAATGCTATTTATAGGGGAAAGAGCTTGTCTAGAGAGGCGGTACATCTTCAGTATAACGGGTTAAACCTAGAAATGTTTTTCTTTTGAAACCACTAACATTAATTTCCCAAGATTTTTCAAAAAATAAAATTACGTCTCAATTGGGACGGCCATTAATGGACAACGAATAATAAAAGTTGAATTTAAAATATGTCCTTCGATTGATCGTCTTTGTGTATAAAACATAAATAATTTTTTGGGATAGTGAAAGTATTTTTCTTGCGCTCAATTGCCTACCATCTATTTTTTCTTGCATTTTCACTGACTCATAGTCAAACGAAAATGCAATAAAAATGATAAAAAAAAGGGCTTTACAAGGTCGTACAATCAATCAAAAGTAGAATTATCACTTACGATTTTTACGTACGATTAGCTTCAGCTTTCGTATGTTTTTTACTGATATTTTGGAAATATTCTTCAAAAGAGTAGGACTAGGAAATACAATGTTACTGTACTGCCTTCTGATATACGAGCTTGTACTATGGATCTGATGACGTCATACTCATAGTTATATTAGGTTGTTTATTGTACTGGATGCTGCTAACTTTTTCCAAAGTGGTTCCGGGATATTATCAGGTAATCAATAAAAAACCTTGGTGCGGCTTGTATAGTGAATTTTCGCACAGCAAAACGTAGCAACTTCCTTGGGTAACTGTGATAAGTGGGGTTAATAGAAGGAAAGTACACAGCCAAATTTCGTTCTGCTCGCCAGGTTATTTTTCTTTTTGTTCTTCGCTGGCTGCTCCCTTGCCGCCAATCACCGACTCGCAGCCATCTTTTCCCACCAATCAAGGGTCTCAGCCAATTGTGCAGCAATCAGCCAGTCAACCAGACTTCAGCCTATCCGGAAGTTTCCGCTTCCTATCTCTTGGCCGTTGCAACCTTTGTCTATCAAACCTCCTTGATCTGATGTTTCATGAGCCGTTTTCTTCAAAAGCAAGATTGTTTTCCTCACTTAGCTTCCACTTTTTTCAAAGCATTGGTTGGTTTCTATAGAAAGAACACAATACTAGGGATGCATATGAACATACTCCACAGTACACACTCTTTTGGTTGGCTGGTTGCTTGTTTGAGTGCCTTGTGGTTCTCTTCGTCTCCCTCTCACTACTACAGAGGTGAAGTTAAACTGCTCAACTACAAGGAGCAATCTATGCACCATGGACGTCTGAAGCACCTCTTAGCCATATCATGGATACTGAATTCCATTAGTTCTCACTGCTAAACGGCATTTACTATTAATTAGCTTGTGATTCTTAAAAGGGTACGAGATCAATAAAGGAGAGGTGAGTGATATTCATCACAGTTTAGATAGAAAGAACAGCATAGAAAGTGACGTTTTTTGATGTCATCTTATGTTTGCTGTCATTCCATTTTGGCTTGGGTGACAAGTAGATGATAGTTTCTTTTAAAAATCTGTGCTACAAGGAACACTACAGCGACGTTAAATACGCTATAATGATTTGATAGCCAAAGGGTGAGCTGAAATTGTCTTGGCTTTGTAGTCTTCACACCAGAAATTCTTTACGATGAGGCTAACATGCTGTCATAAAAAAGGGAATTTCCATTTTTTATGAATTAATTAACCTTATTGAACCGAATATACTTTGATAATCCAAGCATTCTCTAAGCTATATTATGCCCTTCTTATTCCGAGGCTACATAATGCAGTAGCAAGCGCCACTACTTGATGCGAGGATGCGTAGCTCGCGCGTCGTTCCGGTACGCATTTCAACTCGGCAGCATAGATACGGTAGCAAGATCGATGTTCGAGCTGATCAACCTCTCAACAAGCTGCGCGAGGGACGCAAAGTGTGACCGTGGAAATTATGTTCAACAAATTATCGTGCACACTAATGTGCATACCAACATAATTCTAAATGTGGAATATTGATAACCTCTTGATTTTTTTCTCGTAATTTATATCAGTGATACGAGCAAAGTTGCATTGTGACTTTATTATAGAACCTGTTTTTTTTTTCTTTTTCATGACTCGATTTGAAAATAAAAATAACATTTTCCAGGCGTCATCAGTTTCATCTTCAGGCTATATACCAGATAAGCAGAACTAGGCCCTAGTAAATAGATAGGTATGGGCGAGTGCTAATATTATAGCTAGATAAAAAATATATATATTGTAGCTGCTGTCTATTTTGTATTGCAACTGTGTAGAATAGCTGGGTAGCAGTAACTGCTAATAAGTATACAGTATATATATATTCAGCAATATTATCAGTAGATATAGGTACGCAATCTTCTCCTGCTCGTATATTCTTTCTGTAAATAAAAGTTCTTCACTCTTATCCATATTACTTGAATCAAAAAGTACTTAAATGCTTTCATTTCTACGCGTGGTTATATTTTTGTATCTTGTCAGGAATTTGTACACATATATTAAGCTCCAAAATCAAATGGCATGTCATTAAAATGGAGAGTTTTGACCCTAAACTCCGCTATCTACGAGGGTAAAGTTAAAATAAAATTGTAGTTGTATTATTTATTTGATTTTGTACTACGAAAATATGACCCAATGTTAACATGCACGTAGAATCCAGTTTCAGCTGCGGTATTTAGTTGATTTTCTACTACGAATATATAACACTGCTGGAATTCGTCACTGCCCCAGTAAATTAACGGCATTTAACTGTCTTCACTCAAGTTTCTACAAAATGAAGTTTTTGAAATAGTACAATGATTCAAGAAATTCATATCGGGATTTCATTTTTATTTGATCTTCAAAAATTAGATTCCAATACTTACTTAAAATCTCAATTTACTTGGCTTAGTTTTTATTGTAAGCATAAGTGATGCAAAAAATACCATTAGGAACTTATTCTTCTCAGGTCATGTTTTGTACAAATGTAAGCTATCATTTGTGAATATTGTA
>LQNS02278154.1:8923762-8934861 GCA_001587735.2 Parhyale hawaiensis
ATTGAAATATAATTAAATGAAGTTATATTCATCTATACGGTCAAATGAAAAATCTTAGGAAAAGACAGCCGTAGAGTCTCCATAACCCTCTCAAAACAGGAAAGAAAATAATCAAAACGATGACTATTCCGTAAGACTATACTGCCTTTTTGTAATCGCAGTTAGTGATCATACATTTCACTATTTTATTGTCAATAAAACACTGAGGCCAAAGACTAAACGCACATCATTTTGTTCTTGCTGAAGAAGCGTTACTACAACGTAAAGGGCTCTTTAGTACGGGATAGACGGGCTCCAAGTAACGTACTCCCAGCGCTTCATATGTACGTCAAACCACAAACAGTACATTGGTAAGAAATAGACTGTACGTCGGTACATTATAAGTAACCTCTTAAATTTAGTATATCGAGTGTGTATCGGCACACCGTAAGTTTGTACGCTCTCTGTGTATCGAAAGTGCATATTTCATTTACCATGAATATACTCCTAGTACATCAACTGTGAGTCAGTACACAATAGGTACTTTGCCAGTACATCTATTTTGCGTCGGTATGCAATAGGTACACTCCCAGTTTACCCAGCATACGTCAGTACACAATAGGTACGCTCTCAGTACATCCAGTGTACCTCAGTACGCACCAGACGCACTTTCTGCACAAGGAGCGTACGCGTCGGCGCGCCATAAGTAGGTACGCACCAGTCAATACAGCGACCAGGGTACGTGTGTTATCAAGTGTCACCCCAGTGTCGTGACACTCGCCTTACATGTCACAAAGTCATCAAGATAAGAATTGATAAAGTGCCGCCCTCAATGCTAACTGTGCTCTTGGATTATTGCAACTTATAAGAGCTTGTACAACTTTTCTTTTCTAAAGCTATCTATCTCTTAAGATCCGCGGTAATGGTGGTGACAGGCGAGCGTAGATAGCGCCCATGATTATAATGAAATGGTTGTTAAAAGGTAAAAAAAATTTGTAATTGTTCTCGAAACTGTCGTATCGAAACTCAGGAGTATTTATTTGATAGTTGCGATTAGGCAAAGAGCAGCCTCGAATGATACCGGATAAACGTCTCAAAATTGTTGCTTGCGAGTGAGTTATTTGGTAAGCATTCAAGTTTCTGTAACTCGATATTTGACATCCAACTCCAGCGTATCACTGAATTTTTGTTATGCGGTGATGTGATTCTTGGGCCAATGAAGCTTTGCTAATGCGGTGTACATGATGCGAGTCTTGGAAATTGTGATATGTATAACGTAAAGGCTATGGTATACAGTCGAGCGTTCGACTCAAAAGTTGACGTTGAGTTCGCACTTCGTCCCGATACACCGTGAAAAGACGTGCAAGATGAATGTCTGCTCGGTAAGTTGAGAGCGCGACTGCATAGCGTGTCTCCGAGGGTAGAAATTGCATACATTTTGTATATTAGTATCATATAAACTTTCAATGGACTAAAATATGTATGTTCTCCAGACCATAAGATTGCAAGGAAAGTTTATCCATTCCATGATTCTAATATTTAATGTATTGCCCATCAAACTGTAGCTACATTCCAGTGGAGGGCAGACTTTTATAGGCCAATATAACTGCGTGATGCCAGCATGGATCTGACCCTGCATGTAAAAAACAATTTTTTTTTGCATTTTCTGATGCCATATAATAGCATCGCTAGGGATGAAATTTTCAATAATTCAAATTTTAGCACCAAAATTTGAAAAGATAGATAGTGTTCAAGTACGCTTTATTTAAAATCACTAGTCCAACTTATGACTCGTTTTGATGACTGTGTGCACTTTCGCTTGCGCGTTCAAGCCCTCACAAGAACAAAAAACATAAATAGTATATAAGCTGCGATATCAGTTTATAGCAATACAAGTTCTAGATATGGAAGCTCAAGGTTATTTGAATCAGTCGAATAAGGCATCCTGAAACTGATGAACGAATGATCGCTTCAAAATATCCATTATAACCGGCATAGTGGCTCGGGAAGCTGCCACTCAAAAAGCGGACGGAATTTTCGTTACAGCCTGATGTAGCATATAACTAGAGCACTCTGAGAGCGCACACCTCCGCCAAGCAAAACATTGTCCTGAAACTTGGATTTCTCCTTTATCATCACCAAGTTTTGTCATCGGAGCCACTTGTCGGTAATAACAGCTTCTTTTATTTTCTGGATGATCCATCCGTAACTTTTTGAGTCATTTCCTCACAAACATTTTAGCAAATACTAGTCAAACACACAAACCGAATAACCGATGATCACCAAAATGGGATCATTTGTGCCTCTAGCATTTCTAACAATTCCCACAAATTTCGTTAAAATCCGTTCTTAACGTTTAAAATTACACTGCTGACAAAAAAAAAAAAAAAAAAAAAAAAAAACGTAGCGACAAACGAACAGATCAGCACAAAGAATTAGCTATTTACTTATAGCATAGACCCAAAAATTCATGAAGATTTCATAAAGATCCGTCCGTGACTTTTGAGTTACGCTACCAATAAAAAAACAGACAGACAAGCAAGTAAACGGCTGAACGGATCTTCAGCAAAAGTTAATCACCTTTTCCTCCTGACATACCTAACAGTCACTGTCAATTCCACAACGATCCGTCTATAACTTTTTGGGTTAGCTTTGTGACAGACAGAGAGACAGACAAAAAATTAGAAAAACTCTACGAAAACATTATTCATAATTTAACTGAGGCACAGTGTGCAGGAACATTGAGTAGCCACATGCCAGAAAAGATTTCGCTTCTCGCTGGTGAGGCTGACTGTGCGGTGCTGCGGACGTATTTTGTTTTATATATTGTCCCATTACTTTTTCATACTTTGTTAGGACATTTTACTTAATTCTTTTACATTCAGTAATGATGGGCCAACCTCAACAGTACACATACTTCTAAAACTTGTATTTGTATACCTAGCAAAGTCACAACAATTTAAAGTGTAAGATAAGAAATCAAGTGCTTGTGACACCATTTGAATTTTACATCAGAGTAGAATGACTTTACAATAATAAAATTTACAGTCTCATGTTGTAGAACAGAGGCTTCTCAAATTTGTGCTACACTCGATTTGCTATGAAATGCTAAATAAAGAGCTAATGAAGTTGTTTATGAAAATTGTATGATATACGGGCTAAGCGATTAAGTCTGAACAGACAGCAGAACGGAAGGGTACGTCGGAGTAGCTGGCAGAAATAAAGTGATGAAGCACTGGTGGCCGTGAAGCGAAGTAGCATTGGTAGCTGTGAAGTGGTATAGCACTTGCAGCCGTGAAGTGATATAGTATTGGCAGAGATGAAGTGATGTAATGTAGGCCCTCATGAAGGGATTTGACTCAGGCAACCATGAAATGATTTAACTTAGGCAACCATAAAATGGTTTACTCAGGCAACCATGAAATGATTTAACTTAGGCAACCATAAAGTGATGTAACGTAATCATCCATTAATTCATATAATGTATGCAACTATGAAGAGATGTAAGAGAGTTATCAATTAAATCATGCAATGTAGGCAACTGTAAAGTAAAGGTAAAGGTAAAGTGAACTTAGACCACACCCTCACCTGGGAAACCCACATGCACTGGTTTGTGCTGCGGGTATAGGCCCACTGGCCCCAGATGAGCAAGTGTAGTCGCAGTCGCCCTCGGGTCACGAACTACGAACTATGGCGCCAATTTGACGGAAGGATCGAATGACCCGAGACCCCCCCCCCCTCATCTCTGAGGAAGGCAGTTCCACCGCGGTGCCGTGCATGCACACACAACTGCCGAGTCAGCACACCAAGATCTGCAAAGAGCTAGTGTGCCTCACGGGGCATCGAACGAGCGATACAAGGTGTTAGAGCTGAGAACGGAAGCATGCAGCTACCGTGGCGGCAACATACGCAGCATGCAGTAATGTTACGTAGGGAGCCATGACGTGATATGGTGAAGGCGACAACAATGATGTTATTTAACCCAGGCAACCATGAAGTGATTCAATTTAACCAGCGATGAAGTAAGTTAACTTAGGCAACCAGGAAGTGGTGTAACGGAGTCACCCATGGAGTACTGTAATGTAGGCAGCCGTGCAGTGATGTAATATAGGCACCCGTGAAGTGATTAAACTCAGGCAACCATGAAGTGATTTAGGCAATAGAGGCAATCATGACGTGATGTAACGTAGGCAACCACAAAGTGATGTAGTATACCGAGGCAGTATTGTGAAATGATATGGAGAGCCAAGATGTGCAGCTTTAGATGGTTCCACTTAGGAAGATTGTATCAGCACAAAAAAGTTATTTGATATCATTTAACGGCTATCCTGGTATCTTTATCTCACAGTTACTTATGCATTTTTAGTTCATGGCTACCAAAGTGGCTTCACTCTCTCATATTACTGTGGTTTTAATTAAGTTTTTACTAATCTGTTTTTTTTTTACCTCCGTTTCTGCGACTATTGAGATAAGCTCTAATAAAAGCTTGAAATTTGTCTTTTAAAACTTAATTGTGCGTCATACTAAACTGTATTACATGCAGCATTTTACGGGCCAATTTTATCTATAAAATACTTATATTCCTAGAAATTATGATGAATTTTCAATTATTATTGATGTCCAAAAATACGATATTTATTGTCAGCTGAAGATATTTAATGGTGTAGTTAGATTCCCTGCTCTGTAACACATTCTTTACGGTAACGTCTCTATGATTATTAGAATTGATGTTGTCAACGCTTACTTAAGTTGGCCTCCAGGCCCACTTGCGAAAGGCCCGATTTCAGTGAGCTGTCAAGGTATTGGGTAGTCTATGGCGGAGGTACATGTATGCTGTGAATTATTATATGGCTCTGATGTTTCCTTATGTGCTACATGGAAATAAGGCGGCGGAAAACTCGAGCCTCGAAATAAGGTCAACAACAGTGCATGGCATGAGAAAGAAATGATGCTAATGCTAAAGAAGATGCCACTCGATTCTAAACTCAACATTGAAGCATGCGGCTAGAATGTTCTATTTTTGTTTCAGCAGTGCTTTCAACGAAAGAAAGCAGCCAGACAAGTGTGGATCTGGAAAAATATACATTTTTTTGCCATAATTTCAAACGGTATTCGTCCAGCGAAACTTCTAAGGTGAAGAGGAAAATATTGTCTCCGTTTCGCGTGGAGTTTACTTTTTAAGAAGACAAATTATACGAAGTGCTCCCTGCGTTTGAATATACATATTTTCTACACGAGGAGGAAAATCTCTGCGTCCTAGGGTCTTTTAAAGAACGTTTGTTCTTGGTGCGGTACAGTAAACGATCGTTCGCAGTGTGTTGAGAAAGGATTTTAGCCTCTGATTGAATAATAGGGAACAGTTAATGAAATTATGCCTATGTCTTTTCCAAATAGTATTTAAAAATCTGTTAAATAGCCGCAATGATTTCATAACTATGGTAAATAGAGATGATGCTCATAGAAAGTGCACATACAACAGAAAGGCAAAAGATTTGACAGATTCGGAGAGAATATTCTTGCAGGCTCTTCATGAGAGACACACAGTTCGTAAGTGGAAAAGAGGTGCGTTTAAAGATGTTGTTACACAATCTGGCATCGGGAGACACACTGCTGGTAGAATTTGGAAGCAAGGATTGGATAGTTCATCAAATGTGCGGAGGCCATTGAATATTTCGAACAAAAACGTCTCTGTGCTGAAAAAAAAGAGACTACAGTTTACAAAGTTAAGCACTGCTCCCTTGCTGAAAAAAAAAAACGAAGTTTTGCTTACTTTGCAGCCATCAATGGAAGAAATTACTTGGTCTGACGTAAGCAAACGCTCGAACTTCTATCCAAAGTACAACTAGAACAAAAGTAATTCTGGCAAAGAGAATAATTAAGATCACAGAAAATTGAATTAACAAGTATTGAGTATATACAGCCGAAAATATTTTTATTTCTATTTTTTTATTATTTCGTGACCAGCTTTCATTTGGTTACACAAATTTAGACTCACAAATTTATGCTCACGCATTTATTATTTATTTATGCTTATGCATTATCAATCTGATATATTCTTAACAGAAAGAAGTTTATTCTTTCGTTTGGTCTTGTCGTTTTGAAATTACCCATTCTAAAATNCATGGTTACACAAATTTAAACTCACAAATTTATGCTCACGCATTTATTATTTATTTATGCTTATGCATTATCAATCTGATATATTCTTAACAGAAAGAAGTTTATTCTTTCGTTTGGTCTTGTCGTTTTGAAATTACCCATTCTGAAATGTTTAAAATTGTTTTGAAGCAAATATTTCATGTCAATTTCAAATTGATATGAACCAAATATTTTAGACCGGACGGAGTAATTAATTTGCTAAATCCATAACACAGTTTCATTAGCTACCACTGCAGCAAAATTAATGCAGTATTCACTACCAATGAAATTGGACGGCACCAATCTGCACGTCACGGACTTCATTGTAGGCTATTGCAGCAATTAATACCCAACCGATGGCGCTGAATGCTGTCAACGCTTCAGGATTTTTCTCATTTGGAAGAGTCACCGTTTCACGAATTTTCTTTTGTTCGGTAGTCTTTGAGTAGTTTTACTGCAATGAATGCTTTTCGTCCGGGCGTCTATATGGGCAGGTCAACTCATACGAAGCAACTCGGAAAAATCCAAACAGCTGCTAAGATGTAGTACACGAAAATATATGTTATATCTGACATGAACGCCTGCAGCTCCACATGGGCCGAACACAGATTCCTTAAAGGAAATATATGCCCATGCAGATTAGGGAATGATCCACTTTGGAGAGTGAAAATTGTAAATAGCAATTCAGCAATCCAACCATAGAGTAAACGTTGCAATTCAACGAGGGTCATTCCTAAAGTAAGCCTTCTTTTTCAGAATTAAAAAAGTTTATGAGCTACAAAGAAAGAAGTGGCACCAATAAAACGGCGATATTTTGTCCTCCAGAATTTATTTCAATTTTCAATCACTGCCATTCTCAATGTGCTTTTACCAGCAATAAACGAGAGCTCTGACAGAGATTCCGTCGATGGTCCTGTGTTCCTTTGTTAGTATTTGTAGAACAGAACTAGCGCACACTTTACGGTATCCTAGGAATAACAACATCGCTTCCAGTGCATTAACACCCACATACAACTCTACACGCATTTCATTCACCGTTATCCGTCAATCGGTGAGAAAGAGTTGATCGAGGTGCACTGTATGTTGCGATGTGGTTGTGAATGGCGTTTGGAGGGCACTTTGGCACTTCACATCTCTGTCACCACTCTGAAATCTACGAGCCCATCTGCTAACTGTGCTATCATCAACTGCATCGGCTTCGTAAACGTTCACAAGGCGCTGGTGAATGCTAATTGGTTCAATTTTTTTTCCGCATGGAGGAATTTAATGACGCATCTCTGCTTCTGACGTACGTCCATGTCAGGGATTGCTTTTTAGAGTGTCACACCGTCAAAATCAGTAACAGAGATATGAAACTTTCAGGTAATGAGTGCAGATGTTTAGTCATCATATAAGAATGCAATTTGCAATCTCGTTGGATCCATTTGGGCAAAAAATAGGAGATATTACTTCTGGAATGAATAATGTAGAAAAGTGAAGAAAATTTAAACTGAAGCTCTGGTAATTTACTACCCACATCATATAGAAGAAAAGAGTAGCTAATAGGTCATAGTTACTACAGGATGCTAGTACCCAATGGAGACAAATCAATAGAAAAATAAATAATGCAATTTCATGAAGATATAGCGGGTGATTGAGTGCATCGAAGTATTGTAAACATAAAAACTATTCGGGTATAAAACGGAGAAAAAATTCCAGTAACGATTTCGATAGTTGATACAAATAAGACCTAATATTAAAACAGATTTTGCTGACGAACATAAAAGTCTGTGGTAATTGATTCCAATATTTCAGTTCTTCGGCGCATCAATGAATGATTTTTTTATGTGAAAGGGAGCAAAATCATATTGAAATCTTGTTCTATGAAAAAGTGTTCATAGTATAGAAGAATATCTCACTTAAATTTAATTTTTAATAATAATGAATTACGCTTGAGCTCCGTAAATTACATGCTTCAGCATAGATCTATCTAATTTAGAAATGAATGGAGTACTTCAATAACGCTGGCGTTAATGAGCTTCACTCTCTAACATAAATTCTGTGTCAAGTACTGAATCTTTAATCGGATAAATATTATACAAGAAAAATACAGGCAATTAATATCCTATGAGCTGTCAGAGCTCTCCAAACTGAGCATATTAATTTGCTGCAAAGAGGCTCGATAGTGTGCATACTTATCTACGTACTTTTTATGATTTTTTTTCAAGAAGAAATTTTTATTTACTTGTATTAATACAGCGCAATAACGTGCAATGTAGATAGAGGGTATCCTAGGTAGGCAGTGCCCACCTTGGATACCTAATGAAATGTACTGGTATTTACATGCTTCTTCTTTGACAAAATACGGATATACTCCAGCGTATTTACATTGATAATAATGTACTATAACCTCCCTAGATTTGTAAGGTCGCATATATTGGCTAATGTATTTGCAATGTCTACACTGAGCAATTTCTCAAGATGTATACGTGCCTCAAAAAGCATGCATTTGGAGCTGCTTCATGATGATCAGATGTGGGGAATTTTAAGCTTGGAATTAACACCCATAACAAAGCATGGGGCTGAGATAGGGGGCAATTCGAGCCTAGAAGTAAAGCCCGTGACAAATAATACAAAGACGATCTCAGTGCAGAGGAATGTGTATGTCATTGGACTATAAATTCTTGAATGTCAGGGAAATAGAATCCGCGTACATTTGGGTACTCTTCCGAATACGCTACCGGAGCGAGGACGGGGTGTTCGTTGAAGCCATTCCTTTCTGTCTGCATTTCATGGTCAGAAAAGATTACACCTTTATTGTTTCTAAATCATTGACAAATTGATATTAAAGTCCTAAATAACACAACAAAAATCTAGAAACAAGCCCTTAGAAGCTGACACAGCTTATTGGGCACACGACAATTACATAGCCTATAGCTTTGCAAGCAAAACTCTCTGAACTTACATTTAAATTCTTATCAGACATGGGTTGTACTAGGGGTTCTGGGAGATCATGAAAAACATTAAAACAATAAAATATTGCTGATCGCCTTTCTATATTAAACCTTATTGCAGGCAGATTAAAGCGACTGTTTCGCATTTCATAATGCTGATCAACAATCAAATTTCTAAAGTGGCTGTCATAAAATGGGCTGTTACCAGAAATAGCCATGCGTACAAATCTCATTAGGAAATAACGGTAGACATCATCGTACTTTAACAGACTTAAATTTCGGTACATAACATTTCTAAAGACCAATGGTATATTATTCTGATTTCTTTTCACTCGCAGTATGATTCTAAGAACATTGTTCATCATGGTTTTAACACTCTTTAAAATATTACCTGTGGACCCATACCATATGATTATTCCATATGTCAGCTGTGAGTAGAATAAAGAATTGTACAGGCTGATTAAAGCATCTTTCGGCATAAAATTAGACAATATCTATATTATACCCTTTGACTTACTTAATTTATTGAAAAGATATGTTAAGTGTTGCGAGAACTTCAATTTTTCGTCAATGATAACACGCAGATATTTGAACATATTAACCCATTCTAGCTTAGCGCCGTTGAAGAATAGGTCGGTTATTTCGGCTACAGGGGTTGCTGTAAAAGCATTAACTTAGTCTATCAGTGTTGGGCGTAAGCTTGTTTGCTCTGAGCCAGCCTAAAAGATCATCAAGAAAGTTTTGCATTTTTTGCAACGCGGTCTGTAATGAATGGTTATTAATATAAAAAACAGCATCATCCGCAAAAAGCAAAGACCGAACACCATCAAAATGCGATACGTCATTAATATATNACAGGAGTGGACCCAAAACTGACCCTTGCGGCACACCTATGTTAATCGTTCTTTCGGCGGAATGACATTCATCAATGACTACAAACTGCCTTCTCTGCTTTAGGTAACTCGCAAACAAATAATTTAAATGCTCCCTATTACCGTAGTGGGATAATTTACTCAGTAAGGTTTCATGGTTGACTGTATCAAAGGCTTTTCTTAAATCTAAAAATAAGCAAATGGTAAAAGTTTTTCCCTGCAAGTCAATAACAAGTCATGAACTAAGGTAAATATTGCCTGTATTGTGTTTCTGCCTCTTCTAAAACCGTACTGAGAGTCATTGAAAACGTTTTGGGTATCCATAAACTGTATTAAGCGTGAATGGAGTAGTAGAACAATACTTTTACCTGCGTAACTAGCAACATATTTATTACTTAACTAAAATCACATAGCATTTTTTCATTAATCGATGGTAACTTGCACTACTAATTAACATTGAGTCTACAGCCTTATGCTGTTCCAATAATCGATATTTTTCCTGTGCAGAGGAATATTATACAAACCTATTGAATTTGAGCACCGTAATAAGCACGCCGAGCGATGCTTCTATTCATTTCTGAGATCATCAGATCTACGTTGGCTAATCATGAATAGTTTCTGGCTGGCAAAATATTATTATTAAGCTCTTATGACCAGTGGAAATCCTTCAACACAGAAGTTTGGAGTTTCAATTGTGCTATGGTCGATATCGTAGCTACAAGGTATAAAGCAACATAGGTAATACTAGAGGGTGAAGCCGTCAACAATTTTCGATTAGGCTTTTATTATTCCTGCTGCCAGTAGAGGCATTGCTGTTTACTAAAATTGGTTTCATACCCTCAAGCGAGATCTTCCATTAATGAAACTCAACTTATACCGCCATGAGTTTGCGGGAGCAAAATATCCATCCTGCAAAGTAAGGTGCGAATATCAGTTTGGAGTAGCACAAAAGTTGAGCAGCACCAAGAAAATATAGTTCAAACAAAAGAATTCACTGGAACAACTAAGAGCTTACTGTAACCTGGATATCAACCGATAATTGAACCTTCAAGGACCGAAATTTGGCCACAATGTAAATTGAATATCATTTAGCCTCTGTTCAGCGTGAAGTTTCAACTGCCACGAAGATATTAAACTAAAGAAAACATAAGCGAATTAGATTATTTGGAGAATTAGT
>LQNS02278154.1:8936469-8952897 GCA_001587735.2 Parhyale hawaiensis
AATAGCAAGCAGGCTGACACAATTGTTTACAGATTATATCTTTTAGCTTCAATTTAAAATAGATCAATTTCTGTTTATAATAAGTCAAGGGCAAGTTCAAGTAATCAGCTACTAAATCTGTTGAGTTTAATTTAATCTGAAATTGATTTATTCTAATTTTCAAGCTTAAGATGCATATATAGTGTACCCGATCATCAAAATAACTGATCTTAAGATAAGCGATGATGCTTGTCCTCTGCTTGCCTTATGAAGTATTCATTGCAAATGATAATTTAATTTATCATTAAAGAGAGAAGCGCAACCGATGTCAGTGCTGTAGAGCAGCACAATCTGTCTTTCCGTTTGGCAAACTACACACAAGAAATAATTCCATTTAATTAAACATGTAGTAAGACGTGAGTGATAAAATAAAATATATATGAATATGATCGATAAACTCTTTTTTTACTTTAATCTCATTTTTTTGCGTTACTACAAAGAATAACTTAAGCTCGCTACCTGAACGAAGCTTAAGCTCTCTTCATCCCTCTTGGCAGTTTTACTTCAATGAGTATGATACCTTTTGCTTTAATTTATTTTCTACTCAATTGACACATTGCGGTCTCAGAGCAAATATAAAGTTCTACTGTGATTGAAAAATTGCTTAAAGGTGCGGGTTCTAAATTTGGAAATACAAGAAGTCCTTCAAGTTTTGGGGTTTCCTATCGTAAACTTGGCTAAATTTTGTCTGTGTCTTATCTGAGCGTTACAGAAAAATAGAAATATATGATTCTATATGTACAATACGGTAGTATTTATATTTATAGCATACAAGGTTAATTATGTAATTTTTATTATTTATGTTACGTTACATTTCATTTGTAGTTTTGTTCGTCCCAGCCACTGAATTTATCGAAATATGTCCTTAATTCTTTATTTTAGTAAAATTCAAAGTAGAAACAAAATGAAGCGAGTCTGATCGGAAATCGCGTTCAAATAAAATGCATAATATGACAACTTCATTCTTGCAACTTTCCATCTCACTAGCATTCTGCAGAGTGGTCAAAAGACAGGTATTAAATTATTATCTGAGTAAAAACTTGGTTGACAGGAGAGAACTCATTTACTGCTATTGATGAGGTAAGACCATTCAGCCTACTAGGGCAACAAATAGCTGAAATGTGACAAGAGAAATGTAAAGAGTGACCTTATAAGACTTGCTTTCTTAGCAGCGGTCTGAGTGACTTGGAGCTCATGATCTACGTTTGCTTCTTTGCCGGTCAACGGACGTCCAGGCGCGTAATCTTAACTACAATTGCAATAATGATAATAATTAACCCTCCAGAAGAGCGCTCTGCTTGGAACAGCGCACATTATTCGCAAAGTGCACTGAGCCTTAGGTTGCGGGATGTGACCCGGTGCTGAACATCGCTCAACCGATCCAAGTTGGGTCGCGATATCCCCTCGATAATATAATACTATTAATATAATAAAAATATTAATAAAGCGTATCACTGGGTATCTAGATGTTCAATTTATCTTGTAAACGCATACCAGAATGAAACCTTGAAGTATACTAAAATACATAGAAAATATCACTAAAAACGGAAAATACAATCACTTTTAATTTTTTTATTTATTTCGTACACAGTTAAGGGAGCATGTATGTAGTCGAGAGAAAGTCTAAAAAGCGAATGAGCGGAGCTACGTGGAGAGGTTGGATGTCAGCTTCTGTACCGTCGGCTGATGAGAGTCTAGTGGTGCACTGTATGAAGCGGTACAGCTGCCTTATAACATCATGACTTCAGCTGTACCGCTTCATACAGTTCACCATTAGCCTCACATCAGCCGACTGTACAGGAGCTGACATCCAGCCCCTCCAAGTAACTCAGCTCATTCGTTTTTTTAAACTTTCTCCCGACCACATCTATGCTCCCTTAACTGTGAATGGATAATGTTTAATACGTTATGTAAGCTTACTAAAATAAAAGGGAACGATGTTAATCCTCGGTAGCCGCGGCTGATGAATACAGATTGATATCTGGCCTTTTATTATTTACATCACCNGTCTGTGTCCGTTTGTGGCAGTTCGTATCCGTTCGTATTAAATTTTGTTTGCGACCGTTTGTAGTCATTAACGTTCGTATGTGGCAATTTACTTGTGAAACATCACAATTATTCTTGGCATAGCCAACTTAAAAAAAATTGCTCGTGGGCAGCACAACGTTTATAAAACATTATTCAGGGGCTAGGCCGCATCTTGAAAATAATTATAAGCATTGTTCCGATGGGACTCTATCTCCTTACAGAGTTCTGATGCAAAGTAAACTTCCTAAAAAATGGTAGGTACAATATCGTTCGGTGGAAAGGCTGGCTCCCCTAGAGCATTAGTCGTGGCCAGGAAATTTTCTAGGACAATGTTCGAGATCTGGGCAAGGCGGTCTTTGTAAACCCTTGCTGTGGGGCAAGATTCCTAATTTTTTCTAAAACGCTATTTGTGGTAAGGCTTTTTCTAAACTATATCGTAAGCGAAAAACATTTTCTTGAGATATTGTCCTGGGACAAGGCTACATTCCTACATTATGGTTTAAGGGCAAGATTATCTTTATAAGACGTTCTTGGGCAAAGCCACTATTCTAGGACATTGTTCTGGGACACGATCTCCTTTCGAAGATATTATTCTGGGACAAGGCTAGTTTTCTAAGACATTGTTCAGAAGCAAGATTATTTCTCTAAAATGTCGCTCTTGGCAAGGCAATCTTTCTAAAATATTGTTAGCGGACAACGTCATTTTTCTGAGGTATAACTTTGGGGCAAGGTCATCCAGCTCCCTGTTGCCTGGAATTCAGGCAAAGCTTTCCAGTGTGCGCAAGAGCTGCAAAAAATCGCAGCAGTCAGGAAGTTTTAAAGACACAATGGAGCGGAAAAGTTTAGACACAGTGGAAATTTGAATGTGTCTTCATACGTCACCTAAAGTTACAGACGCTTTTTTTAAAATATTTTGTAGCTCTGTCCCAAGCATGAGTTTACCATGACCATGTGGATTAGATATTGCTTAAAGATTAGCTATAAATTTTTTTCACGTAGATTTACAGAAGTCGTTAAGTAGGTCGTTCGTTCACATTATCGAAAATGAAACAACTAAACAATGAAATCATTGTCGCCTTGATACATCTCGAAGAAACAGAACATACTGAATTTGCTTTTTACGTGTAATTAAATGTTGGCGATGAAGCAGATGGATTCTTCAGCCTAAACTACATATTAAGGCGAGGTTATTAGCAACTTTTAGTCAATTTTTCTTTTTACTAAATATTGCAAATAGAGAACCTCTCATATTCACCGAATCAAACTTCTCATAAAAATTAGTGAACTACAAGAATAGTGTCTTAGTACAATGCATAACCATTACACAAAACAGCTAATTCCGATTTGTTTTGCAAATTAGAGTACCCCAGCCGTCAAGAATCTACTATATAATAATTCGCGTCGTGTTTTTATTTATTTGTTTATATATTTATATCTTTCCTGTCACGCTCTATGGGAATAAGATAGGAGAAAATTCAGATTTCAAATGGCGAAAAAAATTGAGTACCTTGGAATCTTTTTCTTCAGTATTAGATAGGGGAAAAATGAGGAAGCCCAAAAGAAGGCGAGGGTTTTGGTGAAGTGTTAATTTTTTGCCGTCATTTATAATGACGGCATGGGCCACTAGTGATGGCAATAAATTTGTAATGAAGCATTGCTCTTGCTTACGGTACGGGTTGGTTGTAAAAATTATAACTCATACCTTTAGATTTGATTTTCCATTTAAGTAGCAATTGTTGTGCCGTCGTGGGCTTACCCGAGTAAACTTTCCCTCCTGCAAGTAAAAGCAAGAATATAAGTTTTGATACGTTTGAAAGTCAATAAGCACCAAGAAAATATGGTTCAATCAAAAGAATTCACCGGCAATGCTAAGTGCTATCTGTATGCACCACACTATCAAAAACTCTAGCGAATATACAGCCTATCGTCTACCGCAAGAGGATCGATAGAAAGAGGGAGAGTAGCCACGTTTCGCTATACTGGCCAGGGAAGTCTTTGTTCTTCAGTGGCCTTTCCCTTCCTACCAATCACAGGCTCTTAGCCATCCCTTCCCACCAATAAGAGGCTTCCAGCCGTTCCTGCAGCCAATCATCGAGTCAGCCAGGATAGTGAGTTGCCCTTCAACCTTATCCAAAACGTCTTTTTTTTTTACTGGGAGCGACATAAGAAATTGAAAAGAAACACTTCAGAGCCAAGCAAATGAAAAACTTTTAAAGGGCCATTCACAGGTCGTTCATCCTTACTATTATCAACTAACTAGTTGAAGAAAACTACACCTATGCTTCTCAGATTAAACTTTAACTGTGTTGAATAGGGTTAACCCATCCATACAGTACTGTAGATACTAAGAGGTATGTGTAGTAGGAGGTATAGTGTAATCCATGACCCATCTTTTAGGCAGATGATGACTCAATATACTGTAATAATTTTTAATATGCAAAATGAACTCTGTATCTGGCAATCTCTGGAAACTCTGACAGCATTTCCGGAGCTCCAGTCAAAAGTTTCAGCAATTTGTGCTTAGCTGCAAGTTCTAAATAGAGGGCTTATAATGGCCCTGAAGAAATACAAGTTCGTAAAATGTTGATAAGCAGTGTAGATCTCTTAAGATAATTGATGTGTTAAGCCTATTTTTCTCGTCACTGTTCATTTTTTAGCAGCTAGAATGGTCCTTTCTCGTTTTTTTTTTGTAATTCTAAACTCATTTGAAGTGGGAAAAATAACTTGAATGCAGAGTGCTTGACTAATTTAGACCCTCTTGTACTGTATTTTTTAAGAGGATGTAAAAATAATAAATAAAACGAAAAAGAACGGCGTAGAAGAAAATAAAAATGAGTTCTGGTTGTAGTTGAGTTAAATCTCCTTCCATAAGATGAAAATTGCACTCGAGAAAGCAGCAACAATAAATTAAAAGAAAAACAGCACGAGAGGCAAGTTTTTTTTAGCTACTGTATTGTATATCATGTGCAAATCACACTTTAAAGATATAGGTAAGTAAAATACACAAAGATCGAGAACAGAGCTTTGGCTATCATTGAATTAAATTTTTCTCCACTAGGTAAAAATTGCATTTGAGAAAACTAAATGAAACACAAAGGACGAGAAACAAGTAGTTTGTAGTATCTACATCAGATGAAAATCAAACTTTAACGACATACTCCTAAATAAAAGATATACAAAGTACTAGACAGGGGTGTGAGTAAGCAGTTAATTCCTCCTCTCTTTGATGAAAAAAAGTGATCCAGGTTCCACCTAGAGAACTTTTGGAGCCTCCAAATATTCCCGGCCCAATTCAATTAGAGAGAGTTTCTATGTGCGACAAACTTGCAAATTCCCAATTAAATGCTAGAGCCTTTCCAAGGACGGCCGTGAGAGGCGAGCGTTAGCATGTAAACAAGAGGTTTTCTTATATTAAAAGTCTAAATTTCAGCCAAAGGTAATTTCTGGGACATTACGAAGGTTACGGTGCCGCAGGCCTTTCTAGCTTGCATGTTATTTTTAACTTTTGAAAAATGTGTTAAAAATTTGGACTTGCTTAAGATTATACGGTAAATAAAACACGTTTTTGTCGACCACACACGAACGATATATGAGGTTAATTTGTGGGACAGCGGCCACAGCTATAGCCCTGAGCGACACAGGTATAGGAAAGGTAACCCTGCTAAAACATCTGATGTTTACGAATTTATGTGAGAATACATAGGGTAACTGGTGAGAAAATATCGTACACTTTAAAAAAAATTCCGTAATTTTTGCCAAGAAAATTCTGTAAGACTTATGGAATTCTGAGTTTTTAAAGGGAAAATCACGGAATTCCGTAACTCTTACGAAATTTTCTTATCATTATTGCTGCCGGTGATTTCCCCGTAAAATTAATGGATTTTTTTTTACCGTGTACGGATGTTACGTAGTGGAACTCTTCAAACAGACTCTCCCGAAGTAGAAGAAGCTTTGAATGTGACACCCCAAAAGCTGAGAATAATCGCAAAAAGGAGACTGGATATACAGCACTATACTGTAGCGACAGCTGACGTTATGGTAAAAATTTATAGTAAAACTGGCCTGGTAGAATATTCAACAGGGCAACTTCACGGTGTCATATGGTAGTTCACCGAAGGGAATTTTTTTATGACTGAGAAGGAAATAAGCACACAATCTCCTGTCTGAAACTCTTCCCGAAACTGTGCCAACATGCCCGTCTATGTTTTAGAAGTTATACTGTACCTAAAATTCTATATATGAGAGTGCTGATAAATGCTTGACAACAGTATTTGGAAAAGTTAATGAGGTCGTACTTCTCAAGTGTATTTTCTAGCTCATTGGTTAAATTTATTTGTGCTACAATATCGCAGTGTTAAAACAACCTATATTTTTTTAACGCAAACGATCTCTCTACTTTGATTTACTTCTATGTGTACCAATAGCATTGTATAGTTGAATAATAGTTCCTAGATAGAATTAGATGAATTGGCATAGCCAGGCCGGTATAATGTGACTCTTGATGAAGATGACCATCAATTAAATTAAGCAATATGCGGTATCTATCTCTGCCAAAGCTATACAACAGGCTTTGTAGCGAGTAAATGATAACTTTTTACGAAATCTCAAACAATTAGAAACGTTAATGAACATCGGCGAGAGAATCTGAGAAGTTCGTTCAAAACTCGAAATATTTTTCCTGGTTTACATTTGGAAAATCAACGAAAAATTTTCTGGCTACAGATTTTGGTTTATCCAAATGAAAGAGCAACGCATATTGAGGATTTTTAGGTAATCCACAATCCACTGGACGGTCACAAACCGCTACTACACCATGAGAGGACAAACTTTACATGTGCGACACAGCACCACCTCCCATCACAAAAGTCGATATAAAGTGGTTGAATATCATATACGCACCTCGGGCAGCCAGTTTCACAGCAGCGAGTAGCACTGTTTGCCATAAGGCCACAAGACCGTTTCTCCACAGACAGCTTTATTATGCAGTGTTATGCCTATTTCTTGAGATGTTTTTGAGGCAACGGCGTATACAGTATTTCATCTTAGGTCTAGAGCTAGCACGATGACTGTTGGACAATGAATAATTGCCTTTTATATATTTTAGTTTCTCTATATTGTCTAGTTTAGCCAATACTTTGCTTCTGTTCTGAAATTTGTGGCTGTGGCACAACTATTTCAGAACAGAGGGAGTACCAAGATGAGGCAATTGAAATTTGTGGCTGTGGCACAACTACTTCAAAACAGGGGAGTACTTCATAGATTGATGATTAATACCTCGAGAAGCCCAGACTTTAGGTTCGTTCGATTGGGTGCAGAAATCAAGCGCTTGAAACTTGACTTCTCTGTAATTTCAGACAAAAACTTTGGTTCTGTTTTTTTCAATTTTGTGGCAAGATTTAGGAACAACCCGGTTACGTTACACCAGCTAAAATTTCTATTTAACTGAGCCAGGCTAAGTTATTGAAAGTTTTAAAATCAACTGATCCACTTTAAACGTCTGAATGTCAATTCTAGGGGTCAGCGGTAGCAGCCCGCCGACCAAAAGTCCCAAGCAAGTCAAGCCTCGATGGTTTAATTTCCGGCCAGTTTTCGGCGCCCTCAATTGGTATTACCAAAGAATGGGATTAATCCTTTAATGCTTTACGTATTTAAAAAAAAAAATACGAGCAGTCACCTTATGCAGAATTTTGGATTTTTAAATCAACCTCAAAAAATTTCCGCGAGAGCTAAAATACAGTTACAGAATACAGAATACTTTCATTCCCATGACTGTCCAGCACAGAAAAATGGAAATAATTTAGTGAAATCACATAAAAATGCATAATACAACAGCTTACCATATAAACTAAATTTTCTTTGAACTGAAGAAAATCGTTAGATGGAGGACTAAAAAAATTTTAATTCGTCTGAAACCTGGTCAGCATCTATACCGTATCTATCTAATACTAAGAATGACCGTCGTGTGTTTATATATATATATATATAGTGAAAATATAAAAGAACACTGGTCAGGCGTAAAGTGGTAAAAGCCGAAGAAAGTGTCAAAGTAAAAAAAAGTTATTTAATTTAATTGAATTTAATTTAATGTTAGAATCTAAATTTTTGTTGACCATAAAATTAGTCAAGTCCCTTAAGAAAAAACTTCAAGCTGCGTAGTTAAATTTCCGTAAAAATATATTTAAAATAAATAAGAAATAAAATTTCTAAATTTTTCTCGACGCGTTTCTTTACTAAAATAGATCTTAGGAGTATATAAAGTTATGACCGCTCTTTTCAGACCTGGAGTTCCATCCCTAAAAGTAGCCGAAGCCATAACCACTGGACGAGATTGAGATATGCCAACTACTAACGTAAATTGCAACGAATTCTCAAACTTCCTCAAGCTCATCAACTGAGATGACAACGAACCCTCCAGACAAGTGACGTCACACCGTCCAGACAAGTGACGTCACACCGATGTGTGATTACTCTACTGCCTTTGCCAAGCACAATTTCAGTTCGGTCACTGCTTTGTCGCTCTAGCAGCTCTTGTGATTTTTGCGCTAACTATTAAGACTCCTACAAATTACGTATTACTGCACTATGCCCTCTTCTCGATGAAGGTGTTAGCATTTTGTCATACATGAAGATGTCCGCCGTTCAGGCATGAAGCATTATATTTAGCGTGCTTTCGATTTTACTCATTAATGATCCCAATAAAATCAGTGCCGAGTAGAAATGTCTTTTTAGAAGTTAGAACTTTTTAGCAGGAAACAGTGAGTTTCGAGAATTATTATTAGTCAGTGACTTGTAAAACCTGCCATTTATGAAGCCAAAGTTTTCCTCTTATTATACTGACTATTGGCTATGAGACTATAGTGCCATTACCCCGCGTATGATTTGAATACCAATAATTGTCATTGTTGTAAATCAGTTAACGTTCTTGAAGAATTACCAAGAGAATATATATAGGAAGAATTTACTTTTGCACTTCAGTGTTTAACATAATTTCGGTTTCAAAAAAGCAAGTCACTACGATATGGTGATCTACATGAAATATATCCTTAACATGGTGAAAGGTTCACAATTATCTTTTTTTTTGTACTAAATTAGTCGATAGTGAAAGAACAAGCCCTGAAGCCGAGTTCACAAGTCATTCAACGCGTTCACTCACAAACTCCTCCAAAAATTTTGCATTATTTTGTGTACGCCACAAAATGTTATTAATGTATTGACCGTCGAGTTAGTTTCCTCTGGAAGTGTCACTCGGCAACATTATGGAAATCTCATAAAATTTGGAATGAACTAATACTGAGAAAACAGAGTACTTTTCTGCTATTTCTAGAGCACGGTACACATTTGGAAAAGTGGTTGAACGAACGCGTTTCTATGAATGACGTGTGAACTCACTCTAAAGAATTGCAGTCAAATGCATTTAGCTCGCAGATATTCGTGCAAAAAAAAAAACAAAAGTAAATAAAAGTACAACACAATAGCTCGAGATATTTCACCATTGCCACACTTTCGTTAACACAACTACCGACGTAACGGAACATAGAGATAAGCGTTCTCTTCACACTTGCTGAACAGCGAAACCCGCTTCCCTTTCTCCGGCGTTGAGAAAAATTAATTGCTTATTGCAGACAGCCGATCATCCCTCAAAATATTTTTATATCGACTCGTTATCATGGATACGATAAAAATTTGAAGGGCGATTTTTTCGTTCAGCCAAAATCGATTTCGTCGACGTGTGAAATTAAGTTGGAAGAGCATAATGCAGCAGCGAAATTATCGTTGGAAAAAGCTAGGTATCAGGATGTATGATAATGATGCAGTAAGAGAAGCTTCGGAAATCTTCAATGCTTCAATTTTAACGTTGGCGATGCAAGAAGTGTTTTCAAATATAAGTTTGCCATATACTTTTGCCACCGTCTGCAACCTGGCATCATTTTCGCCTGTTTTTTTCAAGCGCCATAGAAAATGAAGTGATAAACACACAAATCAAAACAATACAATAAATACCGCCTTGTGTTTATATGTTTCTATAATTATAATAATTACTAATGGGGGGGGGGTCGCAGGTCGTCATTTAAGAGCCGTCTGTTATAGGCACCACAGCTTTTGACAATATGTGGTCGTCTGCAGCCGTGCACTTCCTTGAGGCCATTTGGCATATTTCTGCATCACAAACCCGTGCGTGTGTGTTGCTTAGTTGGAATGTGCGGGCAAGTTGACATTAGCTTCCTAGCACTCAACCTTTGCCAATAATAACAGTTGATGAACAACAAATCATAAGCAAGATAGCAAATTTGATTTCCTTACTATACTTTAATTCTATAGACTCGTCTTATGACGTAGCAAATTGAACAAAAGAGGGTAACCAACATGAAAATTTATATTTAAAATTTATTAGCAATTTTTGTGGAAAGGCATTTCAATGACATTTGAGGATTTGCAAAGAATTGAATTTGTTTCTGTGATTTTTTTTTTGCACTAGGTGATTGACATCGTATGGCATCAATAACTCAAGCTGTGGGCTGCGTCTGACACAGCGGGGGATGCGATATGTCGCAGCTGTAGTCTTGAAAGCGGTGTCGCGCGCGGCTACTGAGCCTCATGCAGTATTCGTTGGGAAGGTAGGTAGGGTACATTTCTCCGTCGTCAGCCTGAAGAGATAGATAGCGTTAAATGTGCAACCCTACTGCAGAATTTGCCCAGATTACTGGGTTAGCTGGTATTATACCCACGAGATCCTCATCAGTTCTCACTTGGGTTTTTGAATAAATACGAGAGGTCGAATCAGAGACTCGAACTGTAGGCCTACAGGACACTACACCGCCGCTCTGTCACTAAGCCACCACAGCATAATAGCAACTCAAGCGCCTACGGTGCCTGTGCTGTCTGCTGTGTCGATCATGGCGAATATATTAAGACAGAGCCGTTTGAGTGTAGAAAAAAGCTCATCCGTCGACCCTGAATAATAAATTACAATTAACAGAACAAACTAGAGCACTCTGCGCCAAGCGAGGCAACGGTAGCAAGAAAATTCAAGTTGGCTCTGAAATCCTAATCTTTTTTGTATAAACTCCAAAATCTAATCATTTGTGCTTTTTGATTGAAATAACAGCTTGTGCAATTTTCTTGCAGATCTGTTCATAGCTTTCTGAGTTTTACTGCTAACAAACGTTATGACAAACATGAGCCAAACGTAAAAACGAATAAACCAAAATTTAACCAATTATGTTTTTCAACATTACTAACAACCCCTATAAATTACATAAAGATTGTGCTAACAATCATAAAATTAAAAACAGTGACAAACGAACGAACGAACAAACGGATCGTTACCAAAATTTGGTTATTCACTGTTTGTTATATATCCAACAACTCATGTTAATTTCATGAAAATCCATTAATGACTTCGAGTTATGGCATTAAGAAAATTGCGGTAGACAAACAAACGGATGGACATATCTTCACCAAATGTTGACCATCTGTTTCTCCTGAAATACCTAACAATCCCTGTAAATTTCATCTAAATCGGTTCAAAACTTTTTGAGTTATCTTGGTGACAGACATATATAAAACTTTTGCCAAAATACGGCAGGCACCACAAATGCTGTGTTTGCTTGTGTTATTTTTTATGCTGTTGTGGCTGAGTGGTTGGAGTGGCAGAATAGTTAGCTGCAAGTCCCAGTTCGAGTCCTTGACTTGACTCTTGTATTGATGAAACTTAGAACACATGGAAAAGCGTAGGCCGAATTTGACTGTGGCAACTACATACCATTTTTGAATCAGATTAACACCTGCAAACAACGCGGAGCTTCCTTAGCATAGATAGCGTCATGTATTTTGCGTAGCGTACAATTTTATACTTCACAATGATAAAAGGAGATGAGTTTCGTATTTTAGAGGAAATGTGGTTTAGTTTTGGCAATTTCGAATTTGATTTGCACAATAGTCATTTTTCACCATTCGGTTGCCAGTAACAATGAAATAATTAAATACACGCGGTAGAAAGATACTAATGTGTTAGCTGGCATTCGTTAAAGAACAGACCTGCCTGGTTCGTTCTTGTAAAGCTTGACTTGCAGAGTTAGCATTCGGTTTTCGGACGCTCGTGCAGGGACATTAATCATTACCAGAAATGAGAATGGTCGAGAGGTCGCAGGTTGTCGCATATGAGCCTTCCATTTCTAAAGCGTTTATATGAATGACGTGTGAACTCGCTCTAAAGAATTACAGTGAAATGCATTTAGCGCGCAGATCAGTAACTGGCCAAATTATTAGACGCACCTTGATTTTCCTTCATTTTTTGACTTCTGAGGACCAGGGATCAAATCTGACTGAACTTTCATTGGTATACATGATGAAATATTGTCATCAAACTATTTCTAATGACAATATATGCATCTATACCTATGACTTTGAAACAAATGCATTGTTCATGGGCTCAGCAGCGTTGTAACCATAAGCAAGTCGAAATGTGTTTTGCGCGCCGATCTTTGATATGCAATTTTATGAGCTTTTTTAAGTTTGGTTTCATGGGTTTGAGTTTTAAGTCTTTTAATTGCACCTACTTTGTATTTCAACTGTTCAGTTTCGTGAGTTACTTGCAGTAATAATGGGTAAAACAAGGGATTTGATCCCTCGAAAGACTGCAGAGATAAATGTTCTGTTCAGCACCGGAAATTGTTCTATTCGATGAGTTTCTCGCAGATTGTTAGTCTCCGATTCGTCTGTGGTGCGAATGAAGATAAAAATTGAGCCCGATCAAAAAAATAGCCTCTCAATGGTAGGGAAAATTCGACTGAAAAGTCTATTTTTACACCAAGATCAGAACATTGTTTGAAGAATACTTTTTTCGAAGATCGGTTTGCCTCTACAAAAGATATTAAATCCAAGCTTGAAAGCACTGACATTCATGCATCTGAAGGAACTGTGAGGTGCAAGCTATCAAATTTACGGATCAACGCCTACAGACCAGCACGGAAGCCAACATTGACTGATACTGTGAAAGTGAAACGTCTCACCTGGGTCAGAGACCTCATGAACAAAACTTAAGACTTCTAGAAAATGGTGAATATTAATACAAAGGCCGTATATTTTGTGCAAAGCATGTTAACACACTCAATTTTCCACTTTGAAACATGAAAAAATACACTCATAATGGATTTTCTTCTTGTTCTCTCGGGTGTGCTTCAGTGACGAGCCACTATTGAAATCTTGCAGAAGAAATCTGAGTTTGTGCAGAGCCGCCCTGGTGAAAATTGTCATCCTGACTGTGTTATGCAGACAGTTAGACATCCCACGACAGTCTTGATTTGGTCTGTTATAAGCAGACAGGACCCTTGTCGCCTTTATGTCGTTCAGGTGATAATGAAACAGGACCAATACAAAAAGGTTTTGCAGGATAGGCTTCTTCCTCAGATAAAAGATTGGTTTCTAAATGGAGAAACTTTTATATTCATGCAAGATGGCGCTCCTTACCACACCGCTCGCTCAGTAAAAGAGTTTCTAGATTAAAAGAGTGTACCTTTATTGCCCTAGCCGGGAAATTCGCCTGATATGAACCCGATAGAAACTGTTTGGGAGCTGGTGAAAAAATAATTGCAAAGGATATGATTACAACAAGAATACAGCTCATTGCAAAGCTTATTCAGGTGTAGAAAAAAAATCATAACACACTGCTGCAGGAGGCAGTGCAGGAATGCATTAATAGCATTCCATGGCGTATCGAAGTTTAAATAGCCGCCAAGGTCGGAACAAATAAATATTGGCAATCTTGTGATTTCCTTATTTTAGGATTATTTGACAAAAACTTATATACAATGCTAAATATAGGTAATTTCCTCCCAGTTCTGTGTATTTATTATTGTCTATTGCTCCAAATCATTTATTATGTAGATTTAGGTACGTGAACCTATAATTCATGGGGTTTTTTCATCACAACCGTACATTAAGCGAAAAAAGGCAGGTGCGTCTAATAATTTGGCCAGGGACTGTACTCGTGCGAAAAGACTATAAGTAAATAAAAGTACAACAATAGCTCATGATATTTCCCCATTGCCACACTTTCGTTTAGTTCACTCCTCTGGGATCAGTTGGCATATATCTGCATCACAAACCAGTGTTTGCAGCATTTCCGATAGGGTTGCGCATCAAGTAGATTTTCCTTTCATTTTTCCTTCAATACTCTTTATTAATTCAGCAAGAATGATACATTTCAGATTTTTGGAAACATCTCCTTCATTCACTCAAACAAAATTGGATGAAATAAATGTAATGCTTTGTCTCATCGTAGTAGCGATAAAAACTTCAACTTCAAATTATATCCGTGGTTTCTTTAGTGTTGGCAAGCTCATGGAAGTTTATAATGATAGACTCTATGATAACACTCTATGGCAGAAAAATTGTTGTATTATATTTCATTATGCGTGTGATCCTTCAATTATTAAAAAAAAAATATTTGCACTTTGCCATATTTCTCACCTGTCCCCAGAAGGGGATGCCAAGAGCCATTGGGGAGCCGTCCCGCCACTCCCAGCCTCTTCCTCCTTCAAAGATGTAGGAACCTCCTATCCAAAACCCTTCAGGAGGAGCAAACCCTGCAGCAAACGTCCAGTATTCAACTTGGTGCGGTGAGCTTTTAGAGAAATTTTCACCACATAAAATAATAAATGGGGCTCGAATAGTACCCTAACCGTCCCAGTTTGTTGAGTGTCAATGCGGTGGATAAATTATACCGCAAAATTTAAGGCACCATCGGCTGGTACATATACAATAAGACAAAGTTTATTAGCTGTGGAGGCTCGCGAGGTTCGCTTAGAACTTCAACAGGTAGGCTTTTTTGGCCTTTAGAATTGAGTTTGCGGCTTCTTTGATCACAAATAGATTAACCTTAAAACTTCTAAATCCCAGTCGGGCTAGGTAAGAAATTTTCGGCTTTCTCGAGCACCGTCAGGTTGGTCCTAATACATGAAAGAGAAACAAAGGAACAGCACAAAAGGTTCTTTTTAGGGTACCGGATGCGTCAAATTAACATCGCAGACTCAGCTTAATTCGATCCCGCCGTGGGAATCGATGGCGTCTTCAGTATCGTTCGTGGAAAAAAACACATGGAAAAGACTGAAAACTGCTCAAGGTCCAGAAGAATATGGAACTGAAGTAAAAAAAAAAAACACCTCAACTGGGAACAGCTATAGGTATAGTGTTAAATTTTTAGATTTGATTAGACTCGGCAATGTTAGTTTGGACTAGGGTAAGTGTGGTTAGATCATTTGCTTCTGGTTAGATTGGTTAATGCTGGGTCTGTAGGCGTGTTTGAGTTAGTTGGAA
The DNA here is from genome assembly GCA_001587735.2 of Parhyale hawaiensis. Lineage (NCBI taxonomy): Eukaryota > Metazoa > Arthropoda > Malacostraca > Amphipoda > Hyalidae > Parhyale > Parhyale hawaiensis. Next base: position 8,951,854 of record LQNS02278154.1, read on the forward strand.
AAGATGAGCGGAGGTTAGGTTACGTCAAGCTTTGTTATGTTAAGGCCAGTGTACACGACAGCTGAAAGTTATCAGGTGTGGTAATACGATCATAAATTTTCTGCGAATCTGGTAAGTTGTCTGAGGAGCAAATTTGGTTGGATAGATCTCCACCGGTATTGTTCGTCGCTGATTGGTGTCAGCCGACCAGTTATTCATCTACTTTTTGGTTGGACCTCGTATTGTATAACAGCTATTAATATTAACTAGCTGCACCCTTGGAAATTCTACGGTTATTGAATATTTTCACTTCGCTTATTTAACCTGAGGTAGCGCTCATATCTAAACCCACCCCGTCTGAACTAGCGTCTCTTGCTTAACCCAAGCTATCCTCATGAACTCCGGCTACCTTACTTCTCGTTTAGCTTTTCCTAGAATTTCGATTTCATTCCTGAAGCACGCAATTGTTCAGTCAGGAAGGTATAAGCACCTGTGTTTTGATGAAAACATGGAAATACGACGGAACATCTTGCAATGGTCTCTTACAGTGCGTATTTGCAGGCCATTTTTTAGCTATATTTCCCACAGTTTGCAGATAATTTAGCCCTCCATGAGGTTACATGTTCCAATTTTTGTTAGTGTTTCGATTTTTATCTCATTATTTCGGAACCCGTGGATACTGATCAGTAGCCCATAATTTTTCTACTTTGTTGATTGTGAGATAGCTACATAGTAGTTAAAATAAAATATATTCGGTGAGTTTCTCCATTCACAACAGCGTCATCTTCTGTACTCAAGATGTCATTGTGTTTGCTCAGGCATCACACTGTAGACTGTAGAGGCGGATGCTTTGGCAGGAGCGCAATCGCTTCAAAAAAGACTCAAGAGCAAAAAAGCCCAACACTTCACTTTCCGTTTACCCGTGCCTTATCATGGCTACGCAACTAGCCTAATTAGAAATGCCATCCGCTGCCTGCAAAGCGAATAGAATGTTGTGAAAAAATGAAAACCCGTATGTGGATATGATACAGGGAAATGATTCATATTTGAAGCGAAATCTCTAAA
>LQNS02278154.1:8966439-8979391 GCA_001587735.2 Parhyale hawaiensis
CAAATTAATGTACACACAATTTTTAATGTAAGCTGTAATGTAATAATCAAAGAATACCTCCCGCCTGTGGAGAAATACATGTTATTATTATTATTATTTTCTTTTCCGGCTTGCTGTTTCCAGGCGTGCTGACTCGCGCATGGGTGCCGCGTTCTTCTTGTCATTCATTATGTCCCTTTCTTTTTCCTTCTTCTTTGGACCACAATGCACTGTCGGTAGGAAGATTTCAACTAAGAGAATGTTACTACTGCTACCTCTACCCCATACTCGAAGAAGGGGAGGTCTATGAACCCCGCGCTTGTGATTCTGAGCTGCGCGCAGGCCAATGATCCAAGCGTCGACGGTGATACTTTTGGTATAGATACTTTTTTCTCTGTTATCATATTCTTTACGTTAGAGTTCACCAAGTCGGGGGCTATGTGGGTCACAATATCAAAGTAGGGTTCCACTATATATGCACATTGGAGTCGGCTCTCTCGTAATATTGTATGTAAAAAGTGATAGTCCGTTCCTCTTATCTCCTTGCAGGTGAGAGGGAAGATGAAAGGTCTTCGTGTTCTTGTTTATTGAAGATTGTTTATCTTACAGATCTTGAAATCTATACCGGCCATAATTCGAATCCCAGCTACGGTTCCTGACGTCGCAGCAAACTTACTGTCCTGACGTCCGACATACGCGGCTCTTCTGCCTGGAGGGCCGACTGTCGTCGACCTAATTGCTGCCTTCTCGAAGTTGCGCCGTGTTGACATCGGAAGTATTTGTGTTCATTGTCTTTCTCTCTATTGGTTCGGTTAAGAGCGATAATCAAATTCATTTCTGGAGGATCGCTCTAGTTGTATAAGTGAAATTTGACATTTGCGCTGGTGACATTGAGTGTTTTTGTTCATAGGCTTTTTTTAAACTGTTTTTTCACTTAATTTTTGTCATGTGATATTGGCTTGCTCGTTTTCTTTCATAACGAGGATGTGAAGTATGTGCCACAGTATCTACGCGTGTCTACTAAAAAGATTGCATTGTGAAGAAAACTTGAGTTTTCCTTTTCTTCCCCGAGTGGTGTTAGCCATAGGTCAGACCGGGACATGTTAATTTTCAGCTTATTATATAGGTAAACATTGTAGTGACGCCCTCCCCGCTACAGTGCCGAGCTTCTGAGTTCCCCATGATTCGGAACCCCTGCCCGATACAGGGTGATCCGACACTGTTGTTACCAAACTTTAACAGAAAGTAGCGATCGTCGAAATGAATAATTTTTATTCTATGAAGTTATGGTTTAAAATGTTTAGTTAACCCTATCTGCTCCCAGACGGTTCAAAATTGTACCGCCCTACCGTTTTTCGTTCACAGTTCTGCTCCCAGTGATATTCAGCGCCCAAAATTCCATGACTTTTCTCAATTGAACATAACTATCACTAAACTCTAATATACCCACACATTACAGCCAAAATAATATATATGTATATATATATATATTTCATAAAATTAGATGATAACATTTCCGTGTAGATTTTCTTTTTATACTAAAAGAACTTTCAAAATTATCACTAAAAGACAGCAACACGACTAGAAATGAAAAATAGAAGCGATTGCACGTTCAGCTTGTGAACGTATGACAATTGCGGCAGATGTGCTGCCGGAGTATTCACCCTGTACTGTCCGGAGATACTTTCTTTTATTCGAATTTAAATGACATTAAAACTACTCTGAGGCATTTTTAAAAATTTAATAGGCGAAAGAATAGTTGAATAAATGACTTTTGAGACTATGAAGAAAAAACTTTGATATTGATAAAGTTATAAGCATTTTTAGTGGGCGGTACAAATTTGCACCGGCTTGGCGCTCAAGCGGCTGAAAAAAATTGGTAACGGATAGGGTTAAAGAGTTACAAGGACTTGAAGTTGAATAGTTATTAAAAAAATCGCACACTCTCTTGCAGAGACGCTTCCATCGGTGCTTCAATCGGTGATTCATACACCAGATTCTTCAAATATCCACATAAGTAGAAATATAGGGGCGTAATATCAGGAGATCTTGGTGGCCACGCGAGGGCACCGCCATGGCCAATCCAGCGATTGGGATATCAGGCATCCAATAATTGCCTAAGAGCAACCGAGAAGTGTGCAGCAGCACCTTCATGTTGAAAATGCATTCCTCTGATGTCAGCTAAATGTATATCTTCTAGAAATTCTGGCAATACTTCATTAAGAAAAATGTAATGAACCACAACTTTTTTAATTACTGGCCAACTTCAAGTCCTTGTAACTTTCTAACTACACATTTTAGACCATACCTTCATAGAATAAAAAGTGTTCATGTCGACGATCGCTACCTTATGTTATATGTGAAAGTTTGGCAACATAAGTGTCGGACACCCTGCATCTTGCTTGTAACGGCAGCATATTGCGTAATCATGGCTCGATAGCTTTAGCTTTCATTCCAGAGTCAATTTCTTCCTTTTTGCTTAATCTCGGTGCGTGCATGGGTTTCTTTTTATCAAAATCAATATCTCAAACTTCCTGTGGAAGCGTTATCCCCAGTCATGCTCAATAATGCATCTTCCCCTTCATTGTGATTCCCAACTTTTTTCCGCCTGGCTCACCTAGAAAACGTTTAATATGTTATCAATGTTATTACACTCCATAAACATCTGATAACAGATAAAGAATGAAGTTTACACAAAATTTCTGTACACATTTATCGATATATCCAATTTTATTTTATCAAAGTTTCGCACCCCTTGGAGGTGTCATCTCGCACCCCTAAGGGGATTTTTAACCTCCTACTCCGAATTAGGGTTAAGCTCTAACGATGAGTAGTTAAACTTTCACATGCGTAAACGATCAATATCTTATTACCGATTAGGGTTTAACGTGTTACTCCCGTTAAAGTGTTAATATCAGCCTACCGATTATGAGTTGATATTTTACTACCAATACTAATATAACTAGAGCACTCTGAGAGCGCATACCTCCGCCAAGTGAGCCAACGGTAGCAAAAATTCAAATTGGCTCTGAAACCATAACTTTTTTTGCATAAACTCCAAAATCTAATCATTTGTGCATTTTTATGATAATAACAGCTTGTTCAATTTTTTTGAAGATCCGTTCATAACTTTTTGAGTTATACTGTTAACAAACGTTATGACAAATATGAGTCAAACATACAAACGAACCAACCGATTTGCACCAAAATTTGATCATTCATGTCTTTCACCATTACTAAGAACTCCTATAAATTTCATAAAGTTCCATTCATTATTTTTTGAGTTATTGTGCTAACAAGCATAAAATTAAAAACAGTGACAAACGAACGAACAAACGGACAATTACCAAAATTTAATTATCTACTCTTTGTTATATACCTAACAACTCATGTTAATTTCATCAAAATCCATGTCTAACTTTTTGAGTTATGGAATCGAGAAAAATGACGCAGACAAGCAAACAAACAAACGGATGGACATATCTTCACCAAAAGTTAATCATCCGTTCCTCCTAACATCTACTATATAATAATTCACGTCGTGTTTTTATTTATTTATTTCTTTATATATTTATATCTTTCCTGTCACGCTCTATGGGAATATCATAGGAGAAAATTCAAATTTCAAAATGTAAAAAAAAGTGGGGTACCTTGGAATCTTTTTCTTCAGTATTAGATAGGGGAAAAATAGAACTAATAAGATAGGAGAAAATTCAGATTTCAAAAGGCGAAAAAAAAGTCGTATACCTTGGAATATTTTTCTTCAGTATTAAATAGGGGAAAAATGAGGAAGCACAAAAGACGACGGAGGTTTTAGTGAAGTGTTAATTTTTTGTCGTCATTTATAATGACGGCATGGACCACTAGTATCTAATAATCCCTATAAATTTCATTCAAATCGGTTCATAACTTTTTGAGTTATCTTGGTGACAGACAGATAGACAGACAAACACGACGAAAACCTAACCTCCTTGGCGGAGGTAATAAAAGCTTCGTGTATTAATTTATTTCGTGCCCGCTTTGAAGGAAATAGGTAGGCGAAAAATAAGCCAGGTTGCAGAGTTAGCAATTCAGTTATGTTTTTGTAGAGATCAATGACCAGGTTGCAGAAGATAGTGAAAATTGGATCCTTTTCTCTTCATTTGGATACACTTCTCGCTTGAAACACTTCTTGAAATTGGGACAATATGTATGCAGCTTCTGGAGTCCGATTTTATAACTTTTTTGTACTAGGTCACGACGTATAAATTCGGTAAATAATCAACGGGACACTCACGAGGTGACGATTTTTCAATGGCAGTAGACCTTATTTCCTTTAGCTTATTGTCTTTCTTATTAAATTTGACCATGCAATTCTCTCTGCAAGCATTTCACGTGCACTGGGCAGTAGGCAACTATTTCTTCTAGCTCACTGTCTTTTCCCGGGAGTGCATATTTCGCTTAAGAGGCCGAAATTTCAGAACTTCAGTGAAGCACAAAGTTAAGTATGGAAAAAGCGTTATGGATACGGCGCAGTAACATTTGTATCTACTGATTGCAGGGGCATTGATGCTTACTGCAGTGTTTTACTTAAGATTTTACTCTGGAAGACGTACGTTTAATTAAGAAAGAGGATGGGGAACGTAAGAGAAGAACGATACTACTACAGTCTCAAGAACGAAGATGTGCTATCAATGGAGAGATGAAGCGCCTATGCGGCACAGTGACAAGAAAGACTTGAAGCAGAAGAGTTAAGGAAGGAAATAAGAGTTGCTAATAAGCGTGAGCGGGAAAATGTGGAAACTTCAAGTCAAAGAAGAGAGCAAACATATCATTTACTGCGTGAATTTTTTTCATGCACGGGTCCACGAGTTAAGTAATCTCTTACTCCCGATTATGAGTAGACTTTCTACACTTATGATAAAGTGTTGCCCTTAACTCTTTTCCTGATACATATATCAACTAGAGCACTCTGAGTGCACATGCCTGCGCTAAGCAAGGTAACGGCAACGAAAAATTCAAATAGTTTCTGAAATCATATTTTTCTTTGTATTAAGATCAAAATCTAATCATTTGTGCCTTTTGATAGTATTAACAGTTTCTGTAGTTTTTTTGATGTTCTGTTCGTAACTTTTTGAGTTATGCTGCTAACAAACATTTTGACAAACATAAGTCAAACATACAAACAGACCAATCGGTCATCACCATCAATTAATCGTCATTTTTGTTAGCATTACTTACATTTCTTGTAAATTTGTTAGAGATAAGTCCATAAGTTTTTCAGCTATTGGGATAACAAGCATCAAATCGAGCAACGGCAAACACGCGAACGAACCAACGGATCACAAAAATGTGGTCATTTACTCCTCGTAATGTACATAATAACTCATGTAAATTTTTATGAAAATCCGTTGATAATTGTTGAGTTATGGTTCGAATAAAAAATAGACAGACAAAAAAAAAAAAAAAACAGATGAATGGATTTTCGAAAAAAAATTAACCCCCTGTTACTGTTAACAGGCCTGCCAGTCTTTGTAAATTTCATAAAGATCCTTTCAGTTATCATGGTGAAAGAGACGACAAAATTTAATTATAACCTCCTTGGCTGAGGTATGGGTGTTGTAATTTAATTCTCTGACGAACAACTTTAGCGGTAATGTGTACAAGTGCAGCAAGTAACCAATTTCTTCATTGCTAGAGTTTTGTTCGTCATCTAGAATTTATAAAACGAGTGTTGAGATAGATCATCACGTACAGAGGAATTGTCAATTAGTTATCTTGTCGATTCACTTCAACTCGTTACTGAGGTTCTCAACAGAGTGAAGATATATGGGCCAGAGATATCCGAGTAGAAGAAAAAAAATTGTTTGTACGATTTTATTAAAAAAAGACAGATAAGAAATCATAAATAGATAGTGAACCAGTCAATTACATTCCACAACTAGAGCACTCTGAGAGCGCATACCGAACGATAACGAAAAATTTAGATTGGCTCTGGAACCATAATTTTCTTTGTATCAATTCCAAAATCTAATCATTTGTGCCTTTTGATAGTAATAACGGTTTATGCAATTTTGTTGAAGATCCCTTCATAACTTTTTGAGTTATGCTACTAACAAACATTATGACAAACATGAGTTAAACATACAAAGAAACCAACCGACCTGCACCAAAATTTAATCATGTGTGCCTGTTAACATTAATAACAACTTCTATCAATTTCATAAAGATCTCTAAATATTTTTTTGAGTTATTGTGCTACCAAGCATAAAATTAAAACAGTGACGAACAAACAAAGATACAAACAAACTGATCATTACAAAAATTTGGTCATTTACTCTTCGTGATATATCTAAGAGCTCATGTAAATTTCATTAAAATCCATCCATAATTTTTTGAGTTATGGCATTGAGAAAAATTAGGAAGACAAACAAACGGATCCACACATTTTCACCAAAAGTTAATCATCTCTTCCTCCTAACATACCTAACAATCTCTGTAAATTTCGTCAAAATCCGTTCATAAATTTTTGAGTTATCTTGATGACACACAGACAGGATAACAGACAGATAGACAAACCCGACGGAAACATAACCTCCTTTGTGGAGGTAAACATAGCACCCCACAAGGGGCTGTACTTCCAAGAATTTCCTACTGCGTGAGGTTTTCAACTGATGAATGAAACTTCGGAGCAATAACTCATGGTATGTGCTGAGTCTGGCAGAGCGGCCGATAATCAAAGCTGTCGGGAACGCCTTCGAAGCGGAATCGAGAATCTCGTGTGACTGCCATACAGTTGCGAGAGTCAGGGTCGAGGGGGTACAACTCACCATCATCAACCTAAAAACAAAAATAATGTTACCACATGGAGGCCTCTACTCATGACTCAAAGAATGTGACCTGATTTTTCTGTATTGCGACGAGCGGTGCGCCATACTGCACAACTTGAGGACGCACATGGGTGCTAGGACTTGTGGACACTACCACCAAAACCTAGGGTTTCCCTTTGTAAAGTTGCATAATTAGTTGACTCTTGAACGGGCTCCCTCCAATTGAAGTGTATCAAGGCCCTCAGCTTTGAATTCAATTGTAGCTGCCTGGTATCTAATGGGAGATCCAACTTCAATTCAACTCTACAGCGATAAAGTCTTCTACATAAGAGGGCTGTGTAGTTAAGTACGATTACTAATCGTATAGTTGGGTCTTTAAAGCGAATGAACACCCATGAAGCTGAAAGTTCTGAAGGGAAACCCATTTCGATGAACATATTGCTTCACCACTCGTCAGGGTTATGAAATACAATAAAAAATAAATGGATATATTACTGTATGTGAGTCTAGTAAATTTTCTATGAGTCTCTAGTGCTAGTAAAAAGATATGCGCCATTTCGTTTGACAAAATTCAAATGAATTCGATGGTAATACAACCTATCGTATGCTTCGTAGAAAAATTTTCTAAAAGCGTTTTTTTTTTCTTCCAAAGACCTTCTGTTAATTATTGTACTCGCTGGGTAACTACATTAGCTGATGTTTTCTTATTATGGCGTAGGTACTGTACACTGATGTTTCAGAGTAATTCGATAAAGTAAGTTATACCTACGCCTTGGGAGGTAATGCTTTACTTTTTATTTTTCTGTGTATGGGTTTGTTAGCGACATAACTCAAAAAGTTACCGACGGATTTTCATATACTTTACATGAACTGCTAGGGATGTAGCGATAGTGATTAAATAATGGTGATGATTAGTTCATTCGTTTGCCTGTTTATCTTCGATTCTGTCAAGAAGGTAGAACTGCGTTTCTTGAAGGAGCTTTGTGCTTTAGAAGAGCAATTATTGTTTTTATAAGCATCCACAATACTACTATATACTGACTACTTTTCGTTTAGTCATTATTAATAATGATGGCATAGCACTCACAGGATCTTATTACGTGACAAACAGCGACAATATCAACAACATTACATGAGTGATGACAGGCATATGGATTCTCATTCTCATAGCACCTCATAAGCCTCTCAAAAATTCTATTTAGCACTGGTGTTTCAGTAGTTTTGCAGTTTTGCTGAAACTTAATGCGAAAGTGAAGGAAACTGGGTGATTGGAATAATACAATACTGATTCTCAATATATAACTACAAACTGAAATGGGACCTATTTTTCCTCTTTGTTCCAATTGTGGTTGTAGTGTTATTATTAGGGACCAGATTTCCAGCGTTAATTGTAAAAATGCTATAATGACTATGAAAAAATAAATAAAAACCATTCAGCTATAATGACTACAGAAAAATATTAATGAACTATAATGAATACAAAAAAATAGCATCTAACTATATTGATACTGAATGCAATAAATGACTATGAATGACTATAACTGACCATTAATATTTGGCAACACTGTAGAGACACTATTATGGCAAAGCCGACTCCGATGAAACAAGACATTCAGTGATTCTAGTAACTAGAGCAAACACACAGGCCTAAAGTGACGTTAACTAAAGGCGCTGATGTTTCAAAAGTGGTCGAAAATGTGTCATCAGGCGATGGTGCAAAATGGAAGTGTATTGCTTTTGACATGGAAATGAGCTAGAGCTGAAAATCTTAAAACAACTAAGCATACAAACCATAATTTACGAGATGGCAGAATTCGTGCAGAAAATGAAAGTTAGAGCAATGTCCATGCAGCGAATGCAGATAGGGAGCAATTTAATTTAGATTTGTGAGAGGCTTTAGTGAATGCCAATATCTATATCCTAATTAGAAGTTGGTGAACAAGTCCTTTGAAGATTTTCTAGAAAAGTACACGGGAAATGTAGGCCGGATGAGTTAACTATCAGAAAAAATTATGAAGATGTTCACTACGACAACGCTACAAGCTAAATTAGGACTAACGTAGGCAACGATAAATTATGGGTGAGCATAGCAGCAGGCATCACAGGTCGACAAGTTGCTAACATGATTATAGGAACACTTGAAGCAGCGGAAGCATACAAGATTTATTAGCTCAATACACAACAATTGGAACAAATAGCACTACAATAACTCATTTTTTTCAGCTTCATGAGCCTTACTCTGGCCCGATGGTATACTTTTTGAGAACGTCCTGTGCCTGGTCACGGACGCAGTAATCGCAGATTCCTACATGAAGGGAATCAAAGATACGCTTGAAATATTAACACTATACATAATTAGAGAGACTGGCCGAAACATTAGCACAAGAATCAAAGAACATCAAACAAGCGTTTAGAAACAATAATTAAATTCTTTGGTATATCAACAAGTACGAGACGCGGGCCATTCGATCAATTGGTCAGACTTTTAAATTCTATAGCAATGTTAACAGACAAAACAGAGACGCTTCTTAGAATCAACGTTTTCTTAATTCAATCAAAAATGTTATAACAGATACCAATAAATATCAGCAATCTATAGACCGATAATAAACAACTTGTGAATTTTCGACCAGCCTCTCCAATTATGTATAGTGTTAATATTTCAAGCGTATATTTGATACCAACTAGCTCCATATCATAAGTAGCGGACCAAGCAGTTTTGAAGTTCCCACCTTGACAACGACATTCGCTGAGAATGTCAAAAGCTTGGTAAAAATAAAATTCGTAATCCAGAAGAAGTATTATTTTACGTTAATTAAATCCTAATATTTTGCATTTCACTTGTTTGTGTTAAGGATTGCACCAAATTGCAGAAAAGATCAGAGTCAGCTTGGCCTTCCTACTGTTGAAAATTTGATTTCAAATGTGACGAAATTTTCCTCGATGCACCATCACGAACTGAAGTGTTGAACGACGCAGGCACCGACACTCCCACCTTAACTAGTACCCACTTGATGGGGGACTTGGCTCAATGCAGCCCTGTACTACGCTAATAATTTCGACATCATAAAACCGTCGTCGGTTTACTTAACCGTGAAGAGGCTTGGGCAATTAAATCGTCTCTACAGTTATTGGATGGTCATTCACTCAAAAACAATCTCATGGACTTATCAGCCTACTTCTCAACACAGCCGCACTTCATAAAGAAACTAGAAGAGCGGAACATAAACATGGTAGATACAGCAGGCGTGTTCGAGGGAGCCGTGCAAAGTATGAGTGTCGCCTATGGCAGTGTAGGCTCGCTGTAAGGAACATGTGCAAACGCAGTGTATTAAAGAATACTGGACTAAAAACCTTGACGAAAATTAGTATTGAAGTAATAATCGGGAAGAATGAAGTGTATCTTTAAGAAAATATCGCCCGCAATGCTCGCCTAGCTCAACAAATATGTGCCAGTGACATCAGTTGAAGTGGAGAGAAGTTTTTCTTGACTGGAAATAATTGTTCTCACTGCTAAACGCCTCAACTATTTACGCATGAAAAATTCCTAAGCTTATAGTGCAATAATGTTCAGTGTTAATGTTCCTGTAATAATTTTATTCCCAATTCGACACATTCGGTGGAAATACGGTGGTGTTTGGTCCACACATGGCCATCGCAGGTCGCCTTTTTGAGCGGGGCATCAATGAGGCTCGGGTGCTGCACGTTCGCTATGCGCGTTTTGGGGTGGCACGGGCGACCTCGTTCCGAACATAAATAATCCATACAGGGCGCGCTTGCCCGACCGGGCTCTATGGATATTCCGCGCTTCCGCAGAAGTAGCGGAAAACTGCTATTTTGGCCAAGACGTGGAATATCCTAGGAACACGGCCGGGCCATCGCGCCCAGTCTATGATGGATAAATCATTCCTGCTGATGAGATGGTTGTTTTGCTCAGCACGTAGGCGGAAGGGGGAGGGGGCTGAATGTGAGGGCTTCGCGAGTGGTAAACCGGTACGGCTGGATACACCTGAATGTAGGTCAATACGGGCTTTGAAGTGTTGTCCAGTGCTTCCCACGTATGAGGCACTGCAGACCTGGCATCGGATAAAGGTAGATAAGACTGGACAAGAGTGGTGTGGGGGGGGGGTTGTCTTTAAATTTGAAGTAAGGCCCTATGGTAAATGGATTCTTGTGCGAAAATCTGAAGTTGATATGTGGGTAGGCTTCAGAGAGGAACGTTTTCAAATTGCTTACTGTGCTAACAGATGCCTTGTTGTAGTATGGAAGCGAGTGAAAGAAGTTCAATTTACTGACCCCGGTTTAGCTAATACCGGGATCGAATAGTTTTTCAAGGAACAGTTTGCAGTAGTGGTCCAGAAATGGTGTGGTTAACCGGTATTTTTGACAAATGTTCTAAGAAAGTCTACTTCTTTTGAAAATGCAAGATAGGAAGAAAATAAATGGTATGCCCGAAATAGTAAAGTATTTCTTGCATTGATTTTGAATTGATCATAGCAGTGACTGAAGAAACTTGTCCCTAAGAATGTGGGTTTTCTGTAAGGTCTAGCGGTCGGTGTTGAGTTTTGATGCCTGACCCATTGTCCTGTGACTGTAGCTACGGACGTTAACATCTGGACCCTCCAAGCTCGCTCCATTCAGTTGCATTTTAGACCTCCTCCAAACATCTAAGCTCCCACAATATTGAAAATAAAAAGAATTCTGTATTAATTTGATGGGTTACCTTAGATATTTTATGCTTCTGAAGATGGGAAGCATTCCCGAAACGTTAAATTTTATATGATTAATCGACTTGATGTTCAGAATATCTAAAAAGCTACGGACGGATCTTCATGTAATTTACAGGAGCTGTTAAGAATGTCACGAGAACCATATAGTTGGAGAATGGTGATGATCATTACCTGCGAACGGAGTGAGAGAGGTGATAATGTTTTCGTTGAAGATTTAACTATGTATGTTTTGTATATATATTAGGGTGGCCCTTATTGGGGGTAAAAATAAAAATTATCTTTTTCAGAGCTCTTAGCAGATAAAACGGATCATATTGCTTCAAAAACATTGGCGTGCAATTTATTAGCAATTTACTTAACATTTAGAGGTAGTCCAGTGCGTTGGAAGTTATCCTGTCGTTAGATTGATTGCTAACTTATGAGAATCGTGCCCAAGGCTAATAGCAGCTTCAGTCAAAATGAATGTAGCTCCTCTATCTGCAGCACAAGTACGATGAAGTGCAGCTGCAACAGAAAGTGTAAGACTCCATTTTTCTTAGTATGTAGCTTTAGAGCACTTGGAGCAAGTCTCTCCTGTTTCATCAGAAATGCTTCCTTCAGTGCCGTTTAATTCTCGTAGACCTGCTGGTAGATGAAGTTGATGCTTCACATCCATTATTGCTCTTTTCCTTACCCATGTCTTCAGCCTCTCGTTTTAGAGCTATAGCCTTTTCGGCCTTCAGGCAGTTGCACCACCACGTAAGAGAGCACAAATTGTGGGCGGCTGGAATACCTCTAAACACTATCAGAATGCGCTCAAATTTTACACAGAAAATTTTTTCCATGAACGGATCCAGCTTGGATGCTGAGAACACCTTCAGAAATAAGGGCCACCCTAATGTATACATATATATAATTTGTAAATAAATTTTTCGGCTCACTCAATAAGTGGTCGAAGGAGATGTACAATCTTCACATTTTTTGTAGGTAGTTTGGTGGGTTGTCGTTGTTGTTACTGCTGTTGATGACTTTTTGGAAGCTCTAATGAAGAGTTATTCCGAGATATAGGTTCTTTAATTTACGTAAAAAGCTTGATTGACGACTCGTTGCTAGTTGTTCATCTTTTGTATTTTTGGAATCACGTTGACAGTTGTAGACACACAAGATGACTCGGTTATCATTCAATTACAAGGTGATACATGGTCATGGCAAATGAGGCCATGACAGCGCTAACATACTCTACTAGGTGTATAAAAATAGAGGCTAGCGGAACAAGCTAGAGGGCGACTGCCTGTCGGCCCTCCAACCTCAAAAACTGCCTAACTCCCTTCGAACGGGTTAAACCCTCGACAGGTCGGGTTCAACCCCCTCAACCCACATCGTCCAATGCAAACATTTCTATCGTAAAAACATCCCCTCCTACGTATGCTTATTCGTCACTGCTCTGATGACGTC
>LQNS02278154.1:9002791-9015024 GCA_001587735.2 Parhyale hawaiensis
CTAATATTATAGCTAGATGAAAAATATATATATATATTGTAGCTGCTGTCTATTTTGTATTGCAACTGTGTAGAATAGCTGGGTAGCAGTAACTGCTAATAAGTATACAGTATATATATTCAGCAATATTATCAGTAGATATAGGTATGGAATCTTCTCCTGCTCGTATATTCTTTCTGTAAATAAAAGTTCTTCACTCTTATCCATATTATTACTGGTAAACTGAATCAAAAGGTACTTAAATGCTTTCATTTCTACGCGTGGTTATATTTTTGTATCTTGTCAGGAATTTGTACCCATATATTAAGCTCTAAAATCAAATGGCATGTCATTAAAATGGAGCGTTTTGACCCTAAACTCTGTTATCTACGAGGAGTGTAAAGTTAAAATAAAATTGTAGGTGTATTATTTATTTGATTTTGTGCTGCGAAAATATGACCCAATGTTAACATGCACGTAGAATCCAGTTCCAGCTGCGGCATTTATTTGATTTTCTACTACGAATATATAACACTGCTGGAAGACTAACTGATAACATGCATGTAGAATCCAGTCGCATCTGACCATCATGGAATAATTACATTTCCCTGCAGTCAATAAATTTACATTCGTCTCGAATTTGTTTTCATCAGGGTTTTATATATATATTATGCGAGTATTTATAGGATGAAATGGCCCTAGTAAATTAACGGCATTTAACTGTCTTCACTCAAGTTTTTACATTATGAGGTAATTGAAATAGTAGAAATTTACATCGGGATTTCATATTTATTTTATCTTTAAAAATTAGATTTCAATACTTACTTAAAATCTCAATTTTCTTGGCTTAGTTTTTATTGTAAGTATAAGTGATGCAAAAAATACCATTAGGAACTTATTCTTCTCAGGTCATGTTTTGTACAAATGTAAGCTATCGTTTGTGAATATTGTAAGCTGAACTGATGCTTAGTAAATGGCTGAATTAAACCGGTATTATATTGACCTTATTTCTGCATCTAAATAGTAGTGGCGACGTTCCCTAGATTTGTTACACATTTTTATAGTCCAAATTTATGCACACAAAAATATTGGTACATGGACATTCAAAACCGAAACTCACAATTTATTCAGTAATGGCATAGTTACCGGTTTTAATCGCAAACCGATCACACTTAAAAAAAAATCGAAAGCTACCTTACGATTGTCGTCATAAGCTTGGTCCAAATTGGCGATGGAAAGTTCAAGTACTACAGTACTGAGAAATCATTATTGAAATATAATTAAATGAAGTTATATTCATCTATAAGGTCAAATGAAAAATCTTAGGAAAAGACAGCCGTAGAGTCTCCATAACCCTCTCAAAACAGGAAAGATAATAATCAAAACGATGACTATTCGGTAAGACTACACTGCCTTTTTGTAATCGCAGCTAGTGATCATACATTTCGCTGTTTTATTGTCAATAAAACACTGAGGCCAAAGACTAAACGCACATCATTTTGTTCTTGCTGAAGAAGCGTTGCTACAACGTAAAGGGCTCTTTAGTACGGGATAGACGGGCTCCAAGTAACGTACTCCCAGCGCTTCATATGTACGTCACACCACAAACAGTACATTGGCAAGAAATAGACTGTACGTCGGTACGTCATAAGTACATCGGTACGTCATAAGTACGTCGGTACGTCATAAGTACGTCGGTACGTCATAAGTACGTCGGTACGTCATAAGTACGTCGGTACGTCATAAGTACGTCGGTACGTCATAAGTAACCTCCTAAATTTAGTATATCGAGTGTGTATCGGCACACCGTAAGTTTGTACGCTCTCTGTGTATCGAAAGTGCATATTTCATTTGCCATGAATATACTCCTAGTACATCAACTGTGCGTCATTACGCAATAGGTACTTTGCCAGTGGATCTATTTTGCGTCGGTATGCAATAGGTACACTCCCAGTACATCCAGTGTACCTCAGCACGCACCAGACGCACTTTCTGCACACATAGCGTACGCGTCGGCGCGCCATAAGTAGGTACGCACCAGTCAATACAGCGACCAGGGTACGTGTGTTATCAAGTGTCACCCCAGTGTCGTGACGCTCGCCTTACATGTCACAAAGTCATCAAGATAAGAGTTGATAAAGTGCCGCCCTCAATGCTAACTGTGCTCTTGGATTATTGCAACTTATAAGAGCTTGTACAAGTTTTCTTTTCTAAAGCTATGTGGCTCTTAAGATCCGTGGTAATGGTGGTGACAGGCGAGTGTAGATAGTGCCCATGATTATAATGCAATGGTTGTTAAAAGACAAAAAAATTGTAATAATTGTTCTCGATACTGTCGTATCCGAAACTCAGGAGTATTTGTTCAGTAGTTATGATTAGGCAAAGAGCAGCCTCGAAAGATATCGGATAAACGTCCCAAAATTGTTGCCTGCGAGTAAGTTGTTTGGTAAGTATTGAAGTTTCTGTAACTCGATATTTGACACCCAACTGCAGCGTACCACTGAATTTTTGTTATACGGTGGTGTGATTCTTGGGCCTATGAAGCTTTGCTAATGCAGTGTGCATGATGCGCGTCTTGGAGATAGTGATATGTATGACGTCGAGGCTATAGTATACAGTCGAGCGTTCGACTCAAAAGTCGACGTTGAGTTCGCACATCGTCCCGATGCACCTCGAAAAGACGTGCAAGATGAATGTCCGCTAGGTAAGTTGAGAGCGCAACTGCATAGCATGTCTCCGAGGGTAGAAATTTCATAGAATTTGTATACTAGTATCATATAAACTTTCAAATGACTAAAATATATACGTTCTCATTTAGTGCAATACCTATCAACTGGAGGGCAGACTATTACAGGCCAATATAACTGCGTGATGCCAGCATGGATTTGACGCCGCATGTAAGAAAGCAAAATTTTTTTCAGCATTTTCTGATACCATATAATAGCCTCGCTCGGGATGAAATTTTGAAAAATTCAATTTCTTCACCAAAATTAAAAATAAAGACTGATAGTGTTCCAGTACGCTAGTCCAACTTATGACTCGTTTTTATGACTCGCACTTTCACTTGCGCGTTCAAGCGCTCACAAAAAAAGAGAAACATAAATAGTAAATAAATTTCGCTATCAGTCTATAGCAATACAAGTTCTAGATATGGAAGCTCAAGGTTATTTGGATCCGTTGAATAAGGTACACTACTGATGAGCGCATGTTCGCTTCAAAATATCAGTTATAACCGGCATAGTGGCACGGGAAGCTGCCACTCAAAAAGCGGACAGAATTTTCGTTACAGCCCGATGTAGCATATAACTAGAGCACTCTGAGAGCGCACACCTCCGCCAAGCAAAACAATGTCCTGAAACTTTGATTTCTCCTTTATCATCACCAAGTTTTGTCATCTGTGCCTTATGTCGGTAATAACAGCTTCTTTTATTTTCTGGAAGATCCGTCCGTAACTTTTTGAGTCATTTCCTGACAAACATTTTAGTAAATACTAGTCAAACACGTAAACCGAAGAACCGATTATCACCAAAATGTAGCCATTTCTGCCTACAGCATTTCTAACAATTCCTACAAACTTCATTAAAATTCGTTCTTAACGTTTAAAATTATGCTGCTGACAGCCAAAAAAAAAAAACATAGCGACAAACAAACTGATCAGCACAAAGAATTAGCTATTTACTTATAGCAATAATCCGAACAATTCCTGAAAACTTCATAAAGATCCGTCAGTAATTTTCTAAGTTACACTACCAATAAAAAACAGACCGACAAACAAGTAAACGGCTGAACTGATCTTCAGCTAAAGTATATCACTTGTCCCTCCTGACATACCTAACAATCACTGTCAATTTCACAAAGATCCGTCTATAACTTTTTGGGTTAGCTTGGTGACAGAAAGGCAGACAAAAAAAAAAGGAAAACTCAACAAAAACATAATTCATGATTTAACAGAGGCACAGTGTACAGGAACTTTGAGTAGCCACTTGCCGGAAAAGGAGATATCACTTCTCGATCGCAAGTGAGGCTGACTGTGCGGTGCTGCAGACGTATATTTTTATATATAGTCCCATTACTTTTTCATACTTTGTTAGGATATTTTACTAATTTCTTTTACATTCAGTAATGATTGGCCAACCTGCACAGTGCACATGCTTCTAAAACTTGTATACATAACAAAGTCACACAAATTTAAATTCACAAAGTGTAACATATGATATCAACTGCTTGTGACACCCTTTGAATTTTACAACAGATTAGAATGACTTTACATAAGTTAGTAAAATCAACAGAATCATGTTGTAGAACCAAGGCTTCTCAAATTTGTGCTATACTCGATTTACTATGAAATGCTGAATAATGAGATAATGGAGTTGTTAATGATATACAGGCTAAGAGAGAAAATCTGTACAGATAGCTGAGCGGAAGGGTGAGTCGAAGTAGCTGGCAGAAATAAAGTGATGAAGCACTGGTCGCCATGAAGCTATGTAGCATTGGCAGCTGTGAAGTGATATAACACAGGCAGCCGTGAAGAGATGTAGCATTGGTAGCCGTGAAGTAATATAGTATTGTTAGAAATGAAGTGATGAAATATAAGCCCTTATGAAGTGATTTGACTCGAGCAACCATGAAATGATTTAACTTAGGCAAACATGAAAAGATTTAACAAAGGCAACCATGGAATGATATAACTTAGACAACCATGAAATGTTACCTTATACAACCATGAAATTATTTAAATTAGGCAACCATAAAGTGATGCAACGCAGTCATCTATTAATTCATATATTGCATGCAACTATGAAACGATGTAAGAGAGTCATCTATTGAATCATGCATTGTAGGCAACTATGAAGTGATGCAACACACGCAACACGCAGTGATGTTATGTAGAGAGCCATGACGTGATATAGTGTAGGCAGCAACCATGAAGTGATTTAGGCAATATAGGCAATCATGAGGTGATGTAACGTAGGCAACCACAAAGTGACGTAGCATGCCGAGGCAGCATTGTGAAATGATAAGGAGAACCAAGACGTGCAGCTTTAGATTGTTCCAGTTAGGAAGAGTTGTATCAGCACAAAAAGGTTATTTTAATATCATTTAACGGCTATCCTGGTATCTTTAAATCATTGTTGATTATGCAATTTTAATCCATGCTACCAAATTGGTTTTAGTCTCTCGTATTACTGTTGTTTTAATTAAGTTTTTCACTGATCTGGGGCTTCTTAACCTCCCACTACTGCGACTACTGGGATGAGCTCTTATAAAAGCTTGAAATTTGTCTTTGGAAAAACTCAATTGTGCGCACTACCATTCTCAATGCGCTTTTACCAGCAATGAACTAGAGCTTTGACAGAGATTCCATCGATGGTCCTGTGTTCCTTTGTTAGTATTTGTGGAACAGAACTAGCGCACACTTTACGGTATCCTAGGAATAACAATATCGCTTCCAGTGCACTAACACCCACATTCAACTCTACCCGCATTTTATTCACCGTTATCAGTCAATCGGTGCGAAAGAGTTGATGGAGGTACACTGCATGTTGCGATGGGGTTGTGAATGGCATTTGGAGGCACTTTGTCACTTCACATCTCTGTTACCACTCTGAAATCTACGAGCCCATCTGCTAACTGTGCTATCATCAACTACATCGGCTTTGTAAACGTTCACAAGGCGCTGGTGAATGCTGTTGGTTAAATTTTTTTTTAAATTCAATTTTAATTTAACGAAGCTTCTCTGCTTCTGACGTACATCCACATCAGGGATTGCTTTTTTAGAGTGTCACACCGTCAATATCAGTAACAGAGAAATGAAACTTTCAGGTAATGAGTGCAGAAATTTAGTCAACATAACAATGCAATTTGCAATCTCGTCGGATTCATTCGGGCGAATAGATAGGAGGTATTACTTCTGAAATGAATAATGTAAAAACGTGAAGAAAATTGAAACTGAAGCTCTGGTAATTTACTACCTTTATCAAATAGAAGAAAAGAGTAGCTAATAGGTCATAATTACAACAGGATGCTTCTACCCAATTGAGGCAATTCAATAGAAAAATAAATGATGCAATTTTATGATGATATAGCGGGTGATTGAGTGTATCGAAGTATTGTAAGCATAAAAACTATTCGGGTATAAAGCTGAGAAAAAGCTCTAGTAAGGATTTCGATAGTCGATGAAAATAAGACCTAATATTAAAACAGATTTCGCTGACATATATAAAAGTCTGTGGTAATTGATTCCGATATTTCAGTTCTTCAGCGCATCAATGAATTATTTTTTATATGAAAGGATGCAAAATCATATTGAAATATTTTTCTATGAAAAAGTGTTCATAGCATAGAAGAATATCTCACTTAAATTTAATTTTTAATAATAATGAAGTACGCTTGAGCTCAGCAAATTACATGCTTCAGCATAGATCTATCTAATTTAGAAATGAATTGAGTACTTCAATAAAGTTCATATTTACGCTGGCGTTAATGAGCTTCACTTTCTAACATAAAGTCTGCGTCAAGTACTGGATCTTTAATTCGATAATTATTATGCAAGAAAAATATAGGCAATTAATATCATATGAGCTGTCAGAGCTCTCCAAACTGAGCATATTAATTTGCTGCGAAGAGGCTCGATAGTGTGCATACTTATCTACTTTTTACTATTTTTTTAGGAATTTTTTTTTTAACTTGTATTAATACAGCGCAATAACCTGCAATGTAGATAGAAGGTATCCAAGTTAGGCAGTGCCTACCTTGGATACCTAATGAAATGTAGTGGTATTTACATGCTTCTTGACAAAATACGGATATAATCCAGCGTATTTACGATGATTATATTGTACTATGATTTCCCAAGATTTGCAAGGTTGCTTATATTGGCTAATGTATTTGCAATGTCTACACTGAGCATTTTCTCAACATATATACGTGCCTCGAAAAGCATGTATTTGGAGCTGGTCCATCATGATCAGATATGGGAAATTTTGAGCTTGGAAGTAATGTCCAGAACAAAGTATAGGGCTGAGATAGGGGGAAATTCAAGCCTAGAAGTAAAGCCCGTGACAAATAATAGACTAGACCACCTCAGTGCAGAGAAATATGTCATCGGACTATAAATTCTTGAATGTCTGGGATATATGATCCGCGTACATTTGGGTACGCCTCTGAATACGGGGCAAGAGCGAAGACTGGGGCTTCGTTGAAACAATTCTTTTCTGTCTACATTTCATGGTCAGAAAAGATTACTAGTAGAACAATACTTTTACCAGCTAAACTAGCAACATATTCATTACTTTGACTAAAATCACATAGCATTTTTGCATAAATCGACGGTAACTTACACCACTAATTAACATTGAGTCTACAGTCTAACGCTGTTCCAATAATCGATATTTTTCCTGTGCAGAGGAATATTATAGAAACCTATTGAATTTGATCACCGTAATGAGCACGCCGAGCGATGCTTCTATTCATTGCTGAGATCATCAGATCTACGTTGGCTAAGTATGAATAGTTTCTGGCTGGCAAAATAATTATTATTAAGTTCCTCTGACCTGTGGAAATCCTTTAACACAGAAGTTTGGAGTTTCATTTGTGCTTTGGTCGATATCGTAGCTGCGAGGTGTAAAATAACATAGGTAATATTAGAAGGTGAAGCCGTCAACAATTTTCTATCAGGCTTTTATTGTTCCTGCTCCCAGTACAGGTTTTGCTGTAAAATTGGTCTCATGCCCTCAAGCGAAATCTTCCATTAAAGAAATTCAACTTGTACCGCCATGAGTTTGCGAGAGTAAAATATCCATCGTGCTAAGTAAGACGCGAATATCAGTGTGGATTTGCTCAAAAGTTGAGCAGCACAAAGAAAATATATTTCAATCGAAAGAATTCACCCGAAACACTCAGAGGTTCCTGTTACCTGGTTGACAGGAGACAACTTCTTTACTGCTATTGATGAGGCAAGACCACTCAGCCGATACTAGCGTAACAAATAGCTGCAGGGTGACATTAAAAATGTAAAGAGTGACCTAATAAGATTCGTGATTGGTGTTTACCTTATAACTTGTTTTCTGAGCAGCGGTCTGAGTGACTTGGAGCTCATGATCCGCGTTTGCTTCTTTACGGGTCAGCGGACGTCCATGTGTGTAATCTTAACAACAATTGCAATAATAATATAATGCTACTAATATAATAAAAATATTAACAAAGCGTATCTGTAGTATATACTACTCGTATCAATGGGCATCTGCATGTTCAATTTATGTTGTAAAGCATACCAGAATTAAACCTTAAGGTTTACTAGAAAATACATAGAAAATATATTTATGAATGTAAAAATACAATTTTTTTTTTATTTTTTTCGTACACAGTTAAGGGAGCATAGACGTGGTAGGGAGGAAGCCTAAAAAACGAATGAGCGGAGCTACTGTACGTGGAGGGGCTGGATGTCAGCTTCTGTACAATCGGCTAATGTGAGTCTCATGCTGAACTGCATGAAGCGGTACAGCTGCAGGAGGTACAGCCTTAATACCATGACCTCAGCTGTACCGCTTCATACAGTGCACCATTAGACTCACATCAACCGACTGTTCAGGAGCTGACATCCAGCTTCTCCACTTACAGTAGCTCATTCGCTTTTAGACTTCCTCCCGACCACATCAATACAATACTTCCTTAACTGTGAATGGATAATGTTTAATATCTTATGCAAGCTTACTAAAATAAAAGGGAACGAAGTAAATCCTGAGTAGCTGCAGCTGATGAATACAGATTGCTATTTGTCATTTTTATTATTTACATATTAACATCACCAAGTAGGTTGTCGCCTCGTTGTACAAGTCGTACGCTTGGAGCAGCATGCTGGATGACCACCTGAATGCTCAGCTAACCAGTGAATAGTAGCTAGCAAAGTGCTAAGCAAACTCCCTTTATGAATATCGCCACGTCACCATTACCATCAGCCTATAAAGTGCCTAGAAAGAATGACAGTAAAATCCATAAGTTAACATTGGATGACTCGTCTAGAACTTAAAGAATAAATGATGTCACTCAGCCTACCTGGTGACACGCGGTCTGGGGCCGCTAATCAACCATCGTCAAATTGTCCACACGTTAATCTGCTGTGGTCACGCGCGGTCCATATCACCTCCGGACAATGATTTCACCCTTGCAGAAAATTTAATGTGTTTGTCCAATACCACCAGCGCGTGTGTGTTTGGTCCATTCGTGCCCGTCTGTGTGCGTTTGTGAACGATTATCATCTTTTGTGACCGTCTGTGCCTGTTTGTGGCCGTTCGTATTAATTCGTATTTGTTTGCGACTTTTTGTGGCTATTAACGTTCGTATGTGGCGATTTGCTTTTGAAACATCATAGCTATTCTTGGCAAAGCCAACTTCAAAAATTTGCTAGTGGGCAGCACAACGGCTAGGCTGCATCTTGAAAATAATTATGAATAAGCATTGTTCCGATGGGACCCTATTTCCTGAAAAAGAGTTCTGATGCAAAGTAAACTTCCTAAGAAAGGGTTGGTAACATTAGGTCATCTTCATAAAATATCGTTCGGTGGAAAGGCTTGCTCCCTAGAGCACTAGTCGTGGCCAGGAAATTTTCTCGGACAATGTTCTGGGCAAGGCTGTCTTTATCTTTATTTATCGGATAATTTAGAATATTTTCTGAGTTTTAGTTTTATTGCCCAAGCCGTCGAACAGTTAAACACTGATCGTCGTCAGGGGAACGAAATTTCAAAACGCTAGAGCTATCTGCACGACGATCAGTGTTTAACTGTTCGAAAGCTTGGGCAGTAAAACTAAAACTCAGAAAATATTCTAAATTATCCGATAAATATGAATCCTGAGTGTCAAATATTTCGATTTATTCAAAGCTGTCTTGGTAAACCATGGTTGTAGGGCAAGATTCCTAAATTTTTTCTAAAATGCTATTTTTGGTAAGGCTTTTTCTAAACTATATCGTTAGCGGACAACATTTTCTTGATATATTGTCCTGGGACAAGGCTATATTCCTATATTATGGTCTTAGGGCAATATTATCTTTATAAGACGCTCTAGGGCAAGGCCACTATTCTAGGACATTATTCTGGGACAAGATCTCCTATCGAAGACATTATTCTGGGACAAGACTAGTTTTCTAAGACAAGTTCTGGGACAAGACTAGTTTTCTAAGACAAGTTCTGGGACAAGACTAGTTTTCTAAGACATGTTCTGGGACAAGACTAGTTTTCTAAGACATGTTTTGGGACAAGACTAGTTTTCTAAGACATGTTCTGGGACAAGACTAGTTTTCTAAGACATGTTTTGGGACAAGACTAGTTTTCTAAGACATGTTCTGGGACAAGACTAGTATTCTAAGACATGTTCTGGGACAAGACTAGTATTCTAAGACATGTTCTGGACAAGACTTGTTTTCGAAGACATTATTCTGGGACAAGGCTAGTTTTCTAAGACATTGTTCAGAAGCAAGATTATTTCTCTAAAATGTCGCTCTTGGCAAGGCTATCTTTCTAAAACATTGTTAGCGGACAACGTCATTTTTCTGAGGTATAACTTTGGGGCAAGGTCATCCAGCTCCCTGTTGCCTGGA
The DNA here is from genome assembly GCA_001587735.2 of Parhyale hawaiensis. Classification (NCBI taxonomy): domain Eukaryota; kingdom Metazoa; phylum Arthropoda; class Malacostraca; order Amphipoda; family Hyalidae; genus Parhyale; species Parhyale hawaiensis. The sequence continues at coordinate 9,013,365 of LQNS02278154.1, forward strand.
ATTCAGGCAAAGCTTTCCAGTGTGCGCAAGAGCCGCAAAAAGTCGCAGCAGTCAGGAAGTTTTAAAGCCACAATGGAGCGGAAAAGTTTAGACACAGTGGAAATTTGAATGCGTCTTCATACGTCACCAAAAGGTACAGACGCTCTTCTAAAATATTTTGTAGTTCTGTCCGCAGCATGAGTTTACCAGAGTATGACCATGTGGATTAGATATTGCTAAAAGATTAGCTATAAATTTTTTTCAAGGAGATTTACAGAAGTCGGTAAGGAGGTCGTTCGTTCACATTATCGAAAACGAAACAACTAAACAATGAAATTATTGTCGCCTTGATACGGCTCGAAGAAACAGAACATACTGAATTTGCTTTTTACGTGTAATTAAATGTTGGCGATAAAGCAGATGGAATCTTCAGCCTAAACTATATATTACGGCAAGGTTTTTAGCAACTTTTAGTCTATTTTTCTTTTTAGTAAATTTTGCAAATAGAGAACCTCTCATATTCACCGAATCAAACTTCTCATAAAATTTAGTGAGCTACAAGAATAGTGTCTTAGTACACTGCATAACCTTTACACAAAACAGCTGATTCCGATTTGTTTTGCAAATTAGAGTATCCCAGCCGTCAAGAATGAGGGCAATAAATTTGTATTGAAGCATATCATTGCTCTTGCTTACGGTACGGGTTTGTTGTAAAAATTATAACTCATACCTTTAGGCTTGATATTCCATTTAAGTAGCAAATGTTGTGCCGTCGTGGGCTTGCCCAAGTAAACTTTCCCTCCTGCAAGTAAAAGCAAGAATATCAGTTTTGATATGTTTGAAAGGCAATAAGCACCAAGAAAATATGGTTCAATCAAAAGAATTCACCGGAAAAGCTAAGTGCTCTCTGTATGCACCACACTATCAAAAACTCAATCGAATATTCAGCTATCGTCTACCGCAAGAGGTTCGATAGAAAGAGGGAGAGTAGCCACATTTCGCTGTACTGGCCAGGGAAGTTCTTTGTTCTTCAGTGGCCTTTCCCTTCCTACCAATCACAGGCTCTCAGCCATCACTTCCCACCAATAAGAGGCTTCCTGCAGCCAGGATAGTGAGTTGCCCTTCAACCTTATCCAAAAGGCCTTTTTTTTACTGGGAGCGACATAAGAAATTGAAAAGAAACAATTCAGAGAAAAGCAAATGAAAAACTTTTAAAGAGCCATTCAGAGGTCGTTCATCCTTACGATATCAACTAACTAGTTGAAGAAAACTACACCTATGCTTTTCAGATTAAACTTTAACTGTGTTGAATAGGGTTAACCCATCCATAGAGTACTGTAGATACTAGGAGGTACAGTATGTGTAGTAGAAGGTATAGTGAATCCATGGCCCATCCTATAGGCAGATGATGACTCAATATACTGTACTGTAATAATTTTTAATATGCAAAATGAACTCTGTATCAGGCAATCTCTGGAAACTCTGACAGCATTTCCGGAGCTCCAGACAAAAGTTTCAGCAATTTGTGCTAGCTGCAAGTTCTAAATAGACGGCTTATAATGGCGCTGAAGAAATACAAGTTCGTAAAAAGTTGGTAAGCAGTGTAGATCTCTTAAGATAATTGATGTGTTATAAGCACATTTTTCTCGTCACTGTTCATTTTTTAGCCTCTAGAATGGTC
>LQNS02278154.1:9015124-9031484 GCA_001587735.2 Parhyale hawaiensis
CTTTCTCGATTTTTTGTAAATCTAAACTCATTTGAAGTGGGAAAAATAACTTGAATGCTGAGTGCTTGACTAATTTAGACCCTCTTGTACTGTATATTTTAAGAGGATATAAAAATTAGAAATAAAAAGAACGGCGTAAAAGAACATAAAAATGAGTTCTGGTTATAGTTGAGTTAAATCTTCTTCAACAAGATGAAAAATGCACTCGAGAAAGCTACAGTAAATAAAAAGAAAAACAGTACGAGAGGCACGTTTTTTTAGCTACTGTATGTATTGTATATTATATGCATATCACACTTTAAAGATACAGGTAAGTAAAAGATACACAAAGAGCGAGAACACAGATTTAGCTATCATTGAATTAAATTTTTCTCCACTAGATAAAAATTGCATTTGAGAGAACTAAATGAAAAACATAGGACGAGAAACAAGTGGTTTGTAGAATCGACATTAGATGAAAATCAAACTTTAACAACATACTCCTAAATAAAAGATATACAAGGTGCGAGACAGGAGTGTGAGTAAGCAATTAATTCCTCCTCTCTTAGATAAAAAAAAAGTTATCCAGGTTCCACCTAGCGAACTTTTGGAGTCTCCAAATATTCGTGGCCCAATTCAATTAGAGAGAGTTTCTATGTGCGACAAACTTGCAAATTCCCAATTAAATGCTACAGCCTTTCCAAGGACGGCCGTGAGAGGCGAGCGTTAGCATGTAAACAAGAGGTTTTCTTATATTAAAAGTCTAAATTTCAGCCAAAAGTAATTTCTGGGACATTACGAAGGTCACGGTGCCGCAGGCCTTCCTTGTTTGCATGTTATTTCTAACATTCAAAAAAATGTGGTAAAAATTTGGACTTGTTTACGATTATACGGTATAAAAAGAACACGTTTTGGTCGACCACGCACGAACGATATATGAGGTTAATTTGTGGGAGAGTGGCCACTGCTATAGCGACTCAGGTATAGGAAAGATAACTCTGCAACAAACATCTCATGCTTACATTTATGTGATAATACATAGGGTTACTGGTGAGGAAAAAAATAGTGCACTGTAAAAAAAATTCCAAAAATTTGATGGGAAAATTGCTGGCAGCATTAATGCCAAGAAAATTCCGTATGATTTACGGAATTCTGATTTTTTAAAGGAAAAATCCAGGAATTCCGTAAATCATACAAAATTTTCTTGGCATTATTGTTGGCAGTGCTTTCCCCGTAAAATTTACCGAATTATTTTTACAGTGTACGCATATTACGTAGTAGAACTCTTCAAACAGAGACTCCCGAAACAGAAGAACCTTTCAATGTGACACCCCAAAAGCTGAGAATAATCGCAAGCAGGAGACTGGATATACAGCACTGTACGTCGTGAAATGTAGCGACAGCTGACGCTCTAGTAAAAATGTGTAGTAAAACTCGCCTTGCAGCATATACAACAGGGCAACTTTACGGTGTCATATGGTAGTTAACCGAAGAGAATTTTTAAGACTGAAGAGAAAATAAGCACACAATCTCATGTCTGAAACTCTTCCCGAAACTGAGTCAACGTGCCCGTCAATATTTTAGAAGTTATACTGTACCTAAAATTCTATATATGAGAGTGCTGATAAATGCTTCACGAAAGTATTTGGAAAAGTTAATGAGGTGGTACCTCTCAAGTGTATTTTCTAGCTCATTGGTTCAATTTATTTATGCTACAATATCGCAATGTTAAAATAACATATATTTTTTGTCGCAAACGATCTCTCTACCTTGATTTACTTCTATGTCTACCAATAGCATTGCATAGTTGAATAATAGGTCCTAGATAGAATTAGATGAATTGGCATAGCCAGGCCGGTATAATGTGACACTTAATAATAATAATAATAATAATAATAACATGTATTTCTCCACAGGCGGGAGGTATTCTTGGATTATTATATTACAACTTACATTAAAAATTGTGTGTACATTAATTTGTTGGAAATATTATAGTTATATATTCACAACCTAATCTACATGGCTCAGTGCCACCACATACCAAACGAGTTAACTGGACTGGCTCCGCAATAGAGCTACCTAACAATCACGCTCGCGCAAGAAGCTTGATGACGATGACCATCAATGAAATTAAGCAATGTGCGGTATCTATCTCTGACAAAGCTATACAATAGGCTTTGTAGCGAGTAAATGATAACTTTTTACGAAATCTCAAACAATTAGAAACATTAATCAACATCGGCGAGAGAATCTGAGAAGTTTGTTGAAAACTCGAAACATTTTTCCTCGTGATATACATTTGGAAAATCGACGAAAAATTTTCTGGCTACAGATTTTGGCCGATCCAAGTGAAAGAGCAACGCATATTGAGGATTTTTAGGTAATCCACAATCCACTGGACGGTCACAAACCGCAACTGCACCATGAGAGGACAAACTTCACATATGCGACACAGCAACACCTCCCATCACAAAAGTCGATGTAAAGTGACTGAATATCATAAGCACACCTCGGGCACCCAGTTTCACAGCAGCGAGTAACACTGTTTGCCATAAGGCCACAAGACCGTTTCTCCACAGACAGCTTTATTATGCAGTGATATGCCTATTTCTTGCGATGTTTTTGAGGCAACGGCGTATACAGTATTCCATCTTAGGTCTAGAGCTAGCACGATGACTGTTGGACAATGAATAATTGCCTTTTAGATATTTTAGTTTCTTTATATTGTCTAGTTTAGCCAATACTTTGCTTCTGTTCTGAAATTTGTGGCTGTGGCACAACTATTTCAGAACAGAGGGAATACCAAGATGAGGCAATTGAAATTTGTGGCTGTGGCACAACCACTTCAGAACAGGGGGAGTACTTCACAGATTGATGATTAATACCCCGAGGAGCCCTGACTTTAGGCTCGTTCGATTGGGTGCAGAAATCAAGCGCTTGAAACTTGACTTCTCTGTAATTTCAAACAAAAACTTTGGTTCTGGTCTTTTCAATTTTGTGGCAAGATTTAGAAGCAACCCTGTTACGTTACATCAGCTAAAATTTCTATTTTACTGAGCTAGGCTAAGCTATTGAAAGTTTTAAAATCAACTGATCCACTTTAAACGTCTGAACGTCAATTCTAGGGGTCAGCGGCAGCAGCCCGCCGACCGAAAGTTACAAGCAAGCCAAGCCTCGATGGCTTAATTTCTCGCCAGTTTTCGGAGCCCACAATAGGTTTTACCAAAGAGTGGGATTAATTCTTTAATGCTTTACGTATTCAAAAAAAAAAAAAAAATACGAGCAGTCACCTTACGCAGAATCTTAGAGTTTTAAATCAACCTCAAAAATTTTCCGATGAGAGCTAAATTACAGTTACAGAATATTTTCATTCCCATGACGGCCAGCACAGAAAAATGGAAATAATTTAGTGAAATCACATAAAAATGCATAATACAACAGCTTACCATACCAACTAAGTTTTCTTTGAACTGAAGAAAGTCGTTAGATGGAGGACTAAACAAATTTTAATTCGTCTGAAACATGATCAGCATCTATACTGTATCTATCTAATACTAAGAATGACCGTCGTGTAAAGTGGTAAAGTGGTAAAAGCCGAAGAAAGTGTCAAAGTCAATAAAAAGTTATTTAATTTGATTGAATTTCATTTAATGTTAGAATATAAATTTTTGTTGACCATAAAATTAGTCAAGTCGCTTAAGAGAACACTTCAAGCTGCGTAGTTAAATTTCCGTAAAAATATATATAAAATAAATAAAAAAATAAAATTTCTAATTTTTCTCGACTCGTTTCTCTACTAAAATAGATCTTAGGAGTATATAAAGTTATGACCGCTCTTTTCAGACCTGGAGTTCCATCCCTAAAAGTAGCCGAAGCCATAACCACCGGACGAGATTGAGATATGCCAACCACTAACGTAAAATACAACGAATTCTCAAACTTCCTCAAGCTCTTCAACTGAGATGACAACGAACCCTCCAGACAAGTGACGTCACACCGATGTGTGTTCACTCTACTGCCTTTGCCAAGCACAATTACAGTTCGGTCACTGCTGTGCCGTTCTAGCAGCTCTTGTGATTTTTGCGCTAACTATTAAGACTCCTCCTACAAATTACGTATTACTGCACTATGCCCTCATCTCGATGAAGGTGTTAGCATTTTGTCATACATGAAGATGTCCACCGTTCAGGCATGAAACGCTATATTTAGCGTGCTTTCGATTTTACTCATTAATGATCCCAATAGAAATGTCTTTTTAGAAGTTAGAACTTTTTAGCAGGAAACAGTGAGTTTCGACAATTATTATTAGTCAGTGACTTGTGAAACCTATCATTTATGAAGCTAAAGTTTCCCTTTTGTTATATGAACTATTGACTATGAGTCTATAGTGCTATGACAGCGAGACCAAATTACTCCGTGTATAATTTGAATACCAATTGTCATCGTTGTAAATGAGTCAATGTTCTTGAGGAATTACGAAGAGAATATGTTTAGGAAGAATTTAGTTCTGCACTTCCGTGTTTAAAATAAATTCGGTTTCAAAAAGCAAGTCACCATGATGTGGTGATCTACATGAAATATATCGTTAACACGGTGAAAGGTTCACAATTATCCTTTTTTTTTTGGTGCTTAAATAGTCGAGAGTGAAAGAACAAGCCTTGAAACCGAGTTTACTCGTCATTCAACGCGTTCACTCATTCACTGCTCCAAAAGTTTTGCAGCAGTTTGTGTACGCCACAAAATGTTATTGATATACTAGTGGCCCGAGCCGTCATTATAAATGACGGCAAAAAATTATCACTTCTAAAAAACCCCCGCCGTCTTTTGGGCTTCCTCATTTTTCCCCTATCTAATACTGAAGAAAATGATTCCAAGGTACCCAACTTTTTTTTCGCCTTCTGAAATCTGAATTTTCTCCTATCTTATTAGTTCTATTTTCCCCCTATCTAATACTGAAGAAGAAGATTCCAAGGTACCCCACTTTTTTTACATTTTGAAATCTGAATTTTCTCCTATGTTATTCCCATAGAGCGTGACAGGAAAGGTATAAATATTTAAATAAATAAACAAATAAATAAATAAAAACAAACACAACGTGAATTATTATATAGTACTGATGGACCGTCGGATTAGTTTCCTCTGCAAGTGTCACTAGGCACATAATGGAAAATCTCTTAAAATTTGGAGTGAAATAATACTGAGAAAACAGCGTACTTTTCTGCAATTTCTAGGGCAAGGTAACGCATTTGAACACGTGGATGACCGAACGCGTTTATATGAATGACGTGTGAACTCGCTCTAAAGAATTGCAGTCAAATGCATTTAGCGCACAGATACTAGTGCGGAAAAAAATAAAAGTACAACTATAAATAGCTCATGATATTCGCCATTGCCACACTGTCGTTAACACAACTGTCAACTTAACGGAACATAGATATAAGAGTTCTCTTCACACTTTCTGAACAGCGGAACCGCTTCCCAAATTTCTCCGACGTGGAGAAAAATTAATTGATTATTGCAGGCAGCCTTTCATCACTCATAATATTTACAGTACCATCCAAAACTACGGGACAAGTTTTCAAAACGGCATAACTTTTTTCTAGCTATGCCAGGTACTTTTTTCTTTTGCACACTATTAGCCAGTAAAATGTTGATTATTGGGCTAAAATTTGAGACATGTATGAAGGATAATAAAAACGTTATGAATGAAAAGCTTTTCTCTTGAGATTTATGACGTCCAAAACTAAGGGCCAAAGAAAGAAAAATGTAGCTAATTTCTTGTTCAGTCCTTATTTCTTTATTTACATCGAAGACTAAGTTTGACACTGCCATTTGTATACATTGCTGCTCGTTACATGATAGCACAACGTCAGAAAGTTGATTATATTCTGTGATAAGATATCACCTAGTTGCACAAGAATAGTTTCACTATTAGACTGCCCCAGTCATCCACTGTCTGAGTTTCTTCCAGATCCATTTGTTCGGGTGAGGTATACACGGCGGACTGGTGCTCTTCATGAGTTTGCCTTGGAACCGTTACGATGCAGTACGGGCCAGTATTCCCGTTCGTTTTTTCCATCGTGTGTGGATGTTTGGAATGGTCTTGATGGCTCTGTCTTTGCTNTTCTTTTGTTTTCTTCACCCGCTGGGCTGGTTGCGTGGGGGTTTGTTAACCTCATGGAGTTTCTCCGTTCCTACGTCGCCAGTCTGGTGTGATTTAATAATAATAATATTAATAATAATAATAGAGAAATTTCTGAAAAGGTAAACCGTTCGAAACGTGTTGTGGGCAGAATAGTGAAGTCGTACGACGAAACTGGCTGCATTGGTGCCCCTAAAAAGCCGGCAAGCCCCGTGCAACGTCAGTTAGAGAGGACAGAGTCATCCAGCGTACGTCATTGAAGGATCGTTTCAAGTCCTCAGCTGCGATAAGTAGGGAAATGAATGACACATGTATGAACGTTTCACATCAGACCGTTTCTGGGCCCCTTAAAGAAAAAGGGTTATTTGCAGCACGCCCACAGAAGAGACCGCTTGTGAGTGCCAAGAACAAGAAAAAGAGAATAGAGTTTGCAAACAATTAAGCATGTTAACTGTTCCCATGAAAATTAGGCCAGAGTGTTTTCAGTGAAGAAAGCAATTCAATTTGTTTGGTAATGACGGTAAGAACTTTGTTAGAAGACGTAAAGGTGAGAAATTAAGTGTAAAGTGTTCTAAGAAGACAATGAAATTATGCGGCGGGAGGGTGATGGTTTTCGGTATGTTCTCTAGTCAAGGGACATCGCCTCTCGTTTCTTTGCAAACCCGTGTGAGTGCTCAGGTGCATAAGAATCTGTTGGAAGGTATTCTCGTGCCTAATATCGTAAACTCAGGTGTCCCCAATCCTATCTTCATGCAAGACAATGCCCCCTACCACAAGACAAAGACAGTCATGAGTTACCTTGAGCAGCAAGATCTCGCAGTTATGGATTGGCCACCATAAAGTCCTGACCTAAATCCAATCGAGAATCTTTGGAAAATACTAGGGGTGAAAGTTATTTCAAGCAACCCTATCTATGCGGAAGATCTTTGGATGAAATTTCAAGAGGAATGGGGGAAAATTACTGTTGAAGATTGCCAGAGTCTCATTCGGTCATGTAGTCGATGATGTGCAGCTGTTATCAAAAGCAAGGGACTATTTACAAAATATTGATTGTTCACTACCATTTTGCTAAATATTTCGAGAAAAATATTGCGTTAAATGCATTTCTTTCTTTTTTGTCCCTAAGTTTTGAACGTTATAAATTTTAAGAGAAAAGCTTCTCGTACATAACTTTTTTATTATCCTTGATACATATCTCAAATTTTAAACACAATCAACATTTTACTGGCTATTAGTGTGCTGAAGAAGATGTACCTGGCACGATCAGAAAAAAAGTTATGCCGTTTTGACAATTTGTCCCATAGTTTTGAACGGTACTGCATATCGACTTGGTATCATGGATGCGACAAAATCTATTTCGTCGACGTGTGAAATCAAGTTGGAAGAGCATAATGAATCACCGAAATCATTTTTTGGAAAAAGCTAGGTATCAGGATGCATAATAATGATACAGCAAGAGAGGCTTCGGAAATCTTCATTGCCTCAATTTTAACGTTGGCGATGCAAGAAGTGTTTTCAAATATAAGTCTGTCATATACTTTTTCCATCGTCTGCAACCTGGCATCATTTTCGCCTGTTTTCTTCAAGCGCCGTAGGAAATGAAGCGATAAACACACAAATCAAAACAATATAATAAATACCGCCTTGTGTTGTAGGTTTCTATAATTATAATAATTACTGATGGGGGGGGGGGTCGCAGGTCGTCATTTAGGAGCCGTCTGTTGTAGGCACCACAGCTCTCGACAATAAGTGAGCGACTGTAGCCGTGCTCTTCTATGAGGCCATTTGACACACTTCTGCATCATAAACCAGTGAGTGTGTGTTTCTCAGTTAAGTGTGCGTGGAAGTTGACATTACTTTTACCTAGCACTCTTCCTTTGCCAATAATAACAGTTTATGAACAACAAATCATAAGCAAGATAGAGAATATCAATTTCCTTGCTATCCTATAACTATATTAACTCGTCTTATGACGTAGCAAAATGAACAAAAGAGGGTAACGCATTTTTATTCAAAATTTATTCGCAATTTTTTGGTAATGGCATTTTAACGACATTTGAAGACTTGCAAAGTATTGAATTTGTTTCTGTGACTTTTTGCACCTGATGATTGACATCGTATGACACCAGTAACTCAAGCTGAGGGCTGCGTCTGACCAAACGGGGGATGCGATATGTCGCAGCTGTAGCCTTGGAAGCGGTGTCGTGCGCGGCTACTGAGGTGGATGCAGTATTCGTTGGGAAGGTAGGTAGGATACAATTCTCCGTCGGCAGCCTGAAGAGATAGATAGCGTTAATGTGCAACCCTACTGCAGATTTGCCCAGATTACTGGGGTAGCTGGTATTATACCCTCGAGAGGCTCATCCGTTCTCACTTTGGTTTTTGAATAAATATGAGGAGTCGAATCAGGGGCTCGAACTGGAGACCTACAATAAATCACTACACCGCAGCCGCTTTGTCACTAAGCCACAACAGCATAAAAGCAACGCAAGCACCTAAGGTGCCTGTACTGTCTGCTGTGTCATTACGATGATATTAAAGCAGAGCCGTTTGAGTGTAGAAAAATGCTCATCCGTCTACCCTGAATAATAAATTACAATTAACAGAACAAATCGTATATTTTTGCGTTACGTCGTTAGCTCGTATTATCCACGCACGAGGCTCATCTCTAATCCCTTGTGTTTTGGAATAAATACTAGGAGTCGGGCCAGGGGCTCAAGCTGCCGACCCACAGCTTACCAAGACTCTACTCTAACCACGAAACCATCCCAGCGAGCAGCGAGATAAGCTGTAGGTTTCCAGTGAGAGTCATTGACTTAATCTTTGGATTTATTTACTTAAAATACAAGCGAGGACGGATGAGCCCCTGTCTGGATAATGCTAAATGCAAACGGGACGAATAACTGTAATTTTCTTTGATGATTTATTTTCCAGGGTAGGCAGATACGGTATTTCCGATATAACCAGGATTCCGTCATAAAACGTTTGCCAAAATACGGCAGGCACCACAAGTGCCTTGTTTGCTGGCGTTGTTTTTATGCTGTGGTGGCTGAGCGGTTAGAGTACCTTTGATACCTTTGATGATTCTGCAGACGAGGTTCAGGTGACGTTACACACGCAGCTCATCTTGTGCAGAGGTGATGCTGCAGTCCGTGACCAGCGGGGTGGCTAACAGCGAGTTATCCTCACAGTTCAAGTAGCCGCTTACAACAGGTTTATCTGGCACTTTCAGTAAGCATGCGTCCAGTAAGTGTTTGAGTTTCGCAGCCTCTGTACCGGTGACATTTCAAATGTGACGAGGCATTTTGTTGAATACTCTCGCCCCTCGGACCACGAAACTATTAGAATACTTTGTGGCTATCGCATCACCAACAGTTTTGATCGGAATGCGCACCTCACCAGTGCGACCAATACGGTTTGAGTGTCTGGCCTGGATTCGCTCATTGACATTGACAGTAATTCCTTCTAGAATTTTCCAAATATATATGATCGTAAAGCGCTCGAATCGCCTTTGAATTCAGTACATTGAAGCTGAGCAAGTCTTTCGTGATAGTTTAAATCATTCATGCCTCGGATTTTGGCAGTGAACGAGCTCTGGATAGCCTCGAGGCCCTCTAAGTCTTTCTGTTTGCTTGGCATCCAAAGAGGTGAGCAGTATTCAATCCTTGGCAGTATCAGTTGTTTCCATAAGGTGTGCATTGCGTCTGCCTCTCGTGAAGAGAAAGTTCGAAGTACCCGTCCGCTCCACTTCTTGCCTACGTAATGCTACGGCTTCAGAATAGCTCATGTTTTCTGTGTGTAGGTAGATGCAGGTGTCGTTGATGTACACATAGCTGGTGGGACATGCTGAGAACGCTGTTCCTGTTTACGAAGAAAACTCGTCAGTTCCTTTGAAGTTTAAGGCCATAGATTGGGCTGTTGTGGATCTTTTTCAGGAGACAGGATTCATTGTCTTGATAAAGCAGTTAGTGAATTATTCACTTATGTATTATGGGAATTATTATAAAAGGATGGTGCTTCACAAACTTTTACAAAAGTCGAAGATTAGTTGAAGCTGATTTTTTGTGTTAGATCAATGAAAATTATTAAGATAAATAATTTACCAGGTAATAGCAGGAGTGACACTGGAAACGTCAGAAGAGAAGCCATTTTTTTAATGAGCTTTGACGTCGTTTAATCTTGAGCCTCTTTTACGCTGCGCAGTTACTGCCAGCTGGCAACGAACTGCAGTAGATTAGATTAGATAGGCGGCAGTAGACGAACCAAGAGGCCCATTCCCAAAGAGACACCGGAACATACGCCCCGGCACTCTATGAGCTATTGCCATTAGGGGAATAGTAGATAAAGGCATAGATTGAAATTTGTTGGAAATCAACTTTCAATAAACGGAGAAGGTCGGGAATAAAATCATTCGTTGATCCCATTGCGACGAGTATATCTTTAAGTCTGTATTCACACAGCTATATAACGCAATTTGCGCAATCGACTGAATACAACATCTCAGTCTACCCCCAAAACTTATTTATGTTTTTACGTGATACCTCACATTCCTTTTTTGTATATTATTTAGCTAAAACTAGAGTTCCAATTGACTTCAACTATAGAATTTCACATTTCCCCAGCTTTGTCTATACAACATGACTTCTCATAGAACTTATAATCAAATTCTGACAGAGAATCAATTTTTTTTCGGACGATGAATCCCAGAATCGGGAACTCTCTTTCATTAACTCTTAATGTCGATATCAATCTCAGTAATACGCGTCACAACAGGAAGCTGCTGCTTCCTTCCGCAGTAGATGCATGATTGTGTACCCAATGACTCATCGCTGTGAGGATTTATGTTTTGCAGTATGATGCAGGACGATTTCATCACGTGCTAGTTTTGAATGCGCCAAAAACAACCAGCTGAATTCACAATATTGAAGAAATTACTTATGACGTCCAATGGAAGAGAAGACAATTCATGCTCCCACGCAGCACTGCAGATGACAATCTGTGATGCTTATTTGAACCTTTGCGGGCTTGGTAACATTTGATGAGGCTTACTCGTAGGTGGACGCTCCATTCATATATACAAGTCACATCCTGTTGATACTAAGAGAATTATAAATCGACAAAAAGAAATTTCGATTCCAATTTTGCTTAAGAAATTCGTTGAGGCAGGATTTTTGGCACATTCCCGATGGTAGAGTTGTAATTTAATGCACCATATTAAAAAGTGAAACTGTGTTTCAGTGACATCGATGAGCGCACAAGCAACCTTAACAGGGTGCTGAAATTTGGTGCGGCAGAACCACTGAAAAGCCGAGTGCTTGGTGGTGGGGTTCCCTCTTTTTGAACCCAAAACGACGGCGGCCAGTGTCCGCCATTACACTTGCTGATACGAAGTACCTGAACTGGCTGTTTTTCTCTGACCCAATTGAGAGCTAAGAAACTTTTAGGTTCTTCCCTGAGTTCATGTCCCCCTATCTTATGGTCGAATTCTGAAGATTGGTACCCTTAACTCAGCCAAAACAACAAAACCCTCAGATTATTGGCTAAAGGACAGGTAGCTCTCTCCTACTACAGTTTTCACAGTACTAATGATAAAAAACTTTTTTTCATCCGCCCTAAAAATATCAGGTTGTCCCAAAAATTCGTAAACCTTAGGGAATTTTTTTTTTTTTTCAGTACACGAAAAGTTGAAACAAGAGTAATCGGTTCTGATCAACTGAAAATGCGCTTTGATGCCGCAGGACAGTGCTAAGCCACACACCGCCAAAAAGAAGACCAAAGACAAGTTTGAAGAGCTGGACGGCGTCGATGTTTTGCCCCATCCAGCTTACAGTCCTGATGGACTCCATTAGATTCCAAAAAGTCTTGGAAAATGATGGTCTTTATTTTGGGGATTTTTTTTTTTTTTGTTATTCTTTGGAGAGTAAAAAAAAATTCAATTTCTTGAATGTGAGTACGAATTTTTGGGACAACCTAGTATAACTGTACACTACTCCCTGAAGAATATCGGCCTACATCACCTCTGCTTCTCTTGAACGCTTCATCTACAACAATATAGTAGCATAGACATTTTGTGAACGACCATTAATTTTTTGCAAAGAGAGGACTGCTTCCAACAATACAATAATTGATCCTTTCCTAAACCCGGTCGGTCCCAAAAACTCTGGTCTTGCTATGAGGTTCTAAAAGTAGCTAATAATAGACACTCTCATTGTAGTCACTTTAGTTCAACCTTCCGTTCAGTCGTAAATAAAATACAAGCACTGACTTCAGACGGGTTAACCCGTAAAATATATTGTCCTAATTTCCCGAGCGAGAAACAACGCGCATGTCTCAATAAAGAAAACATTGATACGGGAACTGGAGTTCCCGTCTGGGAGGAAAGGGTAAACTGAGCGAAACCAAAATCATGGTCGTCATTTCCTCTATCTTCGAAGACACAGCTACGACACTGCCTCGGTAAGGTAAAAATTTTGCTGTCACGGTTTTGCGTAAAGAATCTCAAGAGGCTGAGAACATAATACGAACGCTCGCTTCTACATATAAAATATTTCGTGACATTTTATACGAAATAATTCCAAGAGCGAACAGATACTACGCCATATATTTACCTCCGGCAAGGAGGTCATGGTATCGTCGAGTTTGCCAGTCTCTTTGTTTGTTTGTCTATCACCAAGATAACTCAGAAACTTGTTGGCTGATCTTGACGAGAGTTACAGGGACAGTAAGGTATGTTAAGAGGAACAGATGATTAACTTTTGGTGAAGACCCGTGCATCCGTTTGATTGTCTGCCTCTTTTTTCATAAAGCCATAATGGAAAAACTTATGAACGGATTTTCATGAAATTTGCATCAGTAATTTGGTATATTACGAGAAGTTAATGCCCAAATTTTGCGACGATCTGTCTAATTGTTATTGTTTGTTCCTGTACTTGATTTTATGCTAGTTGCAAAATAACTCAAAGAGTATTGAACGGATCTGTATGAGATTTACAGTAATTGTAAGTTATGTTGAATGACATGAATGATTAAATGTCTATGATGATTGGTTGGTCTGTTTGTCAGAATGATTGCTAGCAGCATAACTCTAGAAATTATGAAGGGTTCTTCAACAAAATTAATTACAGATGCTGTTATTACCGTCAAATGCACCAATGATTAGATTCTGGTGTGGATAGAAAGAAAATCATCGTTTCAGAACCAATTTGAATTTATCACTACCTTTGCCTCGCTTGGCGGAGGAATGCGCTCTCGGAGTATGCTGATTGAGAAATAGAAAACTGTGTGTTTATGACACGACAATTAAGTTATCAATTCAAGGAAACGACCTATCAGAACATTTGTATGACGATATAAATTAACAAATTATAAAGCATAAATACCGTAACATAGTTAACGTCTCAATTAAATGGAATGACCAATCAGAGTATATATTTATATCAAAACATCAGTTACTGCATGAATATCGTACCACCAGATAACGAGGGTAATTACTTCCTATGAGGTAGCTATACAGTTTTTTTACAGAGCCTATGTACGAGATTTTTGTTGCTCACAATATTATTAATGATATTCTTGCTAGACTAGAGAGCTAATGATGGAGCTGGCCTCAGTAACGTTTTCGTTTTTTTTGTAAAACTTCTCTATCTGCACTAAAGTCTATCTTTGCCCGGTTTTCTCTCTTCTAAATTGTAAGAATTTCGAAGTTTATTGCAGGGCTTTTTGTCGAAAAGTTTTTGATACTGACAACTGAGTATTGAGCTTATTTTTTAATCATCATCAAAATTATCAATCCATTCTCGTTCAGTAATAGCAGTTTTGTCTCTATAAAGTATGTATAGATCGATATTTCACCCACATTATGGAGGGACTAATTCCACAAAATTTGCAGTAACTTTGATGGATATGATTACTTCTCTGGCAAAATTCTCGAGTTTATTGCATATGTCGTACCACTTTGTTGAGTCGCTCTTGCGTTGGTTCGTGGCTGACCGCTAACAATAGGGTACACCAACAGTTACTCAGTGCGTATGGTAACACTAATCTGACAAACACACTTGCTGAGGCGCATATAGAACGAACAGTGTCATGTGTACTGTTCCCAAACACACCGAATGTGTTTATCACAAAGGATGCTGCTTTCCCATAGATTTTCTTAGATAATGAGGCCTAAACGTATGTTTTTTTTCTTTCTGAGCATTCATCAGCTATAACTTTGAGGAAAATGTATTGGGCTTTGAATATTTCGTATTGAGACCGAAAGTTTATTTTTTCAATGCCACACAAAGAGAAGAAAGCGTGTTATGGCTTCTAGATGGTTCGGTTTATTTTGAATAATTGAACAGGAAAGGGGGAGAGGAGAAGCAATTATTTTCCCCCAAGCGACATTTTTTTTTCAGCATCTCAGTGAAATTCAAAATTTAATAAATAAATTTAACGTAGCGCGTTACGTCCTGCTCCGGACCTATGCTCAGCGGTGCTCAGTATGAGAGTGGGAGAAACGCTCTGGGAGACGAAAAGCCACGAAAAAAAAAAAAAAATCTCCGCCTTATTCTTTATGACGAACTAAATTGAACCAAAGTGTTTTATGCCTATTTAGCCTAGCCTTACCAAACTAAATCCAGCCAAACTTAACCTATGCTAGTCGCTTCTAATCTATCCTAACCTAACCGAGTCTAGCTTAACCTAACCGAACCAAGCTCAGAAAATTTTCCAAATTCTTAATATTGAATCGCCTAATCATATAAAACTTACCGTTTCGAGAATGCCTCCCATCTCCAAAAGTATAAAATATATCATGTAGCCAATCAAATTAAAACACTTTTTATTTTCAAAATGTTTGGAGCTGAGATGTTGTTCGAGGGAGGTCTAAAATGCAACTGAATGAAGCGAGGTTGGAGGGTCCCGAAATCCCGATGTCTGTACAGTCTGAGGACGATGGGTCACACATGAACCGTGTGTAGAGGTACAGCCGAGGTCATAATGTTGAGGATAGGTTTTGCTCTATGGAAGTAGAGAGATTACTGCGAGGTGAGTTCGAGTGGGGTAGAAAAGTCTATGATTGTGAAATCTGTCGTGCTGATAGGATGATTAATTTTTCAGCATGGAGACGGAGAGCGGAATGAGCAGGTTTTGCAAGGGGGAACCTGTTCTACCGGATACGCCTGAATGTTGATCGATTCGAGCTTTTAAATGTCGTCTAGAGCCACCTATGTACGAAGCATTGCTGCTTCTGCATTGATATTTGTAGATAACACTTAGTAGGAGAGGAGTAGGAGGCTTGTCTTTGAATTTAAAATAAGACCCAATGGTGAAGGAGATTTTCTATGAAAATTTGGAGTTAACGAGCGGGTGAGCTTCAGAGAGGAAAGGCTTCAGTGCTAACCGTGTTGACAGAGTCCTTGTTGTAATAGGGAAGCGAATAAAAAAGGCTAATTTACGGGCAGAAGGTTTAGTTAGTTATTATAGTTATCCATACTAATATCTAAAAGTGGCAAAATGACCGAGTTTTGACCTTGAATATTTTTGAAATACATATTGTCGTGGACAAATATGGGAGTGTCATCGAAGTTACGTTGATCGAAGTAAGTAATTCAATGAAAAGATGGCGAGCGAGACTGTGATCCATTAAAAAAAAAAAAAAATTCTACGAAGGCACATACAGTAATCGTGCTTATACCGTATATGGTAACTAACTAGTTTGGTTTCACACGGGAGCCTCTTCTTTAAAATAATCGAAACGTATGTGACGTCTCACAATATTGGGAGAATTGTCCTGAGGCAAGCAAGTTGAGCATGTAATACTGTATGTTGCAGAGATCTTGTCTTATGCTAGTGTGTTAAATTGAAGTTAGGAGTACAATTAGCTTAAATAAAACTCTAATAGAAATACAGTTCCTATCTGACTTGTCCACAAAATTCAAGCCCAGATCTTTGATTTACAGTGAATTGTCAAGTATTTCAAGGTTGTAACAGCAGTGCGGATATACGTGGTAGGTGTGTGTTAATACGTATGTTTTTCTCTAGATCATATGCGGTAATTATTTAGGACAGTGTAAAGAAGAGTTTTACTAGTCTCGCGACTGATTTGAATCAAGCATCCCTACGTGCGGCACCTGTGAGCGGTGATGCTATTCGATGTTTTGATCTGTGTGAGGATGCGGCCACACGCTTCTGTCAGAGAAAGACTCACTTTAATTTTTAAATGTTCGCATTTTCACTTACACATCACAGTATGGTACA
>LQNS02278154.1:9151874-9175661 GCA_001587735.2 Parhyale hawaiensis
CGTCACAAACTTCAAGTACGGTAATACGCAGCTATTTTACATTGTTTCTCCATCATTTCATTTGGGCCTCCAGAGTGTCCAACATGTCCTACAATCACAAAATTGCGTATCGAAGCATCTGCGAATTTTTTTTATTATTATTTTATTATTATTTCGGAGAGTGTTTGTAAAATGTCGCCCTAGTGGCATTTCCACATGATGGGGCATGCCCTAGCGCCGCGTCCGATTGTGCTATCTTTTTCGCTCTCTATCTGCTAGAGAGCAGGGCATGCCCTACTTGTCAGCGAACTCAACACAGACGGGTTGAGATGGGACGTGTCACTTCGTGAATAAAATATAATAGGGGCGCTCCGATCACAACAAGGGCGCACTGACGTTCAAGTATTTAAATCGCCTCCACTCTCGTGTCTGCTGCTGCCTCACTACGTGTGGAAGCAAACGCGGCAATGGTCACTGTTCCACGGCCATGTCGAAAGGCCATTAGCTGTGCCGTCGCGTACGCGTCGTTAACAGCTCTTCCGTTTCTAATTGTGAAAATTACCACATCATTGGAAAAAATTATGGATTTAACATTCGCCATTTTCAACAACATCGTTCCGAAAGACAGTTTAGGAATGAAAAATACGGTTAGGTATTTTTTTTTTTCAAATTAGTATCGTTAGTCGGACGGATGCGACACTTACTTATACTGCTATGACGCACGCAGCGTATAAGTAGCTGATATATATTTTTAATTTTACCGAGCAATTGTATGGCTTCTGTGTATTATAGATAGACTTTTGCTTTCATGTTACTTCGCCGGAAGGAAAGTAATTTGTTTCTCTGATGTTTTAATGTTTTCAAAACAAAATTTAGTAAAACGTCCTTCTATCTCTGCGTATCCCGGCGTTTAATTAAACATACGCATCTGAACCCTTTTTTATTCAGCTGTTTGAAATACAGAGGATAGCAGGTCATTGTTAGAAGGCAAGAATAAATCGAAAACATGAGGGTTTTCAGTCATATGATTCTATATTCAGAATGCCATGTTTCTTTTAATAAAACTCACCTGATTGATTGCATTTAAATGACGATAAACTTGATGCTAAAAGTGCTTCTGACACATGCAAGTATTTGCCGGGTTAAATTCATGTGCTCTTTTAACAGCCTTTTAACCAACGTTCTTTAAAAATTTCATCCTTCAGAAAGCTAAAAAAGTCTGTAGATGCTTTGATACGTATTTTTGTGCAACTGTGAAGATCGTAGGACATGTAGGACACTCTGGAGGCCCAAAGGAGCTGCGTATTACCGTACTTGAATTTTGTGACGTCACACGCCTCATTAGTCATGGTGCACGGCAGCTTGGCCCGCCCCTGGGTTAACCATACGTAGTCTTGTCATCCTGGAGCTTAAGGTGGCCTCTGAAGCTTTGGCCGATAAGAGTTTGTTACTCCTGGAAGAGATATTCGCAGCTGTGGAGGATGTTGCTCTGAATTTTTATCAAGACTGTTTTTATCGAGACCATTAACATATACCGTATATATATAATATTCTGATAATTCCAATAAAACAACATCTTTCAAACTCCACCCAACAGAACGACATTTTCAAAAAATCTATGGGATTACTCCCAGCATTTAACTATCTTGGAAGACTCCACGGGATACTTCCTCCCTCTTCTCGACAGTAAATGCGCCATCCACGACCATCGCCACCGACCACCACCCTACTACAGAAACCTTTCCACAATGAGCTCGTACCGCGAGAACCTTGTGGTTAGGAAGGCAAGGACTGGTTCGTCTATTATACTGTATTTTAGGGGTATTTGAGTGTTCTAACGAATTTCGAACTTTAAGAGAACCGGTCTTTGCTTTCCTAGCCACATGGTTGGCGTTGTGAAAGCTCACTGTTGGTTAGCTATTCGTTACTTAGCATCAATCTTTGATTGGCCGTACTAGGACTACAGGGGCAGTTTAATAACCTACCAAAAATTTTGTCAGCCTAACGGCATTTTGGTAGACTATTGGGAAAAACTGTCATCCTAAACCCCCATCTATAAGTATATATATAGCATGAAGTGATGTAACGTAGGCAGACATGACGTGATGTAGTGTAGGGGACAATCATGACATGATGTCATTCAACTTAGGCAGCCATGTAATGATTCAACTTAGGCAACCATGAAATTGCATTTTTAGTTCATGGCTACGAATGTGGTTTAACTTTATAGTATTACTGTAGTTTTACGGGGGTTTTCTTAACGGGGTTTCCTTAACCTTTATTTCCTTGCGACTATAGGGATGAGCTCTACCGAAAGCTCTACACACATAAATTTCTGAAGTTATTCGTTGTTGGAAAAAAACTCAGTTGTATGTGATATGAAGTTACATTTCATGTAGTCTCTATGTGCTGATTTTTTCTTCAAGACATTAATGTTCCTGTAAAAAATTACTATGAATTTTTAATTATTCTTATTGAACGAAGGTATGATATTAATCGCCTACTGGAGACATATTGCTGTGAATTTACATTCCCTCCTCTGTAACACATTCCTTACGTTAGTACGAAGAAATTAATCTTTGTATAAGGTCTGTGTGATTATCATAACTCATTTTATTAATGCTTACGTAAATCAGTCTCCAGGCCCATATGCAAAAGGCCCGATTTCAGTAAGCAATCTAGGTATGATAAGGTGTATACTCTAAAATTATCTTAACATTCCTCATTATTTGATATTTTATACATGACAAACATGACCAATAAGACAATTACGTGGCCTCTTTGGCAGAGGTAAATGTGTAAAGGTCATTAATATAAAACAGTGTTTTGAAGAACCCGAATCATATCCATCTAAATTACCTGATACCAGACCATATGGAGTTTCAAAACAAATGATTGCGGTTTCGAAAAGAAAGGCATCTAGTATTGTATCTATAGATACATTAAAGTGTCTAGTATCTGTATTTAGATGCATTTGAAATACTATATCTCGTATCTGTATCTAGACACATTTTAAGGGTGTATCTAGTATCTAGATACATTTTCGAGTATAGCTATATACCCAGCTCTGATCGTCTCATAGCATGAGATTTTCCTTTTTATCTTCGTTTTACGTCAGTCATCTATGTATATCATGCTGACATAATGGCAATACGGGAAACGTTTTAGTATGACGTCACTTTTACCCGGGAAGCAAAGAATGCAACAGGAGGACTCAACAGGACTAAAGTAAAACTTAGCCCTGACAGCACGTAGCAAATTTACATCACATCGACGAGTCGAAGTATTTGAGTGTGGGACCTCAGGCCTTTGTATGTTGTTTTCTTGAACATATCGCCGTATATTTTTCGATTTATTTCATTCAATCTCTTGCTCATGACTGGCCAGCTACTTGAGCTGCAAAATACCGTAAAATGTTGTCGCCAAGTACAGAAAGTTCGAGCAGTAGGTTAACTGTTACTGTGGTTTTTCTCGCGTACAGAATTGGCTATAAAGGTGCTTATACTTGTTGGTAAGGAATAAATATGTTATGTGAAGAGCACTGTGAACTGAATACGAAGTGTAAATAAGGCTTCAATCAATAAAACGAAGTTAAATCAGGTCGCCGAAAGGGAATAAATTCAGCGCTAGTGCTGTGAAAATTTCCACCAGCATGCACTGCAATTTTCTACAGATATTGCTGAATTAGCAGTGATGGGAGACTTTTGTGGGGCTGCGTGCCTCCACACCCTTCCCCCCTAGCTACGCCACTGGTAGAGAACGTTCTACACAGTACCAACGCACCGTTCACACGCACAATAAAGTCTGAAACCCAAGTAGCCTGCCAACAGCAATTTCACTGAAGGACTGATAGGCGAAGTGAAATTGCAAGTGTGAACTCGGCTAGTGAGGTTGAACAGAAAGCTCCTTGTCCCTGACCAAAGCGTGGCTTCGGGAGAGTGAGCGCCAGTAGTAATTTTGTTAGGGAAAATGCTTCCGCTCTTCCGCTGCGTGTGCTACCCAAGCATTCTTAGCTGTTTTGGTATCCAAAGTGAAAAGTAACTGTTGATGATCTGGTCGCCGTCTTCTCCCGATGTAAACCGAATTGAAAATCTTTGGTCTAGCATCAAACGAGACGTTTACGTTGACGGACGATAATATGAGTAAAAAATAGTCATATGAGAAGCCATCAGTATGGCAGCACCAACAGTCCCACGTTTCACTATCAAGAAATTTTCTAATTCTAATAGTACGAATTTCTTCGTTGTAATAAAGCAGTTTGGCGCTCATGTGGGTAAATAATAAAGTGTTTCCGAAAACTGAATTGTTTTACTGTAGCTATTTATTAAATTGATCCTTATTTCGTATGTTTATTCCTTGTTTGCACAAAATAACTCATATATTTTGCTGTTTTCAAGAAAAGCGATTACCGTCGGTTAGTCAAAATTATACGATTTTAATGTGTTTTTTTCTTAATATTAGCTTTTGTTTTAGATTTAACATTTGCAAACGTTTTTGCCCCAACGTATCATTTCCAGTAAAAAATTTCAGAGATTGACCGAGAAAGTTGATTGAGAAATTGTTGTTATTATCGAGGGGATTTCACGACCCAAATTGGATCGGTTGACCGATGTTCAGCTCTACGCTCTGGCGCCGGGTCACATCCCGCGACCTAAGGCTCAGAGCACTTTGCGAATGATGTGCGCTGTTCCAAGCAGAGCGCTCTTCTGGAGGGTTCCTGGGTAGAAATGGCCGCACTTCAGCTCTCGCAGGGCAGTCTTGAGATTCTTGGACATTGCCCCCAGAGCTCCGATAACCACTGGAACGACATTCACCTTCATCTGCCACAGTCTCTGGAGTCCGATGGCAAGGTCACGGTACTTCTCCTTCTTCTCCGCTTCTTTGTCCACCATTCTGGAGTCGAAAGGGATTGAAATGTCGATCAGTTTGGCCGACTTCTCCTGTTTGCCTTTCACGACGATGTCCGGTTGTGTTGTTATTATTATTATTGCCAACTTTTATCGCTGATGGGAGTGTATGAGAGATTTGTAACACGAGGCGAATCATACCTGCTGGTTCACAACTTAATTTTTACTCACCAAGTGGATCTCAAGATAAAGCTACAAATAGTGCTAGTTTTTCAATGTTGCTTTGTAATATAAAGTTTTATAGACAGTTAAACCCAATCGGAAATTTATTGACATTTATCCGATGTTACATACGTGATACTGCTAACTATTTATTCAGAGGCAGCCGAAAAATGTAATAGGCAGCCGATAAATGTTACATATGTGATATTGCTAACTATTTATTCATAGGCAGCCGATAAATGTAATAGGCAGCCGACAAATGTTACATATGTGATACTGCTAACTATTTATTCATAGGCAGCCGGTAGATGTTACATATGTGATGGGTACTGCTAACTATTTACTCATAGGCAGCTGATAAATGTAAATTTCCGCTTGGGTGTAAGCTTATTATGTTAAAAATAAAGCACTGTAATAGTCCACTGATGCTATTACTTGATATAATGAGAGGCTTACTGCACAAGGAGCATAAACTCGTCCGTGTTATCCGCTGCTCCTTCTCCTGTAAAAAGTTATTCCAAAATTTTGCATTTTCGTGTCTGATACGCAGCCTTGTTTACGTCTATCCCGGAATTTTTCTAAGATATTTTTTGCTCAATGGAATAATGAGGTGGCCTGATTTGGTGCCTTGGAAATATGTGTGTTGTTTATATCCTGGAGCTTGCTGTTGACAACAGCGTTAGAGGGGTAACTGGGTCGGAAATAAAGATAAAAGCTTTTGCAGTTGAATTTTTACAGCCCAAGGAGTATTTGCGAAGGTGTATTGTTTGCAGCGTTTCCGTGTGTGAATGTCTGTTCGCCCGAACTTGGTGGGTCGCGGGCTGAGAGATCTCAACGTGTTTACAACATCGGTTCTAATTAAGCTTTCTTAACATTATCTCTATTAGGCTATGCTACATCGCACAAGGGCTACATCGCTAAACAGGAATGCAGTCAATGTCCCTCACTGCCCTGCCATTAAACTAACTCTGAGCTTTATTTAGGGTCACAGTTTGGATTTATATAAGTTACAGGTTGTCATTAATCGTATGTTTCGAAAATTCAGTTACAGACTTTGGAATCTCTTATGAATAAAAATGTAGTCTAAGTGGAAGGAAATAAGTGATTCAAATTACACTGAACCTAATGCTTATGAAGTCTTTTCGACTGCTAGATATGCGATATCTACAGTTTATGGGCCTTGGTTAAACTAAGAAGCGAACATAAAGCATTCCCTGAAGTGAACGTAAGTATTCCTCTCGAGTTGTGGTAGGAATGAACCTACTAATCAGGGTAGATGCACCCAGAAATAAGGTTAGTAAAGCCCACGGAGTTAGCAGGGTAAATGTTTCGAGGGCTTAGCGTCATGATGTTGAGGTGAAGTCTGCTGTAAGAAGGCACCGAAACATCCTAACATCCTCCCTGCTCGTTCAAGAATATTTCTAGCCAGGAGATACCCGATACTCCTGAAATATTTACAGAATTGTTATAGAGATATTAAGATCTCTCTATACAGATTTATGCTGAATTATGTGGAAGTTTATCTCGGATGATAGAACCATGTCGTCGCAACTGAAGAGTGGTGCTTGCAACTTTTATTGACTCCCTAAGGCGACGATGTATAAAACTCCTCTTACTTACATGGTATACGGGGGCCATTGCAAGCGACGGGCAAGCACTGCCTCCTCGTTTGAGTAAGATGAGATTTAAATTCTATTCTGTCTCATATCTGAGATATTGAAGAAGAGTTGACGGCCCAGATCACAAGAAACTCAAGATCGTCGAGGACTTTGCAACCGCCTATGAATTGAAAGTTGCGCAAGGACACTTGCTGGAAAGTTTGCCTTTTTTGTACCAAACGACGTGTGAACGTCTATCTTATGAGATTTAAATTCCTGTGACTCTTGGTAGTGTCCAATGGCATTGCGTTACTTCAGCTCTCAATAATGCAAGCACGATAAACCATAAGACCAGATGAAGCTATAAAGGTTTGTGCTTTTATTTTTAAGCTAACGGAAGGTATCGCTGACTTGACCGTAGACCCTAATTAGACACCCGCTTGCACTGGTTCCTGCTCCAGACTCATGTCCTTTAAATCCCAGAGGTAAAAAAAAAAACGAGAGAAAACGACATAGGAAGAAGTGACTTTGAGCATTCATCGTTGACACAAATTGACACAAATGAACGGCTGCAGTCACTCAAATATTGTGTGAGTTATGACGCCAAATGGCGGAAGGCTGGTAAGATCAGTGCCCTCGCAATGGACTTTGAATGTCAGAAACGTTGACGCTGTGTTCCCGTGCGTCAATGACTCACCTCCCTGGGTAAGGAGGCGGACCTCTAACCTCAAGGCCACAAGCCTAGCTCTCTGTCTCGTCTGTTATTAGATTCCTTATTGTTACCAATGAATGTAACACTGAGTATATAAACAATTTGTGTCAACGATGAATGCTCAAAGTCACTTCTTCCTATGTCGTTTTCTCTCGTTTTTTTTTCTTTACTACCTCGCTTTCTCACTAAAAAAAATGAAATCAGTTCCGTGTCATCTTTTGGAACCAGTGCAGTGGAACTCCTAAAACTAAAACACAGACTGGCATATTGCCTCAGTTTCAGGATGGTAACCAAGTTTCTACACCACGCCGCTTGTGTCCTCTACATTTATAAAACATTCTGCTCGGCTAACACTTTAGGAAATTGTGTTGTTTTTCGTTGGAAAATACTTACTAACTAAGCCTTGCAACCATTGAGAAAACAATTTGTTCGGCTAACACTTCTGAAAATCGTGTTGTTTTGCAGTTGACTCTACAGTACTTGCTAATTAAACTTAACAAGTTTTTGCTAGTCCCTCAGTATGTCGTCAGCTAGCGCTGCAGTTCACGGCAGGCGGCGCTAGGTACAGCACCGTATATGTTTGTTGATTTTGTTGATTATCACTCGCGATCGAAACATGAGCGGCGGTAATGTTTTCGCTTACGGTTGCATGTATGTCTCTTTGTCTGACGCCTCCCTCAACAAAAAAATATAGATTAGGAGGAGTTGAACTGTCGTCAAAATCTTTTTCAGACAGTCAGGTGGGTTAACCTAGATGCGAAAAAAAAATGGAATAAATTGGGTTAAGTATGCTATAAAAAATGACAGCATTGAAATTGTAACGCCTGATTCAGCACTTTTTGCGGGTGATGAACTTACGCCACGAAGCGTTCTAGGTTTTTAAATTTCCGGGCCTCTCTTTTGGGAGCTTTCTTTGTTTGCGGAGTCTCTGTTTGAGGAGCTCTACCGTAATAACAAATTTACACCTCACAGTGCTGTACCATTAAGACCATGGGTCCGGTATCCAGATGACGTATAATTAACGAATTTTCTGTCTCTTTTTTTCCTCATTCAATTTTCTGTTAGTTTTCTGCAAAAGAAAATTTTTGCTCCTTCATTTGAAAGCGCTGCTGCAACTGCCTTCATTTGCCAAGATTTCCAAAAATTTTAATCGGCCAGAACTTGATGTAGAGGCAGAGCAAGGCTCAGAAGTTTGTTTTAACAAAGTTACTGTTCAGCTTGCCGCTTCTTCTTCAGTAAGATTACGTCGTGTTAGCAGCAGAGAGCCGTCAGAAGTTGGATGAGTACTTAACCAGCTTCCTTTTTCCAATAGTTGAGGAGGAAGTCAGAACCGTATTTCGTACTATCGATGGTGGATGACGGTAAACAACGCTTTGAAGTTTCAGTTTGCGTGCTATGTTCGATTTTTTTTAATAATTTCAATGTGCATAAATTCTTTACAGTTTTTTTTTAGGATTGAGGTGGTTTGAAACGAAAACAAAGGCTGGCTCCTGGCTATAGAAATAATTGTTAGTATTTCCGTATTTTCTGCAACAGCTTGCAAAGGAAAACGAAGCGTGTCAATATTAAAAGCGTGTTGAGAAGATTCAACGCGCTTTCCTATCTATATAGCTAACTAATAACGCTTAGTAAAATCGATGTTTATTTTTTTCATTAAAATTTACAATACAAGGCCTATAATTTATGAACAGACCTACAAAGCAAGAAGCTAGAACCGAAGTAGAGAACCCGATGCAATCTGTATTTTGATTCAGTGGTATAACCGTTGCATATCACCGTGATATTCACAACAGATATGTATAGAAATACAGCCATATGCGTACGGGGTGAGGTTAGCTTGGGGGCAACAGCTGTTGCTAAAAGACTATTTCTATAATTTGCTACATATACTGCCCTATATGAGTGACAGCCATCAAATAACTTCTATGTGACCCATCCAGTGGCAATATTGAAAAGAGGATTAGCATTCTTTATTAACTGTGATTAAATGTCAATGCATACATGATCTAATATGTTTCTCAACGCCAAAGCCCTAATACTGCTGTACAATATAAAGAAGGAAAACACATAGAAGGCCCTACATAACTCCTGGTACTCAGCATTCAATATTCTACATCTAAGCTCCGCATGTCAGCGGCTCTTGAACGTGCTTGCGTGCATTCAAGATCGTTTCTTGGGCAGGGACTCTTCACACCCCCCCCCCCNAGCTCCGCATGTCAGCGGCTCTTGAACGTGCTTGCGTGCATTCAAGATCGTTTCTTGGGCAGGGACTCTTCACCCCCCCCCCCCCCCTCTTTTTTTCTCGCTCTCTTTTCTCCTGTCCTGGCAATAGCTCATAGAGTGCCGCGGCGTTT
Organism: Parhyale hawaiensis; assembly: GCA_001587735.2. Lineage (NCBI taxonomy): Eukaryota > Metazoa > Arthropoda > Malacostraca > Amphipoda > Hyalidae > Parhyale > Parhyale hawaiensis. The sequence continues at coordinate 9,161,587 of LQNS02278154.1, forward strand.
GTTCTGGTGTCTCTTTGGGAATGGGCCTATTGGTTCGTCTACTGGCTCCTATCTAATCTAATCTAATGAAGAACACGTAGCTATATGCATACGGTATGCAAATAGTATGTAATAGTATGTAAACTAAGCATCAGTGGTGGTAGAAAAGTTATAATAATAATAGTATGTAAACTGTCTACGTCAGAGGAGAGCAGTATTGTTTTAACATGCCTACTGCATTGATGTAGACCTTTCAACTCTTCTGCCCCTCTTCCGGGCCCTCCTCTTCTTTTCTCCCCTCTTCATTATCTCCTTCCTCTCTCCGTTTCATCCCCTTCCCTGATCTCTATTGGACACGTAACCTAGTTACATCTATATCTATAATATTGTTGATGTCCATTCTCTTCACATGGCTTCTTTCAATACAGCCAAGGCCCAATGCCGAGAGTCTATCCTGGCCCATAGTAGACCTCACATAGGTTTTCAGTCTTCTCAAGCAAGAGAATGACTTCTGTGCTGAGCAAGATGTTGCAGGTATAGTCGCCAGCGTTGTTGCCACATCAGTGAAGTGTGGCAAGGTTTCATACAGACCTTTTGAGTAAAGCAAGTTTACCACCTGATTTACCTTCTTCAAATTGACACCTTCTAGATTGTGGAAAATAGCAGTTTCAGTGATCAGAATATCTTTATCAATGCAGTTAAAGTCCGATACTCCCTCGAAACTGTCATCAGTAGCTTTCCCAATCACTATATTAGCTAAAGATGTGAAAATTCGATTGTGTCCCTGCTAGCAAATCGCTCTCTCATTTTACAAAGAACTCTTTCTAGTGCATCATAATACACTTCAATTTTGCCTCTCTCGACATCAGAGAACGAGATGGGTTCCTCAGGAGTCTCTCCTGACAGCGCTTGCAGCCTCTTGGACGGGTTTTTCTGTCTTTTCGATGTTTTCAATTCTTGTGTGTCTGGTGCTATGTCACTAATATTTTGTGCGCTTTTTTGGGCTTTTTTTCCAAATCATGGAGAACTTTTCTTCATCTCTGCACGTAGAGAGAGTTTTGATCGTGGCATCACATGTTGTTTTTGCAGTCATCACGTCAACCTCACGACCCTGCAGGTAGTTTGCCAGGGAATTGGTATTGGAGAAGATCACCTTTAGTGTATGCAATCCCAGGAAAAATTCAAATTCCAGGATGGCCTTTACAATGCCTTTAACATCAACAGATGTTTTTGCTTCCTTTTCCTTCGGTATGTCATCAAGTTAATGCTCGTTTTAAATGTATTCTGTTTACATTTTATATTAGCGCTGCAACTCCATAAAAATGTATTAAAAGCGTGAATGTTGTAATTTTCTTATACCTTGGTTACAAAGAGCATCATGTGTCAATTGATGAAGATCATGATACAGTAAATTGAAGGTATCTTCTCAAAAAAGCCACATTGTAGCATATTGTAACCGCGTAAAACCGATAACTGGTCTTCATAAGCCTTTTGGCACTCTTTGCACTTTCTTCAAAACATATTTGTTTGACATAAGGATCCGATTATTACACACCTAAACCTATCTCAATGAGTAGTCAAGAATGTCTTTGATTTTTTTTGTGAATTAAAAAAAAAATTACGCCCTTGAGCTTTTTGGCCTACACTATTGCACGTGTGTAATTTATACTCATATATATCAGTGGAAAATGTATGTTATTTTGTATAGAAATTTTTTTGGCTAACACCGAGTAAAGTTGTTCTGAACGTTTCATTGTTAACAGAACCAGGACTGACTAAGCTGGCTTCACCGAGCTTATCTTGAGTCTTCACCTAAACATATATCCAACTATGTTACATCAACAACAAACTTGGAAAGCCATAAAACCACCAGCTGCTGCGAGTGCATCATACGTTCCATTGCAGTTATGTATCTATTAGTGTACTATTTATTTAGCTATAGTAATAAAAGATTTAAGCACCATATATCTATTTGTGATCTCATTCTCATTACATTTCAGAATATAACTTTTTTTTTGTCCGAATATCCCGTGCCATTTGCCCAAATTTCAGTAACCACCCGAACTTCGGAGGGGGGGGCGGGGTGGCGGTCGCCCCCCCTGCCCTCCCGCCTCGTACGCCGTGAATACAGCCTCAGTGATTGACTGATTAATTAATTGTATTCTATCGAATGTAGAAACTTAGTCTTATCAGAGTACTTCTGTGAATTGTGCCTGCAACCGAAAGAAATACAGTTTAAGTGAATAATTTGACGACAGAATTATTCTAAGAAGAGTTCTATAATTTTTTAACCATTATTGAGCACCATTTCTAGTTTGCATGCTTAGTTCTACTGCTATTAAGTTGCACTTAGATTTACCTGGGTCGGCGACAGTCAGAAATAGAATGATTTATGGGTCTTTCTACGCTACCACAACAGTTCCGGTCCTGCAAAAATGAATAAATATATAATATAGAAGTGACCTATAGCTTTGTACAAAAATTATGAATAGTAAGTGAATTGACTGAACAAAAGTTTACTTTCTGAATAAATTCCGAGCAAAGGTGAGTCACTGTTACAATATTACTCAATGTATTTTTAATAACTCGCTGTAAAATCAGAAGGTCAATGTTTCTTCGCGCTAGTTAATTTAATATTATAGAATTCGCTGGCATACTGCATCTTATTCCCCTGAGTCTCTGAAAAATAAACTACTGCGGGCTAAAACGAAGCAAATGCAATGGCTGTAGTGGCAGCAAAACCATGTCTACCCTGTAGGTTCAAGTACTGCTGGCCGTTGCCTGGCCACTTAACTGTTTTTTGTTGCGGGTGGTTGTTTTGTGCTGAGTTCCGGGTAGTAAATTTTTCTCGTGAAGGTTGTGCTGAGCTGCGGTGTGTCTGTGTTTCTGTTTCCGTGAGGACCCTCTTTGTTTGAGACAATTTGCAAGAGAATAAGAATTGTATTGTTCGTTGATACTCGTTACAGTTTTCATTTTGCTTAAAAGCTTTAGCGAGCATCAATTTTGTACTTCTATCGTCAAGTAGCTACTTCAATACAAGTTTACTGTAGAAGTTTGTGAAGGAATGAGTTGTAGATTAATTCAGCATTTAAATCTGTGCTGAATCTCTTACATCGGATTTCTGTATAGCTTACTGTGTAACGCTAAATAGGAGTCGACAAACTTAAAATTTAACGTTTCGGGATAGATAATCCCATCATCAGAATAAACTATAAACTTATAACCTGTGAAAAATTAAAAATTCTTTTATTTCAAAATCCGTGATGAGCATGGATGTTGTACTGAAGAATAATGCTCTTCCTAAGAGACATTTATTGTATACTATGAGCATGAAAGTTTTTTTTTCATTCAATCTAAAAGGAATTCAGCGCTTATTCGTCTCGAGTGCGACTCGGTAAATGCTCAAATTTGTGCTACACTTATTAAGTTCAACTTCTTTGCTAATTACTTCTGGAAACGTTGCCTTTTGTTGACCTTCTTTCGGCCTCGGAAAAAGTTATGTCGGAGCGTATCACCTTTTCTTATCAACCGAAACTTTAGTTCAAAAGTCTTTGAAACAACACGCGAGTTTGTGACTTTGATTTCTAGTGATGAGGAAAGGCAAATCCTCATTAATTTAGCTACTTTTCTCGTCTTTTAAGAGTTTCAAGTCGCGTACTCAATGTTTGAATTTTTGTAACGAATCATAAGATTTCCTTCAGGTCTGATTATATGGTGAGATGAGAGCATCCTCAACCTAGTAGAGTCCTGAGGGAAGCAGCTTTACCGAGGCCACACTTTACAACTGCAGGCTCAACTGCTGAGTGTATATACGTTGAGCTCACACGCCTTACCGGTTACACAATGACGTTCAGCAGCCAAGGTAGTCATGGTAATGATTCAAGTTGAGTTATGATCGAGCTGAACATCCGCTGATAAGCTGAGTGTGCGACGGCTTGGTGTTGCCCTGGCATTCGAGCATCAGGTTGTAGTTGTTGCAATATGGGCTCCTGGTGCTTCAGTACTGATTATAGAAGTTTATCTGTAGTAATAATCATTTTGAATATTATTTTATCTCTCTGTTCGTCTGTCTGTTACCAAGATAACGTTAAAACTTATGGAAGGATCTTTACGAAATTTACGAGGATTACTAGGCATTGTAGGAGTAACTGATGATGAACTTTTAGCGTCAGTTTTTTCTTGGTAGCGTAACTCAGAAAGTTATGGACGGATCCTTATGAAATTTACAGGACTTGTTAGGATGTTACTAGGAGCAAATGACCACATTTTTGTGTTGATTTTTTTGTCCGTGTGTTTGTTTGTCTCTATTTTGTTACCATTCTGATCGGAAACACAATTCAAAAAGCTAAGGACGGAAGGATATTCGTGAAATTAGTAGGAATTGTGGGAAATGCTAAAAGTCACTATGACCGAATTTTGGCGGTGATCGATTCCTCCATTGGTGTGTTTGGCTAATGGTTGTCCTAGTGTTAGTCATAACATAACACAAAAACTTACGGACGGATCTTAAAAAAAAATATACAGGAACTTTTACTCCTGTCGAAAGGTACAATTTAAATGATCTAATTATGGTTATTATAAAAAACTTTGTTCCTAGAACCAATTTGATTGTTTGATTGAGGTAGGTATGTGCTCTCAGGGTGCTCTAGGTTATATTTTCCGTAATGTTATGGCTAGTTACTATTGCTTGTCCGCCGGTCGTTAAAAACGAAGACAAAGTAGTTTCAGTGACATGACCACTACTGGTCATGAATGTGTGTGTCACTGGTTATCCATTGCTCCATCTTTCTTTTAAAGTACACTCGTGATCAAAATTTCTTGACTATAGGGAAACTAAAAAATACTATTTTGCATGGAAAGACTGTAAACTGTTCTAATTAAAGTGACCTCATTCATAAAGACAAAGGATGAAGACTACATGCAATTTTTATCTAATACTGTAAATATCATTAGAAGATCACATTTTAAGTAACTGAGGTGCTTACTTGCTAGTAAAAAAATTGAAGAGCAGGTCGTATATGTAAAAGCATAAACGTAATGGAATGGATTTCCCCTCAGTTTGTGGTTGGCACTTACAGTATTAGAGTGCAACTGTATCCAAGACTAGCAAACTATCCTCATTTGGACGTGGTCAAATCGTTGAGGTGTATAAGCAATGTTTGCCCCGACGTGCAATCGCACCTGATGTTAAATGCCGTAAAATCGTGGTTTACTACATCGTGAAACACCCCAAGGTAGGAGACGATCTTCGAGACTGATTAGGACACTGACTGACGCTGATTGCAATCCGATAACTTGAGGTAATAGGGTTTAAAAATAAAACGCGTCTATACGTGAGTCTCTTCTGGTTCCACGTCACAGAATAGAGCCTTTAGAGTTTGTCTGAGAGCATAAAATATGGGACGTCGAGAAGTAGAAAAGAATATTGTTCTAAGATGAGATAAAAATTCACCTAGACGGTCCTGCTGGCTTTCAATGCTACTAGCACGACAAGTAGGTTTCCTAAAACGTTTTCTACTCGTAGTGTGGGGTGCCTTTTTCTCCACAGGAGCAATGGGATATCAGGTTACGCAGAGACGTCAATCAGCCATTGGTTATACTGACATGTTGCAGAGAGCAACCGTTATAACGGACGGCCTTCGTTTACTTTGTGATTTATAGATTTTCTAACAGGATAATGTAGCAATCCACAATGTCGGCTTTACAAAGACTTACTTTCATGAGAATGATGTCCCTCCTTTTCTTCCTACTGCATGTTTTACCGATTTGAATCCGTTAAAGAATTTTTGGCAATGGATGGTAAGCAATGTCTACGGAAATGGAGAACGCTTTATTACAGTAAATGACTTTCGTGATACCATCTTCACAGCTTGGAGTAATCTTCTCTTAACCCTCTTGGAAATCCTTATGCAAGCATGCTGCACAGAATTTTTGAATTTTTCAACTAAAATGGAGTCATGACTCATTACGGAGTCCTTCTTTTGTTAACTTCGACTTCGTTGTGAAAAATTATTCTAGTTTTTACGTTACTAGTATTAACTTATTTGATTAGTTGAGAAGCACATCAGCTAATTAAAATAGGATTTTCTAATTGAATTACTGACACTGAAGTTATTTCTCCTCTTCATCCTTTATTTTCACCAATGACTATATAAACTTTAATGAGAAAAGTTTCACAGTCTACCTCTGCAAAAAGAATTTTTCTTAGTATTTAACTCTAGTCCTAAGCTTGTGCTCAGGAGTACCTGAGGACTGAGTGCTGCCAGGCCTCTTCAGTAAAACAACAAAGTCTCCTTCCCAACCAGCAAAGATAACTTAATTTATAGCTGTAATAATTTTTGAGCGAATATTGAGAAAAGTCGGCAACGAATTTATGCCAGTATGCTTAGGAGCAGTCAGGCAAGGGAGTAGTTAAAGTTTCCAATCTACGAAAGGAATCTTTTTAGCGTAAATCGCTCTAACCCTAAATCTTCAACCCATATATTATATACATGTTAGTACTTCTTGTGATTACTTATGATGACCATAATTATCAACTTAAAAACACCATTACTGTTATTAAAATTATAAATATCGGTAGAGATTACGGTGCTGAGTAACATACAGTACATCTTCCAGACGCAGTTCGATCGTCTCGTCCTAATTACGAAATAAGTTTTTTACGTACGTCGGAGGGCGAGAGGAGCACCGCCTGATTAGCAGCCTAATGAGAATCTCTTTAGAATGGGAAGCTTCGCCCATAACAACTGCCCGAAATTTGCTTCAGGCAATTACGTAATCGCTGTGGTTACTCCCCCTTGTTATAGGGCAATTTCTGGTCTAAAGAGCGGATTGGAGGACGGAAAAATTACGCTCCGGAATTTCACAACAGCTGTGGTAACTCCTTGTTGCCGAAGGGTAATGATCAGCATAAAGGTTGGTCTAGGGAAACATTTGTATCCTAATGCTTTCAATAGTTCTCGTTACCCCTGTTTGCAATAGGGTAATTTTCAGTTTAAAGTGTGAGCTGGAAAAATTTCGATTCCTAAAATCAGCAACTGTGGTAATTCCCTTCGGTAATAGAGCAATGCTGTCTGTAAGTCATCAAGAGCTGTAGGTATTCGCTATTTTTCTGAAGCAATAGTTCAACCTATTAGTGAGCTCAGGGAGAAATCGAAACAGGGGATTTTGTGACAATTGCAGTTACTATCTGTTATAAGAAATTAATTATTGGGCTGGTAAACAGACTGGAAAGAAAAGCTTGTTACCTCCGCCGAGGAGATAATGCTTTTTTCTTGTTTGTCTATTTGTTTGTCTGCCTGTTTGTCCGTTTGTTTTTCTATCACCAAAATTATTCAAAAACTAAGGACCCGATCTGTACGAAAGTTACAGAGATTGTTAGACATTTTAACAGTAACAGATGATTAATTTTTAGCAAAAATACGTTCCTCTGTTTGTTAGTTTGTCTGTTAACATATTTTTCTTGGGGCCATAATTCAAAAAGTTATGGACGGATTTTCATGAAATTTACATGAGTTGTTAGGTATAGATGAAGAGTAAATGAACAAATTTTTGTAATGATCTGTTTGTTCATTCGTGTGTTTGTCGATGTGTTTAATTTTATGCTTCATAACACAGTAACTGAAAAAGTATTGGATGGATATTTATGAAATTTACAGGAATTGTTACTAATGCTAAAAGACATAAATGATTAAATTTTGGTGATGATCGGTAGATCTGCTTTTGACTTATATTTGTCAAACTGTTTGTTAGCAACATAACTGAAAAATTTTTGAACGGATCTTCACGAAAATGACAGAAGCTATTAATACTATTGAAAGGCATAAATAATTAGATTTTGGTATTGATGCAAAAAAAAAATCATGGTTTATGAACCAATTTGAATTTTTGTTACAGTTGCATTGTGTGGCGGAGCAATGCGCTCTCAGAGTGCTCTCTAGTTGTGGGCTGTATTCAATACTAGATAGCGCTTAGAGATGAAAAGCATAATATCTGATGACTTGAAAAACTATCTGATCATTATAACTTTCCTAAAATTCGTGGCCTTTCCTGGTAACATTTCTGTGCGTGTTATGGGATGTTGTGACGTCACAAAGGGAGGCTAGCAGTAACGTCACAGTGGAAGGCCTGAAGTGACGTAACCAAGGAAGGTCAGGAGTGCGTCGTCTCTCCGGAAGGCACTGGTCAGTTTCCTTTGTCAGACTCGAGGCCTGCAGTTTGAATAGATTTCTATCGAACAATTTGAATGTGCAGCACAGATCGCTCAGTCAAGTTCAACCCGGACAATTTCAACGACCTACTGAGTTGGATGAGAAGTCACCGAACAGCCTCTGTTGGTCGGGGTAGTCTATATCGTTACTAGTGGCCTGAGCTGTCACTATAAATAACGGCAGAAAATGGTTACTTCAGAAAAACCCTCGTTGTCTCCTGTGCCGGGGTTCCATCTCCTGGAAATAAAAGCACGACGGGAATTATTATGTAGTACTGATTCGTTCATTTTCGTGGGATTTTCAGGGGTCCTATCTGAAAGGTCCCGACAAGCCGTGAAAGTTTCACGGGCTGGCTCAGCACTTGAATTTCTGAAGCCCACCCACTGACTTTGGGACTGTTGGGTGCCAAACTCGTCAGTTCGGTCGTTGTTTTATAGCCAGAACTGTACTGACATGGAATCCATTGTCGGGATCTGTGTTCATCTGTGTGGGGCTACAGGCGTTCATATCAGCTGTGAAAGATTTTCTTAGGCATTCTTGATTTTCGGTTTCTTCGGGTCGCTTAAAGTTTCATTTGAGTTATTATTACCCGTCCTTTTGGATCCTGATGTAGAGTTTTTATCATAATAAACTTACAATAATAATGAGCACTAAGCTGACTAGACACTTCTCTGCAAAATAAAAGTTCGCCAGTAGAACCGATGGGCAAATGGTACTGTCTGAAGAAAAAATCCGTCTAAGGAGATCAGCTCTGTCGTCGGTATACCCAGGATTGCTTTGCTATCCACAACGTATGTAGTGCATCTCCTCAAAAAATATTACTCCTCCCAAACTGTGTAAAAAATATAAATCCTACAAACTTGCTATTTGTAGTGCGTAGGAAAACTTCTTGAATAACAAATGCTACACGAAAATAGAGGTCGGCAGCGTTGCCAACTTCTTTAACACAGCAAAGGCATTTACAATAAGCAGGGAAATTCCTCGAAAAATAAAATTCGTTCCAAAAAGGTCAACTCAGCTACCAGCCTACTGAGAACCGCTCAGCTATCTGCACCAAGTATGGCAATTGCTCAACAGCGAAGAAACTTCTTCTCTTTACACCCGAAGAAGCGGCGTACCAATTCCTGCTCTTCACATAATCTTACATTCACAGCTTTAGCTTCCCAAGGCGAGCTCAATTTGTACCCTTCCCTCGTCGGTGTCGTATTAGACACCCGGGAGACTCATTCGTCTCTGATTTAGGCTGAAGCCTTTGCCTTCAGTTCTGATTTTGCCTCAAGAAATTCAGGGAAAAACGAACGAGCTATCAGGCAGAAAATGATGCCGCCGATGTGGCTGTCAGTGGCGTGCGCCGCCCGCCGGAACTGCAGCCAGTTTTGATTGGCCACATGCAGAGATGCGCAGCACCAGGAAATTGGCTGGAATTTGCTCAGTAAACAATCGAGTGGATACTCGAGCACAAGCTCGATTTGGCCGAAGGTGGTAAATCGAGCGATTGGCGGGAGATGGTAACTCGAGAGAGTGACTGGAAGCGGTAAATCGAGCGAGGGTATGGAGATGGTAAATCGAGCAATTGGCTGGTGATGGTAAATCGAGTGACTGGTTGAAAATGGTAAATTGAGTGATTGGCTGGAAGCGGTAAATCGAGGTAAGGACAAAAGTGGTACGTCGAGCAATTGAGTGGATATGTTAAATCGAGTAGTTGGCTGGGATAGGAGATGGTAAATCGAACGATTGGCTGGGCATGGTAAACCTTGCGATTGGTTGGAGATCGTAAATCGGGCGATTGGTTGGGGAAGGTAAATTGGAATACTGTCGGTTGCGGTGATTCGAGAGACTGGATGGAGATGGTAAATTGAGACGTCCCTCTGTGGTACTCCTATGTGAAATCGTTTCTTGTGACCACCGAGAGGACCAACTGCAATGAGTCTCCGCAGTGCACGCAACCGGTGCCAGCTTCTATATCTGTTATCGTTTAGAAAAGAAGTCTCTGTTATTTTTTTTAACTATAATAATTTTATAATGAAACATTAATTTTATTGTTAGAATCCAGAGAAACACAGCTTGGGAAGAGGTGGATGCCTCTAGCAAAATATTGGAGGATGCCGCGCACATCCCACTATGTTTAATCCAGCGGATGGGTTGCAAATGGCCGCAATTGCCAACCCTAACGGAGTCTTTTCCCACTCCGCCAATCCCTCAAATATGGCAGGTGTCCACCCTGGCATGATATTTTCCCACTCCGCCAATCCCTCAAACATGGCAAGTGCCCACATGGGCATGATATTTTCCCACTCCGCCAATCCCTCAAACATGGCAAGTGCCCACCCGGGCATGATATTTTCCCACTCCGCCAATCCCTCAAACATGGCAGGTGTCCACCCGGGCATGATATTTTCCCACTCCGCCAATCCCTCAGACAGGGCAAGTGCCCACCCGTGCATGATATTTTCCCACTCCGCCAATCCCTCAGACATGGCAAGTGCCCACCCGTGCATGATATTTTCCCACTCCGCTATTCCCACAGAAATGAGAGGAGAGCAAGGAGTGTCAGTAGTACAAGAAGTAAACATTCAGTCAGTGCATCCTTAAAAAAGAAACATTTAAAATTATTTGACGCTGACTCTTTAGAGACTCTTTGGCTGCAGGAATTCTAGCAAAGAGTCCGCAGTTGCGGGCGGCAGGAGATGGAGATCTGCCTCGTCGATGTTTGTGTCGATAGCTTGAAAAACTGAGGAGGTTCGAGTGAGAAACTGCTGGTCGATTGTGGTGGCTTTTTTATTTGGTGAATATCGGCGAGCTTCGGAGCTCGTGCAGTAAACCTTTGCGTTACTTGCGGTATCTCTTGGTACGTGTGCTGTCTAGTCAGTGCAGGTCAATGTAGGTCAGTGCAGACAGATGTAGGTCATAACATGCGACTGTATGTCGAGCAGGCCACTACAAGTCCGTATATGCTATTACAGGTCAGTACAGACCACTGTTGGTTAGTACAGTCCACGGCAGGTCAGTACAGACAAGTGCACGTCACTACATGCCAGTAGAGGCCATTGTAGGTCACTGCAATTCAGTACAGGTCACTGCAGGTCAGTACAGGCTCTTGCAGTTCATTACAGGTCAGTACAGACCAATGCAGATCAGTACAGGCCACCGCATGCTAGTACAGACCACAACAGGTCAGTACAGACCACTGTATGTCCGTAGAGACCACCGCATATCAGTACAGACCACCGCATGTCAGTACAGACCACCGCATATCAGTACAGACCACCGCATGTCAGTACAGACCACCGCATATCAGTACAGGCCACCGCATGTCAGTACAGACCACGGCATGTCTGTAGAGGCCTCTGCCAATCAGTGCAGTCCACTGCGGGTCAGTACAGGTCATTGCAGGTCAGTACCTAGAGGCCGCTGCAAGTCACTACAGGTCAGTACAGGCCATTAACGATCAGTGCAGGCCACTGTATCTCAGTACAGGCCACTGCGGGTTAGTACAGGTCATTGCAGGTCAGCACAGACGACTGCGGGTCAGTACAGGACACTACAGGTCACTGCAGGCCACCACAGCCTGCCAGCTACTGAGACTGATGATCGCAGCCCTGCACCCACTTTGCAATTCATAGCACACCCGCCCGTGGGTGCAGTCGGGGGGACACGGAGAGTGTAGGGCGCGGGGAGCCCCTGGGGGGGGGCGGATGCGCTGGCACTGGCCAGGACAAGCGAATATAATGGAAACAGATACAAAGAACACTGGGGGCCCCTGAAGCCATCATACTAAAGGCTGCAGCTTCTACTTTTGATCTTTAAAGTGAAATACTTAAGCCAATTCTAGAAATTGAGAAAATTGCCCTTTCACCAGCAGATTCACCAGTAATGCTTGTGAGTGCTTTATTTTACATTGCTGTGTTACACAATGATGTATGGAACCAGAAATTGATATTTTTCTGGCATTTGCTCCCTCAAAAGTATTTCTTAGCTGCTGTATCATGGATTTTGTTTTTCACATAAGAAAATTGATAATTTCACTCTATAATATATTTTTCAGTACTACAGTTTGCTCCCACAGATAACACCCCTTTTGCGAATGAACATATAAAATCACTCGAAGGATGCATCAAGTATTCTTATATTATTTTTCCTTCGTTTTACATGCGCCATTATTTGCTGTAATTATTAATTTAAATATATAAATCATTGTAGAAGCAGTTGTTTGCTACACTGCAATTTTCTCCTGTTGCTAAGTTCGTTTTTCAATAACTGCTTTCATTTTTTTTCATAAGCTTATATGCGGTGATTTATCATTGCTCGCTCTGGACAGGCTTGTTTTCTATGAGCATTTTTGTCACTGTCCAGACGCTCATTTTCTGTCACTGCAACTGTTGCTTGAGACAGAATATGAACAAGCAAACGGCAGCAGGAAGGAGCAGGAGACAGCAGCAGCAGCACGCGCCCTGACTTAGCATGCAGTCAGCATATTGGCATTCGCCTGCATGTCTTTGGGGCGCGATGGCATATTGTGGCGAGGTGGCACAGAGGCAGCCGGTGTACGTTGTGGCGAGGTGGCACAGAGGCAGCCGGTGCACGTTGTGGCGAGGTGGCACAGAGGCAGCCGGTGCACGTTGTGGCGAGGTGGCACAGAGGCAGCCGGTGCACGTTGTGGCGAGGTGGCTTGTATTTCGCATTTCTGTCCGATGCGGGCGCTTGCGGCCTTAGTTGTGGTCCTACTCGTGGTTCTGCTTGCAACCCTACTTATGGCTCTGCCTAAAGCCGTGTTTGTGGCCCTACCTGAAGCCCTCTTACTGTCCCACTTGTGGCCTTAGTTACTGCCCCACTTGTGGCCTTGGTTACTGCCCCACTTGTGGCCTTGGTTACTTTCCCACTTGTGGCNCCCACTTGTGGCCTTGGTTACTGTCCCACTTGTGGCCTTGGTTACTGTCCCACTTGTGGCCCTGGTTACTGTCCCACTTGTGGCCTTGGTTACTGTCCCACTTGTGGCCTTGGTTACTGTCCCACTTGTGGCCTTGGTTACTGTCCCACTTGTGGCCTTGGTTACTACCTCACTTGTGGCCTTGGTTACTGCCCCACTTGTGGGCCTGGTTACGGCCCCACTTGTGGCCTTGGTTACTGTCCCACTTGTGGCCTTGGTTACGGCCCCACTTGTGGCCTTGGTTACTACCTCACTTGTGGCCTTGGTTACTGCCCCACTTGTGGGCCTGGTTACTGTCCAACTTGTGGCCTTGGTTACTACCTCACTTGTGGCCTTGGTTACTGCCCCACTTGTGGGCCTGGTTACGGCCCCACTTGTGGCCTTGGTTACTGCCCCACTTGTGGCCCTGGTTACTGCCCCACTTGTGGCCCTGGTTACGGCCCCACTTGTGGCCTTGGTTACGGCCCCACTTGTGGCCTTGGTTACTGCCCCACTTGTGGCCTTGGTTACGGCCCCACTTGTGGCGATGCTTGCCGTTCTACCTGAAGCAGGATTGCAAGACAAAAAAGTAACAGGAAATTCGGTCCTGCTATCATTTTTACTCCTGTGATTGGGCCGCAGTTGCTCACCTCTAGATCTTGCTGCTATCATTGCTACAAAGCTTGCATGTAAAAGATAAAACTTTATTAGAGAGGATTTTTTGTTATCATCTCAGGTACAAGGAACTCTTCCGATTTTGCGTACTCTGGATATAGACTCCGGACACGAAATTGTTCAAAGAGGAAACGTTACTTACTATTAGTCATCCAATTAACCTTGATTTGTCCCTATCCCCGACTGACCACCCCTACTAGAGAACGCCTTCCAATGAGCTGGCCTGTGTAAGGTTAGGTTCCAGGCAAGGACTGGTTCAGCTCGTTTTCTAAGTGTTTTTAGTACTATTATGTGGGTTTTTAGTG
>LQNS02278154.1:9177418-9194289 GCA_001587735.2 Parhyale hawaiensis
TAGGGAATGGTTTCACTGGTGAAAGTAGAAACTAGAAGACGTAGTTCTCAAATGATCAAATGAGACATTTAGCAAATGAGCACTGCCAAGGGCTCACAGTGTTAACACACGGGCGATTATCAAAGGCATTATCAGGCGCACAGACGAAGGTATGGGCATGCACTGCCATAAACGCCAATTGTTCGTGACCGTTGCAAACCTTACATCACTCCGCGAGTAAGGGGCGACGGGTTCTGGTATTGTACACACTTGGTGTTGAAACGCGCACGACACTTAGTAAACTCTTAGTACCGTGCCTATAGCTCATTGGGACTTTTGAGCTAGATGGGAAAAGTTTAGGCGAATTTCCCCAAAATAGCAAAGGCAAGAGGCGCCTCGCCCCCCAGCAGGGGACGAGAGAACACGAAATGCGTGCTCGCTCTATAACCTCATTGCTGTGACTAACTAAATCTTACGTTCTACCCTCTACATTCGAAGGACTACTAGCACCATTCCCCTACTTTGGCTGTGGACCGAGTCTACGTTTATTTACATTGTGCGTGCCGAGATCTGGACACCCTCACATTCTGAGGCACTTAATCTCGTGACATTGAACAGATGCCTCTACCGCCTTCAACGGCTTTCGCGTCGAAAAATGTACCTTCGCGGACGAGTGTTGAGCACTACATTCCTACTTGATAATCCTATTTTCTAGAGACATTAATTCCTTTCCTATGTGTAGCTATATGTAGTCGTACAAAAGTCGTACAAATCTATATTTATATATGTATATACATATATTTTTTGTGAATCTATGTTTTCGTGACACCATAATTTATGTTCGAAATTTTAGCAGGATGAAAAGGAAAAATTTTGGAGTCTCCTCCAGATAAGTGAAATTTAACACCTCGTGAAAAGATGCATTAGGTACCATTCTGTGATCAACAGCTGATTTAAACCTAGCACAGCATATAAATTCGCTCGGGAAGTAATTTTTGCCGTTTAAAAAAAACTAAAAGATTTTTCATAAAATGGTACCGTGCAGATGTTGGGCTTTATTCCTTCATCGCTATTCCTCCCATACCTCATCTCACTTCATTGGTCTTCAGGTCACGCAGCCCGATCGTCTTTTGTTGCGCTTGCCTCCTATAGCTTACTTCTGGGGGTCCTAAACAGTGCGCCCCCTACAGGCGACTATCGCCGGTATTGATCTAATATTGATGCTTTGTTGTCATAATATTGGCCGAGATGTTACCATTCACTTGGTTTTGCAGACGTCGCCTGGACGAATGGATATATAAGCAAGGCAAGTCTAGCAATGTTGCTGACGTGAATTACCAAACTACACACTATTTAAACCAATAATACGTGTCTATGTATCCATCTTTTTATTTTCATTTTTTATGTCGGGAGTAGCTATCTGCAATACTGAGAAAAGCGTTGATTTGAAACCAACAAGCCTTTCTGTGCATTGATATGAACGCCTGCCTCGACGTGCTCTAACAGCACGTATACTTTGCGATATTTTAGGACAAGCCTGCTCTTAGCAAAGTTAAAAAAAAATGATAATAAGCTGTCGTACATCACTATTTCTAAAACGAAAAAAAAGAAAATGTCATATGGGTATGTTCAGGGTAGGAGTCGTGGGATAGAACACTTGCATGCACGGCAAGGTCTAATTATTACCACTTGTGCAGAAACTTTCTATCACATGAAAAATACCTTTTCATTGCGCGTGACGGTTTAATTATTTATCAACCCAATCATAAATATAATGATTTCGCCCTTTTGACTAACTAACCTGATGATGAACTAACATGTATAGCCGATGGCAGCGCATACTGTTACCAAACAGGGGCCAAACAATGGGGCGAAATGTAATGTAGTCTGTAATCATGGTATAAGCCGATTTTTGTTTCTAATGTAACTCTAGTGATAAGCTGTGGATCCTGCACATGTACCATGTCTCTGTGTGTGCTTAATAAAGTGTATTTGCTTTGTTTTTAGTGATAACGATTGTACTGCTGATTTTAAGAAATTGATTTACCGACTCTACTTGTAAAATACCCAGGATTTAACAGCGCTGTCTACCTTACACATCTCACTTTTACGTTTAATTTCCCGTTTGCAAGATGTAACTGTATGAGATACGTTTGAACAAAACCTACTATGCTTAAAATCAATCAACTATGACATTGTACGCTGATTCCAATTAATGCAAGTTGCCAGATAAGGCTTTAAACTCATTTGCCATTGTTTCTAAGGCGAGCATTCCTGCATTCCCGTTAGCCTTAGATTCCCGATATTTACCGCTATGTCTAGGCAGGAACAACATATCTGCTGCATCGCCATATTGGCTCGCCTTAATTGCTGAAGTGTGTTAGTCATGCGCTGAGTGCGCGGTGTGCGTCGCGCTACGTCGGTCTACTCTCACGTACGGGTGCATTAGCAGCTGCCGGTCATTCCACTCGGAGCAAATTTTAAACTGGTAGAGCATATACAGTGGAGCAAAATGTGATCATTTACTTACTGACTAAAATAGTTATATATATATTTTAAAAATCAATGCATCAACGTTTTGGTTCATATAACAAATTTATATTTTCATAACTGCTAGCATTTTTCACGTACAGAGACCTCACTTCCAGAAAAAAAAGTTCGACCAGAATTAGTAACAATTAAACTTTAATTACAGCCCCATATAGTGAAAACATGCGCCTGTTGCATTGGCAGCTCCATACCACCTACCTGTGTGTTCGAGAACTGCCTGTCTGCTCACTAAATGATCTCTTGTTGTTGAGAATGGTCGTTTTGTGTTGAACCGCAGCTTGTTAGTTTCATTAGTCAAAATAAGTTATTTATGAACTAACTTGAAGAATATATAACAGTTGTCACTAGACAGGACCTTTCCGGTCTTGCAAGTAAAGGAAATAATTGAACTATATAACCTGTAAGCTGACGGTAAACATTTTCTGCAATTTTTTGGTGATTTCTTTGCAATGCACCAAGGTTTTCTCGCGATACATTTGCTTAGCTCTTTTGTGAGGAAAGTCTATCCGTGTTGAAATTTCAGTGTGTGAGAGGTAGTTATCCGTAAAAATGTTAGTCATATATTTTTATTATTTCAAGTTCAATTGGCATAGTTTTTTAATATTTTCAATGTTGTTGCAGCCGTTACAGTTTTGCGAGACATGTTCTGCAGCTTAGTGATATTGCAGTTGGATGAAACTTTGGTGCCTTTCTAGATTCTATTAAACAGTGCTGGTACAGAGCAACAGTGGACACTCCATGTCCAGAAGGATTCGAGATCAAGTTGTGTCCTAATTTAAGAGCATGCGCAGGATGTTACAGAAGCCGTTCAAAAGGGGAGATATGGATGAACTGTCTGAGTGAATAGAAAATAAAATGGGTACCTTTAATGTTTTCGAGTATTTTTCATCGATTGTAAGTATATTCTATAATTAACATGACAAGTTTGTTGCTTAAGCGACAGATATATCTCCTTGGCAATATTTGATTTTAATGTTTGCTCTTTACAACAGAACAGGTATGCCTTTAAATAAACATAAATACGTTCTATTAAAGCATTTCAATAAACTGTTTGTTGCTCGATCCTTCAACGTAGTTTTTCTGTAGACAGTTGGATGGATTTTTCTATTCATTGTTTCAATCCATGAAATCTACGTAAATACTTCTGTACTTTCCCAATAGTTTAAAGTTTAGCTTGTAATACTAACTCTTTCTTATCAAAATGCAGCAATAATTACTCTACTGTCCATTTAACGTTTCTGACAATTGTAAGAAAAATTACGGTGATCAGGATTATGACCATACGCATAATATAATTGAATATGACGACCACTTAGTGATGAAAAGTAACATCAATTATGATAAAGTAACGAACCCGAATCCTGTCGCAGTGAGTAAGAAACATTCACCATACTCACGCCTATAAGCCTATCGCTCACCTAGACCCGTTCAATTCCACCGATAATCACATATGGCGCACCCAATCGCAATAGGATTTCTTGAAGAGTATCGGTTTAGCGATAAACTCATTCTGTGATGGAGCAGAGTATAATGAAGCTCATGAGATGTGGCAACCCCGCAGGTATACGTGGCATCGCTGTGGCCGCTGATAAGAGAAAGTACCTGCAAAATTGCTTGCTGTTTGAGCTCTGACTGATAGGACTGAAGGTGCAGTGGTCTTGACAGGGGGAAAATAATATTTTTATACTATGCGCTTCGAGTGACGGACGAATGATTGGGCCCTTACTGAGATGTTAAGCGTGACACTGTAGTTTTACTATCAATGTGATTGATGATCTTTTACGGGTAAATTGCTCACTGTTTGAGCTCTGACTGATATGACTGAAGTTGCAGCTATTGCGACAACAGGGAATTTTTTTTTTATACCGTCATGAAGGGGGTACACTATATAACCGCACGCACAACTTGATGCGAGGATGAGTAGCTCACACATCGCGTTCATATGCTACCGTATCTATGATACCGACTTTATGTATGCATTTATCTAGACGATATGCAAGATACACTCGCGCATCAAGTTGTGTTTGCAAATGCATAGTGTAGCCCAGGTTTTAGCATATAGTGGCGGTTTGAGTACTGATAACAACCTTACTGAATGTGTTGGACAATTGCTTTACTGCGAAATTGCGCGCTATTTGGCTGTGACGCGGAATTACTTGAAATTGCAGTTATATTTACCTGTGGAAAATAAATTTTTCTGCTGCAATTGTATTGTCTATTTAGGCTGTGACTGTGAGCTTTGTACATATACATTTATATTTTTTCTTAGATTGCACGCTTAGAGACCGTAACGAGGCTTCTGCCTACTCCTCAGGTAACCCAATTGACTGGGCATATTCGAGAATGAAATAGAAAAGAAAAGTGAAACAGAATTGAAGAAAGAGAGAGAGAAAGAAACGGATAAAATTCTCTAAAGGAGGGAAACCATTCTCACATTGTTCTACAGTGAGAGTTTCAATTTCAGTTAGCGTATGACTAGAGAAGCCAATTTTTACTACACATTTATTATTAAATAATTTACTCAAAGCTTTTAACCCTGACAGATTTCCTCATCACCCTAGAACTTAGAATCACAGAATAGCGTCTGGGNATAAATGACGGCAGTAAGTTAGCCCTTCAGGAAAACCCCCGCTGGCTTCCTCCTTTTTCCCCTATCTAATACTGAAGAAAAAGATTCCAAGGTACTCAACTTTTTTTTTCGCCTTTTGAAATCTGAATTTTCTCCTATCTTATAAGTTGTATTTTCCCCTATCTAATACTGAAGAAAGAGATTGCAAGGAACCCCACTTTTTTTTTCGCCGAAAAAAATTGCAAGGTACCCCACTTTTTTTTATATTTTGAAATCTGAATTTTCTCCTATCTTATTCCCATAGAGCGTGACAGGAGAGATATAAATATATAAATAAATGAATAAATAAAAACACGACGTGAATTATTATATAGTAGATTTATCTAGACGATGTACAAGCTACACTCGTGCATCAAGTTGTGCTTGCAAATGCATAGTGTAGCCCAGGTTTTAGCATATAGTGGCGGTTTGAGTACTGATAACAACCTTACTGAATGTGTTGGACAATTGCTGTACTGCGAAATTGCGCACTATTTGGCTGTGACTCGGAATTACTTGAAATTGCAGTTATATTTACCTGTGGAAAATAAATTTTTCTGCTGCAATTGTATTGTCTATTTAGGCTGTGACTGTGAGCTTGGTATATATATATTTATATTTTTTCTTAGATTGCACGCTTAGAGACCGTAACGAGGCTTCTGCCTATTCCTCAGGTAACCCAATTGACTGCGCATATTCGAGAATGAAATAGAAAAGAAAGGTGAAACAGAATTGAAGAAAGAGAGAGAGAGTGAAAGAAACAGATAAAATTCTCTAAAGGAAGGAAACCATTCTCTTATTGTTCTACAGTAAGAGTTTCAATTTCAGTTAGCGTATGACTAGAGAAGCCAATTTTTACTACACATTTATTATTAAATAATTTACTCAAAGCTTTTAACCCTGACAGATTTCCTCATCACCCTAGAACTTAGAATCATAGAATAGCGTCTGGGACGACCAACAATTCTCCTAGGGAAAAAACGACATCGTCAACGTGATTATAATGATTCATGGTTGCTATCCAATAAGATGATTTTATGTTCACATGATTTGAAAGAGTTGATTGCATCTGTATATCCATATTTATCTACATGAAAGCTCGAAAGTTATGAAATTGCATGCTTATTTGCGGGATAAGATAAGTGAAATACTCATGAATAAACGTGCAGCACCGTTTGATAACTCTGTATATGAATGAATAAATGAATGTACATTGTGTATGCTGCGTATTCAGTGCCTTGGGCAGAAGAGCGTATCGCTTGTATATAACAAAGACGTGTGACGTACTTGGTCTTCCGCTGGAAAACAAATTGCATTAGGCAACAAAGCTTTG
This sequence comes from Parhyale hawaiensis, assembly GCA_001587735.2. Taxonomy (NCBI): domain Eukaryota; kingdom Metazoa; phylum Arthropoda; class Malacostraca; order Amphipoda; family Hyalidae; genus Parhyale; species Parhyale hawaiensis. The sequence goes on from LQNS02278154.1 coordinate 9,183,889, forward strand.
TCTTATTTTTTCAGCTGAAAACAATTGCGGCTTCAGAATTAGTGCTCGCAAAGCGCCATTGTATTTCAAAACAACGGAGGCGGAAGTCTTAAAGTAAAAGTGCTTGACCTGGAACTTGTGAGGCTTGGTTAGTTGTTGTTGTTGTTAGGATTACGTGGGTGTATATCTAGATAAGATGTAATTAAGGCTCTTTTATTAAATCTACCCACATTAAACGTGAAGATAGGTAACTTGAAATGTTTGTGGTAAACATGTTTAATGGTGAAAGACAAGGATGAAGGACAGGGTAAAAACTTTTAAGTTGATTAGCAGTGGTGAAGTACATGATTATACGAACGCTCGACGATCCTTAGAGGTGAGCACGGTTGCGGTCAATCACAAATTGTCACAGCTGTGGCGTCAAAGACAGAAGACTTCAACTGAAGCACATCTCCCCCCTACAATCTCTATTTCTAGCTAGTTCCGTCCCTTTCAGTGGACTGTGAGTGCTAAAAACACTCACATTACGATAACAAGCATAGAATAATAATGCATCTACCTGGCGAGGACGTAAACAGCCGACCCAAAGCGTGCAAGCGCAGCACTCTGCTACTGCGAGGATAAACTAACTATAATATTTCTACGTCAAGGAATAGATAGCTATAATAATAAACTAGTGTACTCCGAGAGCGCATACCTCCGATAAGGAAGGCAATGTTAACGAAAAATTTCAGTTGGTCCTGAAACTAGAATTTCTTCTTTTTCATCACCAAAATTTGGTCATTTGTGCCTCTTGACAGTAATAACAGCTTCTGGGATTTTCTTGAAGATTTGTCCGTAACTTTTTGAGCTATGTTCTGACAAAAATTTTGACAAACATCAGTCAAACACACAAATGAACGAGCCGATCATCTCTAAAATATGGTCGCTTGTGCCTATTAACATTTCTTGCACCTCTTACAAATTTCATGAAGATACTTCATGACCTTTTGAGTTATATTACTGGCGAATGTAAAAACAACTAAGGAACTGGGAAAGCGCATACCTCCGCCAAGCAACGCAACGGTAACGAAAAACTCAAATTGGTTCTGTAACTAGTACTTTCTTTGTGTCAACGCCAGTTGACGCAGTAGACACAACAGTAGATTAGATTAGATAGGCGGCAGTAGACGAACCAACAGGCCCAGTCCCAAAGATACCCAAAACTTACGACCCGGCCCTTATGAGCTATTGCCATTATATTAGTAGGATATAGAGGACTGGAGAAATGAGAAAAAAAGGAGGAAAAATCCCTGCCAAAGAGACGATCATGAATGCACGCAAGCATGATCAAGAGCAGCTGATATCCGGAGCTTGGAGATGTCAAACTGTGTAGTTGGAGTGGAAGAGAGAAGAAGACGGATTAAGGTGGCCCCGGAAGCTTTCCTCCTGGAGGGAAAGTTCTTAGCTGTGGAGGATGTCTCTTTCAATGTATGTCAAGACGATTTTTAAACGCGTTGACTGACTCCGCACTAACAACATCGGAAGGGAGTCTATTCCAAATGCTGAGTATGAAATACGGAAAGAACTGCTGACCTAAGGTCGTTCTTCGAGCTTTATGCTTGAGTTTTTGACCGTTTCTTCGCAAGCGATCATTGAGGTCTCTTTTAAAGAGTCCCGTTGTAGGTACGTCGTTGAAGCCATTCAAATGCTTGAAGTTATCAATTTTCATCCTAATCGGTTGAAAATTGAATATTTACCATGAAAATTGTTTTTCTGGATATTAATTAAAGACACTAACTATTTTAAAAATCTGAATTTTGCCAAAAAAATACACCACAGGGTACGGCTATGATAATTTTACTTGTGGTTAGAATATTTGCACTGAATTTTCCAACACGCTGTATAGTTACGAGTTTTCCTGAGATAGATAACAACTTATCGATAACACATAGGAAAGATAGATGACTTTAAGTTTATGAGGTAGATGATCATTGATAATTACTGTTGAATTCGTTTCGTTCGTACAGCGAAGCAAAAGCGAGGATGTCTAGGTAACAGTACCGTGTATGTCCGCAATGTCTGTCTGTTATGGGTTCAGTGTCTGTCATATGCTTGTCGTGTAACGTTGTGTAATAATGCCAATTCTGAGTTTCCATAAGTCCTTCAGTTTCCCTTCATTTTGATTCGAGCTCGAACACATTTGTCAGAAGTACTTTATACAATGTACGAAGTACAGTAAGAGTTTCTTCCCCGGCACAGGCTATTAATATCAAATAAAAAACTCGCAGGTAAAGCGAGCCGTAGAAAAAATTTTGTAATTTCCTGGCTACTGCGGAGTAACTGCGTCAAAAATTTTATCATTTGAGCTCTACGAGAAAAACATTGGAGAGATACGGGAAAATTTATTATAGGAATGGGAACAGAGCTAATGACCGGAAATTAGACCCTTCAAGTTCAGGAAATTTAGCTGTATTTTTTTAACGCAGAAATTTTAACCCGGTTTGGGGAGCGGCACTTGGGGATATGTTGGGCAAAAATTGAAAAAAAATTATCAAATACTGCGGTATACATGTGGTGCAAATTTTATTATATAAATAAATGCGTATGCATAAGTAAATGTGTTGCGTACGGACGGAGAATTGGCTGAATAATGCAGTAACTAAGATCTTATAATTCCTGGTTCACACTACACAATCACATGGTCAACTTATGAGCAGAATTTCAATTCCATCTTGTTCAATTTGAGTACTTTCCAGGGGTCTGCTTGCGATTGTATGGCGTTATTCCGACTAATGCTTCTGCTTGTCACAGTGATGGTAGTTATGTAATTCATTGCTGTAAGCTGTTATTGTTTGATAGGAAAATATAACGTATCAGAAATTCGCGTTCAGGACAACTAAGTCAATTTTAAGCTATTCCTCGCAGACTTGAAACACATTTTCACGTCATATGCATGATACGGATCAGAGAAGAACAATACCTGCTTTTTTTCTGTAGAGTCTCTACAGGTTCCAGCTGGTGCGCATTATCCTATTAGCGAAAAAAAAGGATACTGGATATTGCCACGGAGAAACTGTAGGAGTGAGCGTCAGCTCTCTCCGCAAAGACGAGGAAACTGACTGTCAAGAGTGCTCAGAGATGGCTCAGACTCTAACCTCTAAAGAGCATCAAAATCGGTTCGGACGTTTTACAGAAAGACTTAGAAGATACAGAGGAAATGTAAGAGGAGTTGAGTCGCAGGTCTTTCCCTCATTCACACACACACACACAAAAGCAGACTTTTACCCATTTCTGGCTTTAATCACGCCACCGAGCTAGAAAGCGAAAGAACATTGCAGCCAATGAGCTTCAATAGAGGAGGAGGGAGCCCTGGGGTCCATTCACAGATTCGCCAGCGAGTCAACCAGAACTTTTGTGGCTGTGAAACGCGTTCATGAATCTCATTGGTGGAAGTGACGGAGAGAAAGGAGTTTTACGGGTGAGCAGCAGACAAAGCGATGTACTGATATACGATTGGTGCATACGGTGACTGGCTGAAGCCATAAGCGACTCTTGAGCTTCGCGGACGAGGGTCCTGGCTCCCTCCTCCTCCATTGAAGCTCCTTAATTGCAGCAGATGGTGCTGTCACCCCTGATGCCAAACTGCATTATAATTCTAATTACTGTTTCAACCGAGGAGTTTCTAATTTGAGGAGTGCATCCTCTCTATTTACGGTACGGGAGCGTTTCAAGTAATCATTTCCCTTAAACTTCCTGAGTGGCGTTTCCGATCGGAGAGCGGCATTGCCTCACGGATCCCGTATGGAAAGGAGTCCGAGTTCAGAGCAAGGAGCTTCAATAGAGGAGGAGGGAGCCCTGTGGTCCATTCACAGATTCGCCAGAGAGTCAACCAGCTGTGAGACGCGTTCATGAATCTCATTGATGGAAGTGATGGGGGAGCAGTGAGTTTCACTGGGGAGCAGCAGCCAAACCAAGTAACTGATATGCGATTGGTGCATACGCGACTGGCTGACAGCCATAAGCGACTCTTGAGCATCACAGACGAGGCTCCTGGTTCCTTCCTCTCTGTCGAAGACCCTTGGTTCAGAGTTTTACAGCCATTAACCATCGACTAGATTCCGAGCTGCTGGAGGTATATAGATGAAACTTGTATATTGTATACCAACTTAAGATGAAAGTAATGAAGCAAATACTGTGACATCAGTATTCAGACGCAATTTTCTGAAAAAATATTGAAGAGTGTATAATGTATACCAACTTAAGATGAAAGTAACAAAGTGAGCACTGTGACATCAGTATTCAGACGCATTTTTCTTGAAAAAATATTGAAGAATTGCCTATTTGTGTCTTCCTTGTGCGTTAACCACGTCCAGTGACTACGGCCTTCGGCCCGCAGAGAGCATTTCAGCTAGTTTAAGGGTCCACAGACGCCGTTTCCCGTCACGTGACTCAGCCATATGTGCACTCGCCGAAAGAGAGCTGAGGCATTCTCCTCCCACTACAACCTCCTTGGTTTCAACCAAGGAGTTTTAATAAAAGGAGGTAGCAATGATTGCGGAGATCTCAAGCTGATTTTTCCGGGATGGCTGAAGTCTGACTGAAGCGATGATTGGTTGCAAGAATGGATGGAAGCCTCTTGTTGTTGAGAAGGGATGGCTGAGAGCTTGTGATTGGTGGGAATAGAGCAGCCACGGAAGAACAAAGAACTTCCTTGGCCAGTACAGTGAAATGTGGCTGTGCTCCCTCCTTCTACTAATCCTCCATAGTTTCAATCATTTACTTGTTCGCTTCCAGTGTTAGGTAGACAGAAAGAGAGTATTCTTGATACGATTTTGGGAGGTAAGCACGCTGCACATCACGCTAGAGTTTAAAAAAATTGTTCTATGCTCTTCTTTCCCAACTATTTCATTGAATCTTCTGGCCGATTCTGATGCTCTTTAGAAGCTGAGCCATCTCTGAATGCTCTCGACAGTCAATTTCAATAATTTTGTCGCTTCCTCAGATTCGTGAAAAAGTTTTTACGGTTAGTGCTCTTATGTTACGTCTGTTTTGGAAGATCGTGAATCGCAATTCAAGGCCCACTAGACACCTATTTGTTTTGAGGGCCTCGCGCATTCTCGAAACTTCGGTGTGACACGAAGGGGCTTCTAATGGGAGGAGTAAGCTCAAGCACTCTCTGTGCAAGTAAACACATGGCTTTGTCACGTGATCGAAGCTGGCGTTTGGAGTCCTTAAAGTTGCTGAAGTGGCAGTGGTCAGCACATATAATTAAGGAAGATTCAGACAGGCAATTCTTCAATATTTTTGCGAAGACAATCGTGTCTGAAGATTTATATCCCAGTGCTCACCCTGTTACTGTCATCATGAGATGGTATACAGGATGCAAGTTTCCTTTACATACTTCCATCCGCTCGGAAATTCATCGATAGTTAATGGCTATAAAAATTTGAGCTCAAGACTCCTTCCTATGTAGGCTGCGTGAGGCAATGCCGCTCTCCGATTGGATATTCAATTCAGCCAGTTTAAGGGGAAAGTTTACTCGCAACGTTCCCGTAGGATAAGTAGAGAGGGTGTGCTCCTCTCTATTAGAACCTCCTTGTGTGACACGCAGGTGTGTTACTTCTCGATACCGTATCAAGGATACTCTAATTTCGCCTGTCTAATCTTGGAAGCGAACGAATGGACGGATTAAACAGAAAGCAGAATCATACTGTATTACAGTATGATTCTGCTGCTCAAGGCTCTAACTCGGTGATGTCACTATTTTGATTGAATGGGATAGAGAGTTCAGGCTTGCTCCTCTAAGGACGAGTTCACACGTCGTTCATATCAACGCGGTCGCTCATCTTCTTGTCCGAATGTGTACTGTACCCTAGAAGTAGCACAAAACTGCGCTGCTTCTTATTTTTATTTTTTTGTTTTATTTCACTCAAAATTTAAAGAAATTCTCTCTACTGGCCCAGTGATCTAGAGGAAACTGATAAGACGGTAAATATTTTATAACTTTTTGTTTCATGCACAAGTTTGCTGACAACGACGCTAAAAAACATTCGGATGAGTAAACGCGTTGAAATGTATGACGTGTGAGCTCGGTCATAGATTTCCGGGATGGCCCGTTTTCCGGGTACAGCATGAATGAAAAACTGTCATCTATTGGACAGTATATACCATCGAGATAAGCTAATCTTATCAGGCTTAATTCCTTCGAAGGAGCTTCAATAGGGAGGAGGGAGCCAGGAGCCTCGTCCGTGAAGCTCAAGAGTCGCTCGTGGCTTCAGCCAGTACCCGGATGCACCAATGGCATATTAGTACATCGTTTGTCTGCTGCTCCCCCGTAAAACTCGCTGCTCCCCAGTCGCTTCCACCAATAAGATTCATGAACGCGTCTCGCAGCCACAATAAAGCTGGTAGACTCGCTGGCGAATCTGTGAATGGGCCGCAGGGCTCCTTCCTTCTTTATTGAAGCTCCTTGATTCCTCCAGTACATGAGTCATGAACGTTAATTAGCATCAATACCTTAAGCTTAGTTTACACGCCATTCATCTCAACGCGTTCGCTCAGTGTGATGGACGGTGCGGGTTTGGTTTCCGAAGGAAGTGCTGTGAACGTGCGAACTAGAAGTATGAAGCACGTCCGTTTTATTTACCGCGTTACACGATTCAAGTAAGGTAAACAAAACGTATCACTACTGAATTTATTCCTTATAACATTCACAGAACATGAACAAACCGCTAAAAATGATGTTTCGTCGACACTTTAATGATCAGAATGCTCGTAAACCCATATGACACTGAAAAAACCCAAAAGCGTTCTAAGTATACACGGATAAACGCCATGCTCGTTCTGGAAAAACAGCTACCTGCTGTGTGATAATTTACTCCACCGTTTCATCAGGTTATGAATATTCTGGAAATAGGCTGACTCACTTGCAATCAGGCTATAGCATAATGGGATAGGAATGTGACTTTCAATAGATGCAAAATATAGGGTGGGCTGAAAGTTACTTTACCATTTCATAAATTTACTAAGCAAAAACCATAAAATATACAAATTTCTAGTAAACTGCAACTGAAAGAAAATACGGGGAGTTTTTTCGTAAATATGATACGAAGTGACTACTGACTATGCAAGACTTCTAGCTTCAGATATTTGCATATGTTATAGATTTTGCTTTGTAAATTTTAAAAATCGTCAAGTGACTCTTTGCCCGCCCTATATAAACAACTAGACTACTCTAAGACCGTATACCTCCGCCAAGCATGGCAACGGTAACGAAAAATGCGAATTGGTTCTAAATTATGTTTTATTTTGTATCAGCACTAAAATCTATTCATATGTGCCTTTTGACAGTAATAACAGCTTCTAAAATTTTCTTCAATACTGAAATTTTCTTCAATATCCGTTCATAATATTTTTGAACTTGTTGCTAACAAACAGTCTTTATGACAAACAGTCGAACACACAAACAGACCAACCGAACATCACAAAATTTGATCAATTATGTTTTTAACATTTCGAACAATTCTTGTAAATTTGATGAAGATTTCCTCATATCTTTTTCAATTATTTTGCTAACAAACATAAAATCAAACACTGAGACAAGCAAACAAACAAACAGCAAACGAACGACTAGATCATCACAGAAATTTGATTATTTACTCTTCGTAATATACCGAACAACTCGCGTGTATTTCATGATAATCTGTTCACAACTTTTTGAGTTATGGTACGAAGAAAAAAGAAACAAACAAGCTGTTGAACGGATTTTCACCAAAAGTTAATCATTTGTTACTCCTAACATGCCTAACATTCCCAGTAAATTTCGTAAAGGTCCATCCATAACTTTTTGAGTTTTGTTGGTGACAGACAAAGAGAGAAAAAGAATAACACCAAAAGGGCAAAGAGACACACGCACGATCACACAAAGAGACCGACAAACACGACGAAAACAGAAGCTTCTTGGCAGAGGTAAAAAAAAATCTATCTAGAGAGCACTCTGAAAGCGCATACCTCCGCCAAGCAAGGCAACAGTAACGAAAAATTCTAATTGTTTCTGAAACTATGATTTTGTTTGTATCAGCGCCAAAAATCCAATCATTTGAGCATTATGATAGTATTAACAATTCCTGTAATTTTCATGAAGATCCGTTCTTAACTTTTTGAGTTAGGCTGCTAACAAACATTATGACAAACATAAGTCAAACACACAAACAGACCAACCGATCATCGCCAAAATTTAATCATTTATTTTTTTACCACTACTAACAACTCCTGTAAATTTCATAAAGGTCCATCCATAACTTTTTCAGCTGTTGTGCTATCAAGCATAAAATCAAACATAGCGACAAATGAACTAACAGATCATTTCTAAAATTTGGTCATTTACTCTTTGTAATATCCCTAACAACTCATACAAATTTCATGAAAATCGGTACATATCTTTTTGAGTTATGGCCTTAAGAAAAAATAGGCAGACAAACAACCGCACAGATGAATGGAATTTCACCAAAATTTAATCATCTGTTACTGTTAACATGCCTAACAGTCGCTGCAAATTTTTGTAAAGATCCGTCCACAAGTTTTTGAGTAATCTTGGTGACAGACAAACAGAATAACAGATAGACAAAGAGTCAGACAGAAAAACACGTCAAAAACATAACGTCCTCGACGGAAGTAAAGAAGGTAGAACACCTCGTGTTTAAGACCATCACCCGCAGTGGGGGCAAATTTCAGCACCGTCACTTTTGATGGCCAGCTAACTCTTGAGCTATGGCAGTTTTCACATCTAGGTCAACCCATCTAATAAAAAAATATAAACAATACAAAATTCTTTCTCCCTCTTTTTGGGTGGACAAACATATATACAAATTTATATGCATAGTTAAATTTTCAACGATAACATTATCATCTCTCTCACTTCGTTCACGGCGATAATGATGTCATAACTGAACGTGTCCCGCCGTTCATTTGAGTGAGAGACGATTTTACGTGTAGCTCTTGACCTAAACAGTTTACGTGTTGGTCGTGTTCGATCGCCTGATCGAATGCGTTGAAATGAATGAGATGTGAATTCAACCTTAGATAAAAATCAATATGCAAATCTCAAGCCGATAACCCGTGAGACAGCCCCAAGCATCAAACTTAGCAACGAAAAAATAATAATGATAATTTTTGTTGACTTATACTAATAGCGGCGGAAATGCAATCTGTAACCCGTTTCACCAGCTACATATCATCTGCTGCAGCATAATTTCCAAATACAAATTCAAAATCCTCTCTACATATCATCTGAAGCGGCATGATTTTCACTTTTAAAATTCAAAATATCCATCTTTTCATCATCTAAAGCAGCATAATTTCCAAATTCCAAATTCAAAATCTGCAGCTACATCTGAAGCAGCATAATTTCCAAATTTAAAATTCAAAACTTTCATCTACACATCATCTAAAATAGCAGAATTTCCAAATTCAAAATTCAACGTCTACAGCTACGCATCATCTGAATTAGTTTAATTTTCAAATTTAAAATTAAAAATCTCCATCTACACATCATCTGTTTCGGCATAATTTCAAAATTCAGTGCAGCTTACACGGCTGCGTTCATCACTCAGCTCCCCATCTAATAGATGCAGTTGCTATGAGCTACCAAGCGACCAGAGGCAGCCCTAAGGAGGTCTTAAGTTCTCCTTCCCGAGGAAAAAAATCGAAGATTTGAGGGAGTTTAAGAAGCCAAATCTTGGGAGAAACAAATTTGAACCTGTGCCAGCAGGATAATCCAAGAGCCCGACTGAGGAATTGTGTCGAAACTGTTATGTGCAGTTAGGAAATACACATATTGAAAAGAAAAAGTCAATGGGGCGATGAAGATGAAAATCTGAAGCGTTGCCAGCAGGAAACTTTAAATTTGAAACTAAGGAATCGTGTCGAAACTCTTGTGAAATTGGAAAGATGTTGTGGTTGCCTACTCCGAAAAAAAAGACACACTTTAGGTACTTTAATAAACAGATATATACAAAAGTAATCACTCAGATCATTCTATTTAAAATGTTACAGAGAAAAAAAAAGAAACACTGTTTTTCTGTTTTTTTTTTACAAAGGTAAAGGAAAAGCTTCCGTAAACGTGAAGTTTTATGTCCAGAGACCATCACAACAAAAAATGGAATAAAAATACGAAAGCTGTCGTATTTATGATCTAGAGAGGTTGGACCGTGATGGAAAAAACGTCGTCTTTGTGTATTCTTCGTCAATCTCTGAAGTTCAACTTTCTATATTTTTTTCTTTCAAAAATACAAAAAAAAAAAAAGAAACCGCGGTCGGGAGTGAAATTCCCGTGGTTTCCGTGGGTCGATTGCCAGCCTTTTGTCAAAAGACGGAGGCTTTTGAAGCACTTCCATGCCAAGAAAATAAAAAATAAAAAAAAGCAGAAAATCGTGCAACTGA
>LQNS02278154.1:9225625-9253089 GCA_001587735.2 Parhyale hawaiensis
TTATGCTGCCTGCCGCGCGCGCGGCCTGGCTAGACTCGATTCGACGCTACTCTACTAGTTCTTTTCCGCATAGCCCCCCCGAGCCCTGCGGGCTCGGGGGGCAGGGGGGCGGCGCCGTAGAATAAAAAATTTATGAACGAATCTTCAAGCAAATTGCACAAGCTGTTATTACTATCAAAAGGCACAAATGATTAAAAATTTGAAGTTTATACAAGGAAAATTATGGTTTCAGAGCCAATTTGAATTTTTTTGCTACCGTTGCTTCGCTTGGCAGAGGTGTGCGCTCTCAGAGTGCTCTAGTTATTTATTGGGAATGCTAGGTGCGAAATGCTGTGGCTTCTGAAAACGGAGTGAAAGTGAGTAATTTCTTACCATAGCTAGAGACGACAGGTGTCTTTGTTAAAAAAAAAAACAAAGAAAGCTTGAAAAATTTTGGCAATTGACAGCGTTGTGACAGTGATTACATTTTTCCCTGTGTTGCGGAAATAAATGCACTTGGGGACCGAAAAACACAAAGATTATCGTTAGTTGAAGACAGGCGCGGAAGCGATTTTTTCCCAACTTCTGTTGGGAGTGAAAACCAATTTTTGAAGACTGGTGCGAGAGCAATTTTCCCAACTTCTGTTGGAAGTTAAACCAATTAGGTGAAGACTGGTGTGGAAACTGTTTTTTTTTTTAACTTCTGTTGGGAGTAAAAACCGGAACCAATTTCTATGATTGAAAGTAAAGTAAAAGTGATGATAAAATTCAGATGGCGCCGAAAATATTCGAGGTTGGCCGCAGGTATAAAAAAGTTTTTTTCAGTCAGAAATCTAGTGAACGTGGTATACGTTTTCATAAGGAACACTGATTAATGAAATACCACAGAAATGCCGTTAGCTGAAAGCATAGCCGAAATGGTAAGCTTTTTCCGACAAGCTCAGATAAAAGTTTGTTGAGTATATGCATATACAAGAATTTTCAGTAGACAAATGAGCGAAGAAGTTGTGAAACAAATTGATTCCTTCTAAATAACAATAAAAAATTGGAAAGAGACTGAGTAGTTAATGAAGTTAATATGAGTAAGGATTTCAAAACTATCATTGTTGTCAGAACTCAATTAAAATTTACGAAATCGTCGGACATTGTTTTGATAAATGATATTCCCTGCTATCTTATAAATAGAATTTGCAATTTTTAAGATTTGTACAGCGGCTGGAAGAGATACCAATGGCATTTAATGAACAGCGAGTAAAAAAATCATTATAAGTATATTTTAGAGTTCAATCTGCCGTCAACTGTGATGTCTCACAATCTTTCAAATATATTTTCCTCTGAACTTCTGCTGGAATTAATTTGAACGGAAACAGAAACGTTATCCGCTAAAAAAATCGATAAAACAAGAAAATTATAAATAATGTTGTGGTAATGCTTTTAGAAAGAAAATATTTTATTACATCAAGCAATATCGGTCGTGTATCGTTCTGTCTGCAGTCTATCAAAGAGTAGCATTTTTTTGATGCAGTAACTGGCACAATCTGAGAGTTATTCGCTTGGTGCACTTGTCACAATAGCCTTCCGTCTATGACGTCATAGCTCTGATAATCCGTGGTCGACTGCAGCCGTGCACGCCTGTGCAGCCTAGCGGTGATCTACCTATCTGCAGTACTAACCAGTGCATGTAGATTTTTTCTTTTGTGTGCGGTCAACTTAGCTCTAACTTTACGGCTATTTTCACTTTTCTGTCTGCAAACTCATAAGTTTTTTGTGTCAATCCCATTTCTTCCCTTCGGTTTTAGTGTATGATTGTCTACATCGTACCTCACCTATGGTACACGGCGACCTGCTCTCAGCCTCAATATTATTAATTATTAAAATGTGCCAGAATCTTGCGCATTTCTCAAAAAAATGAACACGTATTGGAATCATTTAATAATTTGCTTCCTTTGTGCTTCAAGTGTGATCGATAATGATTGCAGTTTATTAATTTGTAGAATAAATTCCAGTTTCGATATCGACAGTGCTGCACAGAACCTCTGTCTCCACTGGCTCACCTGCGACTAATTGCAAATTTAAAACAGGGAGTGGTTGTAACCAGAACTGTGGTGTTGACGTGTAAGGAGAAGCGAAAATATAGACTACACTATACCATTGAACAATACATCTATTTAGCTGTAAGTATTTTGGTCACTCGTAGTACCGAATAACTAAAAAATACGGCACAATTTGACCTCTCAGTGTTACTTGTACTCAAGATTCTTTTTTCTACTACTTCTGCTGACAATGCAAGTACTTATAGCTGCATATATAGGTATAAATATGTGTGTGTTTAAATATAAGTATGTCATTCATGTTACTACATGTGCAGCTGTGTATTTCTTGGTAAATTCAGTTGTGACTAGAAACTTCTACTTTGAAATGTAGGAGAAAGTCTCGGGAGAAGTTTCTGGGAAATTAAATGGTAGTCTAAGATTACCTTACGCCATATTGGAAAATATTTGCAAAAAAATTTAGCAATATTGACACGTTTGACAAGTTTAGTAATGATGGTGAAGTTACAGACAAATTTCCTTAAATTATTGACCATTTTGTGGGGTCTACGCAGCTGTCACCCTGCTACGTTGGAAGCCGTTACAGGTACGGAACTATATTTCTATAATATGTGTAGCTTTAGTGACATTAATTTTAGCTTCATCACTAATTAGCACTTTAGCACTAATTATATTAAATTTACTAGTGGCCCGCACCCTCTTTAACTGGCGGGAAAGATAATAATGTAACGAAACCCTCGGTTTCTTTAACTAATTTTCGTCGCTCTGTTTTTACTATTTTTTTTCAACGTTGATTTTTTATTTAATCTGGACATTTTGCGTTCAGAAGAAATTCTATGTTACCACTTATAGGTACTCCGGGCGTCTTCAAAACTTAAAATTGAAAAATTTGTCCAGCAACGGCCCTCTTGCCCTTCAGCAGATACATTTTTCTCCGATCTAACCCTTCAGATTGAGACGGAGAGACAAAGCAAGCAACCAATAACCAACCGTGGCATTGTTGTTCTGCTTTTGATTTCGTCCATCTGCACGTTACGCTTCCGGTCTTAGGGAAGCAGAGCATATCTATGATACAGAACTTGGCAACAATAGATCGGTGTTAAGTTGTTCCTGTTCACCGTTCATCAATGCGCCGCCTGACTAAGAACATACAGTATACGCAATGTCTACTCAGTAGTGGGGTTCAATGCTTGCATCCATATGAAGTTTACTGTTGAGTTTGCATCACTCATACATTTTCGAAACATTTCTTGATACGGGATAGCACTAAGCGCCTGTGTTATTACGTTGACGTTTATGATAGTTACCAAACAAATGCTTCACCTATTTACGGCTTATCTTACTCGTAGCGTAATCAACATTGTGCTCAATAATTATTGGATGCAGTAGTATTGATGGTTACAGGGTTAATGAAACTGTAATGTCTCCAATTGGATTCAGTTGTATTGTTGGGTTAGAGGGTGAATGACACAGTAATGAATCTAGCTAGATACAGTAACATTGTTGGATTACAGGGTTAACGAAACTGTAATGTACCCAAATTTGATTCACTAGCGTTGTTGGGTTAGAGGGTTAATGAAACTGTAGCGTACGTAAATAGATACTGAGAGGTTGACTGGTTTAGAGGTTACAGAAACTGAGCGCTCGGTGCGACGCCGAGAACTTAGCTATTCAGCTCGCGCTCACTGACGACCACTCGTTGCTTTCTAATTTTAATTACGTTCAGAAGTGGTCTTAAGAAACCGGGCTTTATTGCTCTTCTTGGACTGATATGAAATCTTCCTGGGACTTCAGACACTGTGGTCTTGGCCACTTTCAAATTTGTAGGCTGAGCTGTGGAATTTTAGCTCAATTTCACGCTCATTTTACGCTTTATGCAACGTGATTTCGAGTGTCGCCGCAGTTTTCAGTGGCAGCTGTGAAGAACAAATTGTGACATTTCGGCTCCATTATCTGCTTGATGCACTCGGCTTTTTTGTTCCGCCTGAATTTCCGGATCCACTTTCAACTCTGGAGAATGAAGTATCACATTTTCGGCTTCATCCAATGCTTTAAGTACTGGGCTTTGGAATTATTGTTTTACTTATAGCTTTGGTTTCCCCTTTTATCAAGATCTTTATCGTTGTTTTCTCAGCTGCATTTTCGAGCACCTGACACTGACTTTTCATGCTCGAGTTTTGTACTTACTTTCAGTAATTGCAAACTCTAATCTTCTACATTTCAGCTGCATTTTGGGCCCATAGCGTTGGCCTTCTATGCTCAAATTTTAGCATTATTTTCTTTCAGTAATTACAGACTGTAAGCGTTGGCTCTTCAGTTTTTTTGTAANCATGCTCGAGTTTTATACTTACTTTCAGTAATTGCAAACTCTAATCTTCTACATTTCAGCTGCATTTTGGGCCCATAGCGTTGGCCTTCTATGCTCAAATTTTAGCATTATTTTCTTTCAGTAATTACAGACTGTAATCGTTGGCGCTTCAGTTTTTTTTTTATAAAGGTTCGATTTAGCTTCTTCAATCTGCGTAAAACTCCAATAGTTTAGTTGCACTTACAACTTAGCTTCAAACTTTGGGAGCAAAACCTGGGCGTTTCAAATCTATTTTCAGCTACGAATTGGTATTAGGACAATGTAGTTTGGCATTTAAGTTCTAGTTTATTTTCATTTTTATCATTAGACCATGAACTTTGCTAATTCCCTTTCGCTTCATCTTAATTTTGAACCTTCACAACTAAACTTTGGCATTTCCGTTTAACTCCATCTTCATTTCGAACCTTACAATGAACTTTGTTATTTCCCCTCTACTTCATCTTCACTTTTGATTAATGTACTTTGGCATTTCAGGTCCACTCCATCTTCATTTCGAACCTTACAATGAACTTTAATATTGCCGCTCCATCACGGGAAACCCTAGCTTGCTTTGACATCTCTGGTCACGGGGATATTCACGCAAGCCTTAGACCTAAGCCAGTGGCAGCGCAATGGAACACGAGCTGCATGTAAATATGGCGAAATCAAAGATTGCCTCTCCCATAATGTTCAGCGCTGCAACAATTATAACTCACTGATTTTGCATTTGAGCCACACCTTATCTATTTTGTGGCTGAATATTGGCAGCTATACTTTGTATCTGTATTGCATCAATCTCGTTGATTATTCTTTAGTACGCATAATCTATATTTTGTCAACACTGACAGCACTTTTTTATCGTATTGTATAAATTTCATCGATTATCTATTTTTCTACATGCTGTCATCTGCAATGTACATTGCTTCCATATTTCGTAAAGCCTCTACAGCGCATAATGCAGTATAGCGTTATGCTTTGGTAGCGTTTTTTTTGTGTGTCTCTTTCATTTAAATCAATTTATTGTGCATCTTTGTACCTTCGTAGGTACATTGTATGTTTCTTCAACGCTATTGCAACAAACTTTCTTTCCATACTGCTTAACTGTTTTACGTTATATTTTTATACTATTGTGCCCACACTGTCAAAAATGACTGCGAGGAATTTGTGGTGACACTTCTTCATTGATCATATTTTCGTTGCTAGTATACTTCTAAAGACTACGCTACAACGGCCAACTCAATTGTGATACATGACGAATGCTCGCTATTTCAGTCTATCTGAGCAGTACATTCCTTCTTTTACTAATGATGCAAAAAAATCAATTTTAATAGGAAGTAGTGACGCATCAGTGAATGTAATTCAATTCCTCGCTGCGTATCCCGTACAGAGTACGATATACCTTCATGACATAGAAATTTCTGCTTCCAAACGTCAAAAGAAGCATACAAGTTGAAAAAATAGGTCTGCATCTGTTGAATTGTGAAAAATCGCCTCTCCTGCGCTTCGTTGATGATCTATGCAATTTCTAAGTCATGAACTGAGAGCAAATAATATAGCTTCAATGTATGGAGAAGGTATTAAAAATCAAACTCCATGTTACCGCTAAGAAAAACTTTAAATATTTTCATTAGTCAGATTTCCCTTCATTCAATTGTTAAGATAAGACTATCCACTCTGTTATCATCTAGAACCTGATCTAATGTTTCTTTTTTGCCTATCTATTACGTGATGAGCGGGGCACAAACCACACGAATATATAAATGCCTATATAAACATAAATATCTAAATATGTAAAGAAATAAACACACGACGGGGTTTTTTATATCATTTTGATGACAGGTAATTAGTTACTTTTTAAAAAGTTGTTTTCACTACATTTTATACCATTGAGGCTAAATCTGATCGATTCTGCCAGTGTACATATACCGCGTTATCTACTTTATTTCAGAAGCAAAGATTAAGAATTATTGCCTGCATCCTCGTCATGCCGCTCTGATTTTTACCATGAATGCCCTATTGCAACGTCACTTTTCACCTGAACGGCCTTAATAGTTTTACCCGTACGGGCTTAACAAACATTCTAATATACTAGATTCGAAACTTTCTTCCCCTTTCTGAAATTTGTAAGATGTCCTGGTCCACGTTTTTTTTAAATAACTCGCGAATAAAAGTTCGCTACTGAATCGATCACTGTATTAAAATCTTTGCCTACGTTTCGGCGTAAAACTTCAGCCATTATGAAGTCAATTAATTTTCTATAATAAACAAAGTGATGAAAATAAATTGTTTTAGTAAATGTATGGTGAAATAAAATCGATCATTGTTTCTAATAAACAAAAGGTATCAAACATAGATCTGAAATATCACTGCTCAACGTCGAACTATCATAGTAGAAAGGGTTCATACTTTGTGGCACACACAGGCTTCACGACAACAAGCTCCGCGCAGCACAGTTGCATTAAGTAATGAAGGGTGTCTACTCAGCGGTGCCTATATAGCAAGGGGGCAGCCTTCTTGAATGTTCGAGTTCAGTAAAGTTTGAGAAAGGTAAAGCCCTGGTCATAATTGACGTTTATGCATGGATATTTCTTGTTTAATGCTTAACGTTTCTGTTATATTTAGGTTTATGACGTTTTTATTGGAGAAAATTACGAAAATTATTGATAGGAGTATTTTCAGGAGGAGCGTTTATGTGGTGCTCCAGTGAGTAGTGTTATTTGATGCTGCTTGCATTGGATCTGTGCTGTGTGCATTTCTTTGCTAGGGCATTCGTCGTGTATCCAATATAATAGGCATTATAGAATTTCTCGGCACGGTTAAGTTGATACACAACTCGTGCTTTATCTGCGGTGGGTTTGAGAGACTTGATCGAAAAACGTGAACTTAATTTACATGGTTTGTAGCATGCTATTAGTTCTTCAGATAAAGTAGCATTGGCTGGTTGAACATGAGGCTTTATAACATTATAGAGTGTTCTCCGATCGGTATGGTAAGTCGAGACACTCGACTTGACTCCAGGGTTTTACAAACTGTAATTATCCGCAAGCGCTTTTAGTTATTTATTTGAAATGTACTCAGCCAAACCTTGCTAATGTTGATAACGTGGCAGACAATGCAGGAATATTTCAAGTACAGTTATCGTGTATCTTGACTTACAAGACTGATCTGAAAATATACATTATTATTGAAAAAGCGTCTTGTGAAACTAGCCCAAGAAACTTCATTCGTAAAACTAACAGCATAGCACAAACTATGTAAATTAAGTTCCCGTCAAACCCTCCATAGATAGCGCAGGAGCTGTGTGTGTATCGATTCAACTATACCGAAGAGCTCAATAATGCCTCTTATATTGGGTACACGACGAATGCCCTATTAAAGAGTTGCACACAGCACAGGTACAGTATTCAAGCAGTATCAAGCAACACTACTCATTGGAGCATCACATGCACGCTCCTGCCGCGGATATACTTGTCTATGATTCTTCTCTCTCACTTGCTCTCATCAAACGTCACAGACCTAAATAAAATCAGAAACAATAAGCATTAAACTAGACATTCGATACAAAAATGACAAATACGATCAGGGATTTACGTTCGTCAAACTTTACTGAACTCGAACGTTCTAGAAGGCTGTCCCTTGCTATATAGACGCCTCCGAGCACGCACCCCTCATTTCTTAAGAGTAAGTAACTGTGCTGCGTGGAGCTTGTTGTCGTCGTGAAGCCTGTTTGTGCCGTAATGTGTAAACTCTCTCTACTCTGATAATTCAATATTGAGCTGTGATATTTTCGATCTATGTTTGATAGCTATTCGAGTAGTTTTACGAAAGTTAAGCAGTGACAGTTTACAACTTTTTTTAGTATGGTGGAGACACTTTCAAAATTAAATCGTTAAGTTGTGGCTGACATACAATTTCTAAACATCATAAGAACAGTCATCTTATATTCTTCATACAATTCCTAAATATTGTAATAATAATAGTGTCAGGAATTAGGATTCCCATAATAGTGCTGTATTGTGACAGGTGGTAATACGGGCTTACATTTACCCAGTAATGCCACAAAGGGTCGTAATTCGCCCGTGCAAACACGGCGGTCTGTGCAAGAGAGGCGACGCTTTCGGCCATGCAAATTTCGGCCCGTGTTTTTGGTCGCTGATTTCTGCAAATATGGTGACCGTGAGAACTGGAGTGATTGGTGGGTGGTTCTGGCTCGGTGTTTGGTGGTTATGGCTTGCTATTGGGTGGTTCTGGCTCGGTGCTGTGTTATGGTTTGGTGCCAGGGGGCTCGACTTGGAACTTTATTTCAAGTTATTTCAAGTGGTTCTGGCTTGGATCTATTTTGATCTGGCTTTATGCTGATTGGGTCTTATTTGATCATTGGTGACTTTGACTTGATATGGCCTCTCCTATGGTGGCGCAGCATAGCTATAGGGTGCTCTGTATATACACATACAAATTTCACTAAGTTTTCATATAAAATGTATGGGTTTGTAGATATATGACGCACACTTCTGCGTTATGTTATTTATTTTTCTCCAGGAAATTATCCTCAATTTGCGAAATATATGTAAGGGGAAAATCCCCCAAAATACTGGAAAATTACGAAATAGTACCAACACATTCCGAGTAAATAAGGAAATATACGACTTTTACTGTGTACGGATCGCTGAGCCTGCTCATCTTGTGTAATGGGGGGGGGAGGGGATGTCGCCCCAGAGGAACGCAAAAGATTACCTTACAATCTCAGGTAGGAAATAAATCGTTCCCGTTCATTACTTCCTTTGCTTCTTTTGTTCCTCTGATAATCTTCCTTGCTGTTCTTCTTAATCATCGTTCCCTGAATCCTGTTTTCATTCTCGTTTTGCTTGGCGTACTTCGTGTATCTTCTTACTTTCAACATTTACATCAAGGCGGATGGCTTGGCAGTGAGGGCTCGACGAGGAATGTAAAGAAGTTTTAAATCCACTGTTAATAATAGAGTTGTTGGTTGGTTGCTTGTTTGTTCCGAGCTTGCTTGCTATTCTGTTGGTCCTTCCCTGTCACGCTGTTAAGGATTTCATTCATTCATCTACTTAAAATATGTTTAAATACCATGAAATTTCACCCCTTGGAATTACAACGACAAATATAGCTTCTATATATAGGCTCAACAGTGGAAATACTGCACTTTCTAAATCTCGCTCCGCCTTTAATAGTAGCTCGTTATTAGTTGATCTGATGCTTCTTCTTCTTCTGAGCGTGGTAGATGAAAGGGGGTATCCTTGATCCCATCGGGCATAAGCTGTATCGCATATATGTATTTTAGCGAAATTTATTCGTAGTAGTTAGGCTCAGTCTTGTTTGAAGTTTTCATTTCGTTCATGCATATTCCATTTTGCTTATGCTGTTTTTAGCTGAAGGTCTTTGTGGCAATCGAAACTTCACACAGAATAAAAGCCAAACTATATTCAATTTACATTGCAGCTATATTTCGACCCTTGAAGGTTCAACTCTCAGCTGGTATCCAGGTTACGGTAAGCCCTGGGCATTTCCGGTGATTTTTTTTTAATGAATAACTAGTGGCCCATGCCGTCATTATAAATGACGGCAAAAAATTAACACTTCACCAAAACCCCCGCCGTCTTTTGGGCTTCCTCATTTTACCCCCATCTAATACAGAAGAAATAGATTCCAAGGTACTAAACTTTTTTTTTACATTTTGAAATCTGAATTTTCTCCTATCTTATTCCCATAGAGCGTGACAGGAAAGATATAGATATATAAATAAATAAATAAATAAATAAAAACACGACGTGAATTATTATATAGTAGATACTTTCTTGGTGCTGCTCAATTTTTGAACAATTTCAAACTGATATTCGCGTTTCACCTTGCTGGAGGGATATTTTTCTTTCACAAACTCATGGCTGTACAACTTGAGTTTCTTTAGTGGAAGATCACGCCTGCAGGTATGAGACCTATTTTACAGTAAAATCAATACTGGAAGCAGGAACAATCAAGACATCAGTACTATATAATAATTCACGTCGTGGTTTTATTTATTTATTTATTTATAACTATATTTATATCTTTCCTGTCACGCTCTGTGGGAATAAGATAGAAGAAAATTCAGGTGCCGAAGATGGTATCTTGGATACGGGGGTCGCACTTGGGCGCTCCAGCTGAGGGACCTGAGCTGGCCTGGATGATAGTGTCTGGACATGTTCATTGTCCTAAGTTGCTACGGGCGATGTCACTTACCTACGCCTCATAATATATATATGTATCCAATTTTTCAAGCAGAATGCTGAATTTTCATTAAAGAAGCCTCTGAACAATAATAAGCACAGGAAACAGCGGGGGTTTTCTGAGGTGCTAAGTTTTTACCGTCATTTATAATGACGGCCCGGGCCACTACTTAATTACAGAATTATTGCACGTAATTTTTGCCTCCTGGGCCTTCTATATAGTACCTACTACAACAAAGACCTTTTAGATGTCTTTTGGTATATTCATTTATCTGTATATCCGTTTATTTTGTGATGCTTGAAATATTACACTAACCATGGTTACCTTGCTCGTAACCAGTCTATTTGTATCTTGGATACATACATCTTGCCATTTGTCGACGACAGTTATTGGCCAATTCAACGATTGATGTATATTTTTGCTATAGTGTTTGTCTACACCGAAGTGGAGGCAGGGGGGAGAAGAGCTGCCACTAGTGGAGGGTCAGTGCAAGTGCCATAGTAGAAATAGCTGCTCTTACTTCTTGTGATGAATGCAATCGAAAGTGAAGCTGACGGGTGAACCACAGTCTCTGTATCAGATCGTAACCTCGGGCATGAACAGTGAAAAGCTGTGAAGGCAATGTTTCGCCGTCATTTTTTTTACAGCATAACACAGTACTTGTTCCGTTATACTGTATGTTACTGACTTTACTTGATTACAAGGCATTACCGACTTTGCTTGATTACGAGGCATTAGAACCTCCTTGCTTGATCATTAGGTCTGCTGTCTCGGGCATAGATAGGATAAACTAAGGTATGTCTGTTCAGCTGGCCCCACTCTAAATGCAAGGAAGGGGGCCGCCGAAGCTCGATTTTTTTTTTTTTGCTTTTAAGAGGTATAAATGTATATGAAAAACTTGATTAAACTAACGAATTTTTCACAGCAGAACCTTGAATAGGAGCGGATAAAACGGGAGCTTCGCTAAATTCATTATTCTCTACCGTCATTTTATGAGGGCGCGGGCCACTAGTGAAAACAGTGATCTCTCTCTTCCCGTAGCATTTCTTTTCCCGAGCAGCGGCAGCCGCGATTCCTCTCCATTGTATCGGCATTATTGGTGCGATATTTTTTGTGTTTGTCTATTTTGACGGGGGGGGGGGCAATGGACGTTGTGCTTGCCTGGTTGCGTGACGTAGGCAGTAATGGTTACTTGCGTACTGCGACATTCATGCAAATTGCGAGGCAGATACTTCTGAAACTGCTTACGAACATGAATGGCAACCGTACGCAAACTGGTGTAGATGATGAAACGAAACTGTCCCCTAATTAGTGTAGATCACAAGTAAAATTGTGCAGAAATTGGTGTAGAATGAATTGAAAATTATGCGCCAATTGGTGCTGATCATGAGCAAACTTTAATGCAAAATTATTTGAAGTCAAGCAAACACTTACAAAATTTCTATTACTTGTTGCGTAGTAATTTATTCGTAATGCTCTGTATTCTAGAGTAAAAATCGCGGTGTTGTTGAGATTCATAGTGCGAAAATTGCATGAAAAGTCGTCATTCTCATCGTAAACTTATGAAAATGATTATCAGGAGGAAATTAACTGAACGAGAGCATAGCTTATGCGTGTGTGTACGGGTATTATGCATATTACTGTATTCTATTACCGCTTCTTTCTGCATTCTCATAATTTACATGAGTTTTTTTATTTACATTACCTGTAGTCAATCGTAACGCTGCAGGCATTGCCCTACGCCTCCAATTATCTGTACCTTTGGTCTTTCTAAAGTGTATGACCATTGTGATGAGCTGCTCACTACTCTTGACTAAGTCTACCGATATCGTGTCAAGGAATTTATTATTCTTGAGTTTTTGCTAACATTAAACTGCGAAAAGTTCACTACCCGTTAACTCATGCCAAAGAAAGAAGTCTACTAGCATTACTCTGAGCATTTCACTATCCACATCTCTGGCGTATTATCACACTACGAAAATTAGTCTGCATATTTCACCTTTCCTAACCTCTGGCATATAACATTCCCCTATCTACGACCTCTGGCTTACTGTCAGTCTATGGACATTAGTGTCACAATATTTCACTTTCCATGACCTCTGTCTGGCCTACCATCAGTCTGGCCTACCATCAGTCTACGGACATTGTGCCTAACAGTTCACTACCATTGACCTTCTGCCAACATCTACGGACATTGTTCAAAGGATTTCAGTAGCCGGAGCCGCTCATTATAGGCTAGCATGAACCAATAAAATTGGGAGGCCTATGAAGGACCGAGCTCACTATATTGAAGGCTGGACCTAATTTATTAGAGATAAAGAAGGTAAATAATGGATTAGCCGAAAGAAAAATGTTCCCGATATGAAAGAAAACGAGCTCGCCCAGTTTAATACAAGATGGGATTGAAGTGGGAACGTACTTCGGCCTGTATGCCGTAAGTTTTAAGCGAGATATTGCGCCATTTCATATGTTTTATATCCGAGACATGGTAGCTGAAGGATGGTTTATAGGGTTTTCTTGGAAAATTGTGTTTTTTTAAGAAAACTTATAGAAAAATGCGTCTGTACCCATGGGCGAAAATATAAAAAAATTTATTTCGCATTGTTTTAGATGAAAGTATATGTTCCCTTCTACAATTATAACAACATGAAGTCTTTATCGAAAAATGTGTCTCTTCAGGAAGCTGGTGTATGTATTATAGGTATATTATATTTAAAGTTCTGTTATAATAATGGAAAAGTATAGTTCTTTTCAGTAATAAACTTACTATCTACCTATTGAGTTTTATAGGCTTTTAAAGCTTTATTGGTCAGAAGAGATGCATTCCTCTAGAACGTATGTCTACTGATGGAAACACTTCTTGCATTTCTTAATAGGGCTCAGAGTTGTCAGATTAATGTTTTGCGATTCATCGTTTGTCGGAATTTTGGCATTTCGTTTTTGATTCCATTTCATCCGATTCCATGAGAAAATTAACATTCCTTCTACAATGACGGTTTATTTATTTACTTATTATTATTTTTTTAGAGCTTGGACATCGTGTGCCAATGGCATGAAGGCTTACAGACTTTACTTATTTATTAGAGTAGGAGTAGCTCTGTATGATTATCTCTATTGAAAAAAATACGAGATGCATTTTTCGTCGAAGAATAAAGTTCTTGTATTTATTGAGTGCGAGACATCGTTTGGCACAATTTTGCGGATTAATTTTGATTTACGTATCTGGCATGCGTATGTAGAATGAATGCGATTCTATATAATCGTTTTATTTTTCGATCGAGCATTGAAATGTATGACAACGCTCGAAATAAAATTTTAATTAATTTCAGATATATCTGATATTTTCGAATCACGTTTTGATCACGTATATAATATTTGTTAAGATCCAACAATTTTTCGATTGAGCGCCAATAAATCCGAATAAGGTCAAAATTTTCTTCAATCGACCATAAAAATAACCCAGAACAATTACTGAGTAGCTTTTTTTTTATCGGGAGTTGAATTATCCCATTTCGACCCGTTCATTTTTCACCTGGGTAGAAAATCTCCCCCTGCGCCAGATCCATCTTCCCAATTGAGTGGAGACTTATCCGGCCGAGGCCAATTCGGTTTTCAATCGAGCGCATAATAATGTGATAACCACCGATTTATATTTCAGTCTAGTGTACAATTATCCGATTATGTCTGGTTCATTTTTGCGCTGGGCCCGGAATTAACGACTGGTCTGAACTCATTTGAGCGGTGCCGGAGCAGCACCATGTGTTGTCCTGTCCGCCGTATCTATGATACGGGCCGAAACTTCAATTTCCGCTGGTGACAGAATGCGACGAATATTTATGGACATGGCGCTCCAAGGCCGCCGCCTGTCGAGGGCTGCTGGAGTTTGTCCATCAGCCTTTATTTTCTTTTGACTGCAAGCAAAAACTGTCAGCTGATATTTTGAGATCGATAAATGGACCTGATGCACTTTGCTGTTAGAACTGGCTGTTAATATATTGTGACGATGAATGGTCCTGATGCACTTCAGTTTTAGAACTGCTTCCTGATATTTCCAGTTCGATAAATGGACTTGATGGACCTGGTAAGAGGTAAAGATAAAGCCAGCTGCTCCCTGTACTGAGAAAAGCACACGTACTGGTTAGTGCTGCAGATATGCCTAGTCCAACTCTCTCTGGAATACTGTACGGCTGCAGGCGATCACAGATCCTCCACAACTGTAACGCCGTCGTTGGAAGGTGCTTTTGCAGCAACCCATGACCCCCTCACTTCCCATTTCTTGGAATGGTAAGTGCCCTGTGGCAGCTATGCATTCCTATAGAGTGCTGAGCCAGGCGTCGAGCACTGCAGAGCTCGCCTGCCTGTGTGAGCATTCGAACTTGCAACATCTTGTGTAATGAGTTTAGCACCCTAGGCTATTGCTGCTACCGCTAGATGTAGATGCTGCTGAGATCGATAAATGGACCTAATAGATCTGGTGTTTGCAAATGACAGTTAGACCTCATACACTTCGAATTGTTATTTACAGACCAAAGTGCTACAGTATTTTTTTTGTAAATTTTCAAATGTTATTTTCAGGACGTGTGTGATGTATGAGCATGGGTTGGTGACTGTTCAGACGTGACTATTGTTCGTTAGTTGATGTAATTTGAATATTTGAAAACTTTGACTACGTAGAACGCAGCCATCAAGTGGTTGTCTCCAGTTCAACGATGATTCGCACACTTAAAAAACATATATGTCTGTTTGAAATCTGGAACGTATTACTGTGAATGTGAATTAACGGACTGTTGCCAGACACTCAGAAATGGCCGGAAAGATTTGTGATGTAGCCATTTCAGTTGAAGATGGCGGCAGAGCCGTGGCGACAAAATATTCTAATAGCTTCACTGCTATAAAAAATGCCGCGTTACATGCGAAACGCCACTGATGCGTAAGTTATAGAATTAAAATTTGCTAGTAGTGTATAAAGCTGCGAGATATTCGGTTTTGAGGCTAGGTTCCCCTCGCGCCGCCGGGTCTCCGCGACGCCCCTTCCGGTTTCCCAGGCCTCGCCCACTTCCGGTTTGAGCCCCCCCCCCCCAGACCCCCGCTAAACCGGTAGTGCATTGGCCGTTATAAACCGGAAGCTCGCGCGCGAGGGGAGCAGCGAGGGTAGGTTACCCCCAAAAACGAATATCTCGCAGCTTTATACACTACTTTTGCTGGATTCTCATATAAGAATGCCAGATAGACTAACGGTCGGTGGTTACGTGCGCTGTGGAGATAATTCGCTGCTGGCTCTCTCTTTTTGGTCGCTGACTGCTACCCAATAAATGAAACCCAGCTGTGTGAATACAAACATGAGGGGTGATGTGAACATAACCACCTGGACTTCGTCCGAAGACGTCCAAGATACACAAGGTAATACATCCTCTTCGCCACCATAGTCGCTCTATCAAGATTACCTAGTAAACTTGTAGACCCTGGCAAACAGTGGAACCCATTCTCTCACTTAAAAGTTTCAGTTTTACAAAGTCCATTTAGGAAATTTAGAAACCATTTAACAACTAAACGAACTTAACAATCAGAATGGACTTTTTGCTCAAGAGTTGCAGAAAATTTATATGCGGTATCTTCCCAGCCCATACTTTATTTTAGTGTTCTTTGTCTTGATGTTTTATACAGTGGTGAAACTGCTAGTTGAATGAATAGATGTAGAATTTATACGATAAGATGAAACTTTTCACTAAGAACGTGTACACCCACACAGTATCAAAGACAGGAGAAGTGCGGCCGCTGCATTTCCTGCTCACTGCTGTACCTTCTGTTTTCAGCAGGGGTTACCTATTTTTTTTTCAAAATCCCTCTAAGAAGCATAATTTTTGTCATTTAGCCTAAGTTTTTGAGCAGCTAGCTTTTCATAAAAATTATAAATTTCATATATTTTATGCAGCTAAAAGTGAATTTTTCTTGTTCATAGTTCCATTTGTTAGCAATTCATAGTATCGCAAGAGGTTAGTCAACCCATTTCTTTTTGGCTGGTTTAAAATCTATTTCCTTCCTATGTTATATATCATTGCTTCAAAAACCATTATCGATATTTGAGTAATCCAACTCAAAATATACAGAATATTTTTTAACTCCGAGTGAAATATAAATTTTATTCTATTTAATGCCAAGTTTGTTACCGCAATTTAGGTAATTATTTTTTACAGTAGACTTTACATTGAGCTGAAGTACTTGAACATTTTTGTGAACATTACAGTTTAGACTATTTCACATCGCTTATTTTAAAGTTAGCGAAAGTAAGCGCCTTTTCCTCTCCATTAAATTTCCCTGTTTTTTTCCGCTACCCCAATCTGCATATAGCGCATTGTCATAAATTTCCTTGATACCGTTCAGAGTGTCAGTTATTCATGCCCTTTAAATCATCTTGCGATGCATCATCGCGTCGTAGTTCATTTTATGATGGAAATGCCTGACGAAAACATGGCCCCGCTTAGATATCCATCACAACTGAAAGTTTTCGGGAGTTCTTTTGCTTCTGAGTCCTGGTGGTGGAGTAGAGCAGTTCTGAGCAGAGTGAGCAGTTCTGAGCAGAATGAAACGTTCTGAGCAAGAGCAGTTCTTTGTGAGAGCAATTCTTAAAGTGAACAGTTCTGAGTGTGAGCAATTCTGAAAGTTAGCAATTCCGAGCGTGAACAGCTCTGATCAGCGTGAGCAGCTCTAAGAGTGAGTAGTTCTGATAGTAAACAGCTCTGATCGAGAGTGAGCTGAGCAGTTCGGATCGTGAGCAGCTCTGAAAGTTGAAGGCCGAGTGCGAGCTGCGCTGGCAGACGTTTACGATGATGTTCACGGCAGGAATGATGAGCTAATTTTTCATAAAAATTTTGCAGTAAATTACCTTTGTACAGTTGTAAGTTTTGCAATAATATTTCTTTACTTTGATGTTATGTTTACAGTACATTTTATATGTTCAATGTAAAATTCATGATCAGTTGTCATTGTTCAGATGTAGTGTTTATTGTAAATTCTCATTGTAATGTTTATGGTAATTTATTTTTGTTGGGATGCGCTGCTTATGGTAAAATATCTTTGTTCAAATGTAACGATTATGGTAATTTATCTTGGTTCAGATATAACGTTTATGATAAATTATTTTCGTTTATAGGAACGTTTATGGTAAATATCTTTGTTCAAATTTCACGTCCTATAATATTGTAAATACCGAAATACCCGCTGAAATGGCAGTACATCCCCAATATGAGATGCCGAAGGCCACGTTTCATCCTTGGCAGGGGGATTTGCGAAGGCAATAATCAGGCGATGGCAATATCTCACAGAATATCTGTTTGTAGCCGCCTTGCCTCAGGGTGCAATATGTGTGATTAATTCTTGCGCTACAGATAGCAACTCCAAGCTTTGGTGCAGCTAGAATAATCGTACGTCGTATTACTATTTGGCTGATTTGGCACTACCAGAATAATCGGACGTCGTGCTGCTATTTGGCTGATTTGGCGTCGGTAGAAAGTTGAATGTTGTGCTACTAAACGGTCGCCCAACACTTCTTAGATTTTTTTGACAAAAAGTTGAATAAATTATACATTTTATTAGATATTAAACGGAAGTTTTCACAGAATGATAAGCTAATAAATAAATGAATTTTACCGAATTAAGACTAATAGGTCCCCTGAGCCTCCAGAATCCTCTCTATCCGGTCTCGGAAGCGTCCGGTGATGCGATTGATGAAGGCGTCCATGTTCCTCCAGCTCTTCTTGATGGCCTTCTTAAGCCTGCCCGTGATGCTGTGCCTCTCGACGTTGACCTCCCTGACCATTTGCGACCAGATGACGCAGTCCAGGGGATTCAGGTCGGGCAAGAAGGAAGGCCACATGGAAGGGGACCAAAACTCTATCACATCCGAGGTTAAGAATGCCTGTGTTGACTAGGAAGATTATTATTCCTTAGCCAAGGCAAAAAACGCTTTTTCAGCACGTTCTGGTGCAACACGACGTTAACCTTTTAGTTTTCGGGGCTGAAGATCATCGGGCACTTCTTGCTGTCGCCGGCTAAGATGCAGTGGACCATGATTTTAGCTGGGTTCTTGGACAACGAGTTGTACTTGATCTCAGAGTTTACGAAGCTGACGGGAAGGTCGGAGATGTATCAGTCGTTTTGCCTGTTAACCTCGGCATCCATGACGAAGAACTTCTCGTCTGAGAAAATTCGCCCCCTCTTGGAGTTGGCCGAGTTCTTTACACACTTCTTCAAGGCCTTCGTATGTTTCAACCTCTTCTCAGCACTCTTATCAACACTCTGCATCTCTCTAATCTTCAAGTTCTTTGACGACAAGTCACTCTTGGCAATTCTCTGGACCTTCTGGCGGTTGATTCCGAGGGTCCTGGACACCTTTGAGATCGTGGTTTTCGTGTTCTTGTTGATCCAGTTTCGAGCATTCTTGATGTTGGCCATTGTCTTAGCTAACTTCGGCCTTCAACTGCTTGACTTAGTGTTAAGACTCTGGTCAGCTTTAATCAACTTCTTAACCTTCATGATGGTCGACTTGGACACCTGGAGGTCCATCACGATGTTGACGACCCTCTTGCCCGCTCGCAAGAGCTTAGAGATGGCCATACGATTAGCCTCATAACTTCGGTTGTCGGCCATTTTTGAGCGATCTGTTTATTTTGTTTTGTAGTGATAACCAAAAGGAATGCCTCGTGAAAGTTCAAACTTAATCTAAAAGAATGGGATGATTAGGGGCAATTAATTACATGATGTGAGAACTATTGGTGAACCGTTTATTTTGCTGATTTGGTGCTGCTAGAATAATTGGATATCGAGCTACTATTTAACTGACTTGGCGCTTCTAGAAAAATCGGACCTGTGCCTCTAATATGCAGTTTTGGCGGTACCAGAAAAATCGGACGTTGTACTACTATTTTAATAATTTGGCACTACTAGCAAAATTGGATGTCGTGCTACTATTTAACTGACTTGGCGCTACTAGAATAATCGGACATCATGCAAGTGTTGTTGATTTGGCGTTACTTGACAATCGGACGTGCGAGAATTTTGCTGCCGTCGGTCACTCCGAATGCTGGCGTCGCCTAAAAAGTGTAGTCCGTTCAGTCATGCACAGCCCGCTGGGGTATCCTCCATAAGCAGGATAGCATACAACCTCCCAGCGTCGCAGCTCGCTCGCAACTTGCTAATCCAGACGGACGGATGTGGACATAGAGACTCTCGCTAAAATTGCCACGCTGCTCCATATACAGCCCGCTGGTGCTGACGATACAGTGAATTATAAATGCCTCGCTTATTTGCTTGTTTTACTGTCGATAGGCGAAAATGCTACCACTAAACTAAAAAGTCGTCTCGAAAACACACAGTTCGCAGCGAAGCACAACCTCACATGGCAGAGCCATGATGGACGCCCAGCGAAGGGTTCCTACGATAGCAGCGGACCTTGCGTGCTACACAATTGTTCTGAATGTCCCGGGAACTATCCCCAATCCAGGTGCTTGCCTTTGTGCATGGCGCCCGGTGCGCTGAATCAGCAAACGTGCTTGGTGTGCATAGCTACCGTGGGGGTACCTACCTTAGGTAAGGAAGGGGGTGGGGGCGGTCGTTGAACCTTCCGCTAATGCGCCATAGTTCTTAACGACCCGTGGCCAGCTGTACTGTACTGACCCTTCTGGGGCAAGTTGACCTCTATATCTGCCGGACGAATCAGTGTGTGTGTATTTCCCAGTTGAAGGTGCAGTCAGAGTTGACTTTACCTTTACTTATCTTGGCTATGTCTCAAGCAGATACACACGAAACTGTTGCCTATGAGTCCTCGCTTCGGTGCGGCGAGTTATAGAATTAGATGGTTATCTGATCACTGATCTGATCTGATCACTCTCATCACTTTATTGTGTTGAACTTCTTCAACCCTGAACAATATTCAGGGCTGCCGCGGAACAGCGAAGAAGCTGAATTACGGTTTCAGCTTCTGCAGTGGCAATAGTTTCTTGTCTGGTACCTGGCTCAGGATATGTTGCACCGTAATATGGATTGTATCTCATATAAACACAGTACATCCTTATAAACATAAGGGTACTTAACTCGAACGATTTTGACTTAGTTTATGTCTTCTGCTTAACTCAAGAGTTTATATCTTCTACATAACTCAAGAGTTTATGTCTTCTACTTAACTCAGTTTTGCTATTCTAATCCTACTTTTGTATCCTTATTGGAAAACCCTGAATATTTAGAAAGTATATTATCCCATTACCTCCACAAAGGAAGTTATACTTTTGTCGGAGTTTATATGTCGGTCTTTTTGCTCATCTGTCATTGAGATAACTCAAAATGTTTCATTGACGAATCTGTATGAAATTTGCTAGGATTGTTAGGCATGTTAGGAGGAGCAGATGATTAGCATTTAGTAAAGTTTAATTGAACAATTTTTTTCTACCTCTTTTTTTGGTAACATAACTCAATCGTTTATAAATGGATCTTCATTATCAATGCAGCAACTATTAGGAACGTTGCGAAGAGCAGATGACAAAATTTTTGTGATCTATCGGTTCGTTTGTCTGTCTTTGTGTTTTTATGATCATCACTAGCATAACCCAAGACGTTAGGAACGAATCTTCATAAAATTTGCGGGATTTGTTTGAAAAGTTGAAATGCACGTATGACCAAATTTTAGTGACGATCTGTTAGTTCGTTTGTGTAGTGGACTATGATTCTCTTAGGGTAATTAACAGAAATATTCAAATATTTGAATGGCTTCAAGGACGTACGTATAACGGGACTTTTTGACGGAGACGTAGATGCAGATAATCGACTGCCAAACATCGGCGCAAAACTCAAGCATAAAGATCGAAAAACTACTCAGAGCGAACATTTGTAGTAGACTCCGCTCCGAAATTAAGCTGTCAGTCCAAAGACAGTCATTGCGTTTAAAAATTGTCTTGAAAAACATTGAGAGCAACACCCCTTACAACTATGAACTCCTGCTTCGAAAGTCACAAACTCATAACGGCCAGGAATTCAGAGGCCACCCTAATCCATTCTCTTTCATCTCGCAACCAGTCTGGGATCAGCTAATTTGCAGCAAATAATCATGATTGCACGATCAACACTTTGGCTGAGTTTATTCTCTTTTTCTTCAGCTGTCAAAATGATGTTGACATAACGGTAATAGCTCAAAGAGGGCCAGAGCATGAGTATCTAATGCTCTCTGCTGATGGGCCTGCCAATCAGTCTACTGTCAGCTATCTAGTCATATCTAGCGTTTGTCAGAATATAATTGAAAGAGTTACGGACGGACCTTGAAGAAAATTGCAGGAATTGTTATTAATGTCTAGAGGCATAAACTACAATAGTTGTTCATTATAAAACGTAAATCGTGTATCAGAATCAATTTGAATTTTTCGTTAACATTACTTTACTTGGCGGAGATACGTGCCCTCGGAATGCATCTTTAGTTAATGATACATATATAATTTAAATTTGAAATGATATATCAATTGTTTTTTACTACCGGATACGGATAGCATTGCAATAAACATTTCTTACTTAAATCACATTTATAATATACCGGTACATGAAACTTCTGTTCAGCCATTATGCTTAACATAATCATTAACTTAACATCTCCAACGACGCCATTTGACCTCTTCAAGGCACCATTTAGTCCCTCTTTTGACCTGCCCTCGGAGGCCTCAGAAATCCCCAATTCTCTCGCTTTTCTTTCCCTCACAAACGCGACTGCAACAGATGCAAAACTGCACCGGCTGCAAACCCTCATCCCATGCCTGGTTTTTCCCTTAATTTTTTCCCTAGATCTTTTTTTATTAACGGGTCGCGAGACCGCGCCGAGAGCTGGTGTAGCAAGAGAGTGTGACTTTTTACGATTATTATCATGGGGGCCGTTAAATCTAATAATCTAATGGGGAGATTTTATGATAATTGCAGCTGTACGTTTTGACTTTAATGGTGTCAAAGAAAAAGTACTGCAAGAAGAACACTCGTTGATGCGTTTTAGAAGGCCAAGTGTGAACGTTTTAAGGAGTTAATATTTTGTAAAGCTCTTAGTGTGAAATGAATGATGCCGCTAGGCCTCCATAGAACGGCAGTTTTACTGATAGCTGGTGTTAATAAATTCGGCTGCTTAACCGTCGAATAATTTCTGAAGTACTTACACTTTGTAAAGTACACCCTGGATAATTACTTCTACTTGGCTCATAATTTCTGAGGGGTGCTACTATTTGTTGCTACGCTTGTTCGCCTGGCAATCGTAGTAATTTTCGCCGATTAAGTATCTACAAACTTCTTGTGTAATTAGTGATAACTTTTGATAAGTGTTGTGAATAATTTTGGACTCTTTCGTGGTACTTTTTAAAGGGCTTGTTCATTAGTGTCTACAGTTTGTGGAGTAATTTTTGATATGCGTTGCAGATTTTTGTTGCTATTTAATTGTCTTTCGATTTTTTATGTGCTTTATGTTGTATTAAATGCAAAATTATGTTGGAAGTGACCAACTGACTAACTACTTTTTCACTTCTGTCAGTAATGTTTTTGTCGGTATGTTGCTGTTTATTTGTGCTACATTATTATCTAATGATTCCTGTTATAGAGTGCTGATAATATTTAATGTGACATGAAGATAATTTTCTGCTAGATGTCTTTTATTGTTACAAAAACGCTGCTATTTATTTCATAACTACATTCTGTGAAAAGGGTTGTTGTTCATTGTTAATTAGGAAAGTTCTGTTGTCTCTGATGAGCTGGTATGCTAATTCTGTATGGTACTATGGATAATTTTTCAATTTTGTCTCGTCTTTTTTTTAAGTTGTCTCTACCTACTTCCAAACTTTCTGCCGTAAATTTCTTCTGTGCGGTGAGGTGATGATAAGTTCTGTTGGATGTTATTTACTGGGAGATCTCCATTGCGTACGTGTCCTAAGTCGCGTTATCCAAATGTTGCGGTATCCAAATGTTCCATTTTCTTTCAAACGTAGCAAAAGAAAACTAGAATATTCTTTTTTTTCATGGATTACTATTTTACAATATGTGAAGGAGAGTATAAAAGTTTCATCGTTGCAACTCTGTAAATAGATCTGTTAGCAAGCATACAATAGCGTCGAAAACTAAGGCACAAACTTTGAAAACTTCATATTTTTTTCATTTATCAACAGTGCAGATGTGAAATTTT
Organism: Parhyale hawaiensis; assembly: GCA_001587735.2. Taxonomy (NCBI): domain Eukaryota; kingdom Metazoa; phylum Arthropoda; class Malacostraca; order Amphipoda; family Hyalidae; genus Parhyale; species Parhyale hawaiensis. Next base: position 9,249,420 of record LQNS02278154.1, read on the forward strand.
AAATAGCCCTATCATGAGTAATGCTTTTCTAAAATTTCAATAAGAATTGAAGAATGGGAAAAAGCTGTAGCGACATTAAATTTATTTTACTTTTCGAAATGTCCATTAATGATATGGGCTATTTAATATTACAATTTCATGCTTGCACTGTTGATCAATCAAAAGATGTAAAGTTTCAAAATTGGTCTAGTAGTTTTGGACGCAACCGTTTGAACTGATGAAAATAGTTTAAAATAAACAAGCAAAAATATGAAGGTTAGTACATTATATACAATCGTAAGAAGAAAATACCATTTTACAGAGGTGAACAGCTCTTTAGAATAGAATTTTATATGTTGGAGCTAAGTTTAACTTCTGTACGATCGAGCTCATCCTCCATCACTTACTTATTTAAAAGAGCCTTTTTTCCCATTTACTTCTGAAAAGCTTCATAAACTTTGCTAGCTTCTTTTGTACAAAATCGGCGTCAGACGTCAATGGTTTCCTTTTGGTTGCAGAAAGCTCATCTTCATTGTGATCTCTGCTGAGGGGCAGAGTCTTTTGCATAATCATGTGGAAGTTCGTGTTCCGTGACAGCACAAAGATCACTATCTGCAACATGATCAACTGGTGTCCGACAGTCTTCGGTAGAATTGGGTTCCACAAGTGCAAAAGTGCCTAACCTGTCAGTTGATCAGCACCCTACTGCGAAGTTTTCCTACGTCGTCACGCGAATTGACGAATCCTGCTTCTTGGACAAGTCAAGCTGTATTTCAACTCATAGTTTAGCTAGCTGTGTTTCTTTCTTCTACCTTATAGGCAACATCTACAAACCCATCTTCTCGCTATGGGTGGAACAAATTCTCAAGCAGTATCAAATAAAGATGTTAATTGCCGGCAATGTGTTGAGTTTCATCCAAAATCCGTCCATGCCAACATGCTTCATAATAGAATGAAATTCTACAAGTAGCTCCATTTCGTCATGCAAGTTTGTAATGGGTTTCGAACACAGAAACAATACCTCGATCCATTGGTTGTAAGAAACGCGTATTACGGTTCACAGTTTCGGATGGTTCCACGTTGTTGTTCAAAAATCATGCTTACTTCCCTTCTATCTCTGACTTTGTACCCAGGAGAACATATTTCTTTTTGGTTTGACGCATTGACATGCTAGTCAACGATTTTACATGCTGGCTGTCATTCAACGAATCACAATTCACAAGTATATCTTTTATAGATTCTAGTGCGAGTTTAAGGTAGCTCTTTAGTTTATTAAATTCTATTTTTCTATATTGTGCAGATAATTTTTGAAAATGCACGGGTAGCGTACAATTTCTGCCTCCTAATAATCACATAAATTCTGATGCATTTTGCAGATAAATTATGCTTGGATATTGCGGACTATTTTTCCGTTTATTTAATAGAATTTTCGATGTATACGTCTAGTAATATCTGACACATGTTATATGATATTTTCCACGTACACTTGATAATTTTACAGTTTGTAATCCAGGAAAATTCAATTTCCTGAATCGAGATCCATTCCGTTGCGTGAGCGATAGTATACAGTTGAACTGATGGCAGCAGTATGCTTTTGAATGCAAGGAACTGACTGAGAAATAGAACTAACAGCAATATTTCTCATCAGCTTCACTAATCCACGTGTCTACGACTTTTAGTGTAACAGTCGAGAGCTAAAGGCTGGTGCAATTTTTCCCCAGTAATGTTTATGCACTTTGCAATTGTTTGTAATAGCAGGTAATCCTTTGCTGAAAGCTCCAGGCGAATTATTTGTCTTTCATTTCCAACAATTTACTTCTCGAGAAGAAATTTTGTAAGATAAACGACGTTTGTTTCCCCGTGCAGAAAATAGTTATTTACTTAATCAACAAGTAAAAATGATGTAGTTTGAAGATGTAGCTACGTAATATGTAGCTACGGTATTTCATTCCCATTGACAGCGCGTGCTCAGAACAATATAACAAATGGAATAATTTCAATCGTTGTTACACAAGCAACGTTCTTAACTGTAGTAAACTCCCTAATAAATTGAACAACTATTCCATTTCCACTGCCAGCACGTGTTCAGAACAATATCACAGATGGATTTCCTCACAAAGAGACAAGTTTGAGCAGTGCCTTGCGGCAGTGCCGGAGACTGACAGATGGTCGGCGTTCCCGTAGACTGATTCCAAAAGTGCACGCTGGCATTGGCTGGTACGCTCGCCCTCACAAAGTGTCCATTGAACCTCAAAATGCGGCGACCAATTCAACCAAAGTTGACAGATGTTCGCCGCTGCTGCTGCCTCAGTGGTGGAGACGTGGCATGTCAGCAGTCTTGCACAGCACTTGTCGGATGAGTTCCAAGAAAGTCTTCTTTTTGGTTTAATTCTATACTTGACAGAACCAGGCAAGCAGGCGCTTGTGCTTTTTTTCAGATAGAACAAGCGTTTTGTGAAGATGTACCAATTGTAAACTAAGTTGGCATAGTTTTATTGTATGCAGCTCGGCCATGGGCCTACCGAGGCAAATGTTTTATATTATTTTTAAGTAGGAATGCCGACTGCAAATGGAGTTCGCGTTGTTGTATTTTCGTTCTATTTTGTGAAGAAATGCCAAGTGCAAACCAAGGAAAATTGAAAAGTTATTTTACTTTATAAACACCAGTTGAGTGACGCTGGTTATGCCCCGGCCTCACGCTGCTCTGTACTTGGTACATGTAAGCTCTGTGTCACATGTTACTCTGGGCCTGTGGTATGCGTAGCATTTTGATACACATTACACTATTTCTTTGCTAAATATGTATATATATATATATTTTACACATGATTTTGTTCCTCTGATATATATAACACTTAAGCTACATGTCTTATATGCTATACGAAGCAGTACAGTATATCGTCCTGTACGCATATACGTGCTATACGAGGCAGTACCCTATATCGTCCTGTGCGCATATGTGTGCTATACGAAGCAGTACCGTATATCGTCCTGTACACATACAGTGTCTAGACATAAGTATTTGTACAACTCCATTTTTTATACACTTTTAAAAATTCAGGGTCGGCTTTTGGATAATTAATACAGAAGTTTATACAACTTATATTTAAAAAATATTTAAACAGAACAGTCAAATGTGCACTTGTAACAAGAAAATTTGTCACAAGTAAAAGTAATGAGGGACAAAAGTATTTGCCTAAAATAAATATGAGGTTTAATCTTTGATATTTAATTGTATAATTTGAATAAACTTGTTTGGAAATTATTCTAAAACGTTTACGAAACGGCTCGAAACAAATACAATGTAAACAAACCACAGCCGGCGCAATCATTACCTCTATAGACCTTGTTGAAGTTGCGCACTCTCTCACTACAATGCCCAAAGTTATAGAAATCCCTGAAGCTACTCGTAAACGGATAATTCAACTTCGTAGTGAGGGATTAACTTATAGAGTAATAGCAGAACGTGTCGATGTTCCTTTTTCAACGGTTGGCGGAATAGTCCGCAAGCATCAAGTGACTAAGGCGGTCTCCATCCTGCCAAGGGCTGGAGCTCCGCGTAAGATCATGGGTCGTCCTCGGCGCTACATGCTACGTAAGGTGACTAATGACCCCATGACAACTCGTGCTGACATTCAGAGTGAACTGGCGTCTCAGGGACTGCATGTCAACAAGAAAACTATTTATAGGG
>LQNS02278154.1:9255849-9306097 GCA_001587735.2 Parhyale hawaiensis
GCAGTACCGTATATTGTCCTGTACGCATATACTGTACGTGCTATACGAAGCAGTACCGTATATCGTCCTGTACGCATATACGTGCTATACGAGGCAGTACCGTATATCGTCCTGTACGCATATACGTGCTATACGAGGCAGAACCGTATATCGTCCTGTACGCATATACGTGCTATACGAGGCACTACCGTATATTGTCCTGTACGCATATACTGTACGTGCTATACGAGGCAGTACCGTATATTGTCCTGTATGCATATACGTGCAATACGAAGCAGTACCGTATATTGTTCTGTACGCATATACGTGCTATTCGAGGCAGTACCGTATATCGTCCTGTACGCATATACGTGCTATACGAGGCACTACCGTATATTGTCCTGTACGCATATACGTGCTATACGAGGCAGTACCGTAAATTGTCCTGTACGCATATACGTGCTATACGAGGCACGTATGTTTATGAGCTATGTTTATGATTTTTTGCAGAGAGTTTGATGGGCTTTCCTCTTTGTGCCGCACGGAAAAAAAATTGGATTAGCTGGTCATAAAAAATGACGGATATGAAATTTGCTCTCTGCCCGAAATAAGGTAAAAGGGGTTGAGCTATGTTCATGATTTTTTTGCAGGAAGTATGGTGGGCTGTTCTCGATGTGACCCACGCCCAAAAAAAACTAGGATTAGGTGGCCATTAAAAATGACGGCGAGAATTGCTCCCACCATGGATGATGGTCTTACGCCGCACGGCGTTCAAGTTCATTCATGATTGGGTTGCTAGGCCACAACTGCTTATTTTCAGCCATTATCACTCTCATGATTATGTTGCAGCGCCGTTAGTACTAATTTCTATGTTATTGTACGCACAATAGAGCGTGCGTAAGCAATTCTGCTAGTTCCTCTTCTGTCTGTACGCCTCTAAATGATGCCTATCACATGACTGCATGGAAAGTGTCTGTTGTCTGTCACATGACTGCACAGCGAGTGTCTGTTGTCTGTCACATGACTGCACAGCGAGTGTCTGTTGTCTGTCACATGACTGCATGCCAAGTGTCTGTTGTCTGTCACATGACTGCACAGCGAGTGTCTGTTGTCTGTTACATGACTGCACAGCGAGTGTCTGTTGTCTGTCACATGACTGCACAGCGAGTGTCTGTTGTCTGTCACATGACTGCACAGCGAGTGTCTGTAGTCTGTCACATGACTGCACAGCGAGTGTCTGTAGTCTGTCACATGACTGCACAGCAAGTGTCTGTTGTCTGTCACATCACTGCACAGCGAGTCTCTGTTGTCTGTCACAAGACTGCACAGCAAGTGTCTGTTGTCTGTCTCAACAGTCACCCAAGGACCTGCCATATCTCTACTCCAGAGCTGCCATCGTATCGCTGGCAGCTGTAGTGATTTGTAGCGCTATTGTAGAGCTGCCGAGTTAGTTATGCTGACCGGGAAGAAGGGAAACTAATCTACGACGCTCTGTTGCTATCGTGGGAGTCAACGTGCGGGACCCTTGCATGGAAAGGGAAACCAATCTGTGACGCTTTGACTTGTTGCCGTGCTGGAAATCAACCAGCTTTCTCCTGTCATTAGAAGGGGAAACCACTCTAAAATCGTTTCAGTTGTTCCCAATCTGAAAATCAACTTGTTTCCTTCTGCAATTAGAAAGGGAGGCCAGTTGCTAAATGAATGAGTTGTTACTGTGCTGGAAAGCAACTTGTTTCCTTCTGTACGTAGTTAGAAGGGGAAACCAATCTACAGGGTATCTTGGAGTTCGGTGAAAAAATTTTCACCTGCGGCCGCTTACAAAGAAATAATCATACGCCTCTTATAGAGGCGTGTCCGAAAGTGTTTCGATTAAAAGTTACGAAGCGTTAAAATTTAGGGAGCGCAATTTACTGCACTAGTGGGCAAATAAAAGTTTCAAAATTAGACCATGTTTCTGTTCATAGATAAAGAGATTAAGTTAGGTTAGATAGTTACAGATGTTCAAAATGATGCACATCGGGTTCGAGGCCGACGTGCAGGTGCTGGTGGAGTGATTACCGAACCCATGCGAAGGTACCTGGATATTTACTTATCGTCGCACGGCCTTTACTTGGTGTTCCGTAGAATAAATTCTTTAGATGTCCACAAAGGTAGACATCGAGAGGCTCCGTGTCAGGAGACCGTGGGGGCCAGGGGATTTCAAATATATTTCACTGCACATTCACTATTCGATAGTTGGTCCATCGTCGTCTGCACCTTGATATACAGCTGGCTGCTCAGTGTAAACTAGTACCTGAAGTGCAACTTTTGATTTGCTGTAAAGTCAAGTAGCTCGTCTGTGCAATGAATCTCACTTCTTAACTTTTAACTCATCGTAACTTTTTAAAGTAACACTTTGTGGCATGCCTTTATAGAATGATATTGGCATATTTCATTGTAAATGTAAGTAATCGCAGGTTGATATTTTTTAAACCAATTCTAGAACCCCCTTTATAAACGTGCGAGTTGTTACCGTGCTAGGAATCAACCTTGTTCCCGTCTGTCGTTAGAAGAGGGAAAGAATGTAGATTCTTTTGAGTTGCTTGTGAGCTAGGAATAAGTTTGTTCTCATCTGTGGGTAGAAAAGAGAATCCAGTCTGTCTTTGTTGCCCTACTGGAAATGAATTTGTTCTATATGTAGCTGGAAATGGAAACAGATGTATACTACAGTAACGTTCATTCTTTTTAATGACAGCTATTTATAGATACGTTTATCATCTAATATGGAGAGGGCAGAAATGCAGCTGAAACCACAAACTAAAGTACATGTAAGTAAATTTTCTGATAACAATGGAAACAATTATGTGTATAAAAGTGTATGCCGTTTATTACGTGCGTCCAAAGTTCTCTTTCTTTTTGGTATGGTTCGACTGGTACCCGGGCATTGTTTTCACCACCTTTGCCATCAACACTGTTTTCATCACCATTGTAGTCAGTGCCATTGCTATCAACATACTCACAGTCAGCACATCTGTGATCAACACCTCCGTTATCAACTGCTATCTAATTAGGTAATTAGAAGAACCGTCGATGCATGGAATCGCGATACGCGTGAAGTATCGCACTACATGGCTGGTTAGCTCCTGGGCAACTGATTCCACTTGGCGATTACGGTTCCAGAAAANCGTGATCAACAGCTCCGTTATCAACTGCTATCTAATTAGGTAATTAGAAGAACCGTCGATGCATGGAATCGCGATACGCGTGAAGTATCGCACTACATGGCTGGTTAGCTCCTGGGCAACTGATTCCACTTGGCGAGTACGGTTCCAGAAAATCGACTGCAATCGACCCTTTGCATTCCATTACCTCGAGTGTAGCATCAGTTTTCAGCAATTCGAAAATTTTCGATTTCCCAGCTTCAGAAATATAGGAATCTCCAATGGAAAATAGTTCCATTACTGTGAGTTTAAAACCATTGATCTGTGGTTTTCGAAGTTTTAACGTTTTACTTTGCAACGATATTTTTTTTTCTCTACCTTTTGAAACGGTCCATTTTTGCAGGCTTACATTTTGATATTTACGTTTCAAACATTTATAGTTCAAATACAGTATTCGGAAGATAGCTTTTTGTTTCCACTAAAGCGAGAATATTTACTTTTGCAATTCAGGAATTTAAATTTCAATTACCTTGACACAATTTACTTTTTACTTTTGTAGGTCGACAGAAGAAAACTTGTGTACATAAGAAAGAGTTTTTTACCACAATTAGAAATGTTTATCTACGTAATAGTGCTCTGGATAATCTCTACTTGCAGGCTATATAAATTGCCGCAGTATGCCTGGTAATCTGCAAAGTCATTTCCAGTGAACAAGATAAGCCGCGGGTGTAAACGAGAAAGTCTGCAGTTGTTAAGTACGTTGGTTGCAGATGTGTGCCAGAAAATCTGCAGTTGTTAGGTACGTAGGCTGCAGATGTGTGCCAGAAAATCTACAGTTGTTAGCAATATGATCTGCAGGTGTAGTAAGCTGCAGCTAAAAATTGTGATCTTGTAAACGTAAATATTTATAAGAATAAGTGACATCACGAGCAGCCGTGAGTTGTAGGCCAGTTTAAAATTGTTTGACTCATTGAAAATAATCAAATCCCACCAGTTTTAGGTTACCCAAAATTCGAATGGAGAGTGTTGGAAACGCCACTTTTAATCGAGTTCCTTGTGTTAATCGCCTACCGGTTACACTTGTAGTAGCTGGACGTTTAATCTTTACAGGAGCAGGATCTCAAGCGCTATCGGATTGCTAATAACGCTGGTCGTTCGATCCAACTTGGAAGTCTGACAGCGTAAACTTGAAGTTCCATGAAGGTTGAAGCTAATCAGGTTAGATTATTTTCGGTCGCAGTGAGCGTATCGACAATGCCCCCATGTCTTTATAAACTATATAGATTGCCTACCCAATCCGAGATTATGGTATGCCCCTAATCAAAAATTATCTACCTAGTCGCAAATTACAGTACCTAATCGGATGTCATCTTCCCGTTCGGATATTACAATATCTACTACATCGGAAATCATTTGCTCAAGTGGAAAGTATATACCCAGTTGAAATTGTTTTGGTGATTATCCGCCACCGTCGGAGGCCGCACCCATCGAAATCAAATAAATGTATATGAATTTCAAATAATTATTATTATTATCATCAGAACTTCACGCTCGAGCTCCCACGGACAGGTAATACAACCCAAATGAAGCGCTTTGCAACACCGGGAAGCCCGAAACGCTGCTAAAGGAAATCCAGCAAAAAGACTTTAACAGCGGACTTAAATGCCCGCAGGCCAATACGACCGAAAGCCGAAGCCGGCAATAAATTCCACACCTTAACCGACCAGGCACGAAGCACCGACCGAACTGCTTAGTTCGACATTGAACATCCTCCAACGTGAAAGAGAGCATGACGACCACAACAGGTGTTTCTCTCCTACAGACCTTGAGGGCAGAGACAGAAGAATACAACCAATGCCTCTCGTTCTTGTACACCTTATAAAACATACAGAGTTCAGCAACACTTCTCCTGTGGGACAGGTTCACCAGATCATTATCTGCGCACAGCCTGCTGGCTGAACTAACAAGTCGGTCCAACAGCGGCAAATGAGTGTCAGCGGCTGAACCCAGACCGGTGAGCAATACTCCAACACAGGCAGCAAAAACACATAAAAACATCTCCGGACAACCTCACTGTCACCAAACACAGAAATCACCTTACGTATGCGCCCAATCTTACTGGAAGCACTTGACACCAGTCGCCTAATACGCGGCTCAAAAGTGAAAACACCAAGAATCTTCAATGAGCTAGACTCCTGAAGCAAAGTATCATCTATCTCCATATGTGGATGCTGCGGTACAAGTGTCCGAAACCGACTGATAATCATCGACTTGCTCTTACTGGCGTTCAGCTTTATACTCCAGGCCGAGCACCATGCACTAATGCGTAACAAATCCCTATTCAGAGACTGGGCGACCGTGTTATGCATGAAAGAAGCAGGTATCACTGCTATCAAAGTGGAATCATCGGCATGGTTGATCACCTTGTTTTCCAGTGAAGAGAACACAGCCCTAGTATATAGAACGAACAACAGCGGGCCAAGTACACTACCCTGAGGAACGCCAGAGTCCACCGCGTCTGAGGCACTCAAAATGCCGTTAACAGACTTACTCTGCGTTCGCTCAGAAACAAAATCGGTAATGATTGACAGAACATTACCACCCACACCAAACGACTCCAGCTTGTATAATAGAACCCCTGTAGTTGACCCTGAATTCCTGTCATTAGCCAAAGACCAACTGGACAAGGCGTGCCTAAGACCTACAATCCAGCGCAGACTGTAAATAGTATGACACCGACAACAATTAACCTAAACACCGACAACAACCCAAGCCAGTTCTGTACGCAAACTGACCAGCAGGCAGCAAACCCGTAACCTCAGCAAAATGACAAAGCTTACAAGCGACCGATTCCTCGAACACCTTCGACAAAATGGGTATCAGTGTAATATGGTACGTACTGCTGTGCCCTTGCATAGGTTATAGTATGGTTGTGTTCCTAGTGACTGCCGAAAATCTTGGAACTTCACGGACTTAGTGCCATTGGGCGAGGTACATTAGCTTAAACTAGGGCAGCTTGGTAAGGTTAGGGCAGGGGAGAAAATGCTTGTTTAGCCCTTTAAAGGCTTTCGATCCCCTGACGAGGTCATGGGGGTGGGGGTATGATAAAAACTATTATCTGTTACGGTCAAATCGCTGAAAAATTACCTACAATGCGAAACGCCTTCATGTCAGAGGGACATTTTGAAATCCGTGGTATCCCAGTCTTACTGCTATATCTGTAGAGCACTCGATACCGATGTATTGTCGTGATTTTCTAAGATTCTGAGGAAATACACATGTGTCCCTATGCGAGGCACTATTTATGGCTAATGGGAACCTAACATAGCCTAACATGTTTTTAACTGACCTAGTCTAGCCTAACGTAACCTATTCTCCACTAACCTGAATTATTCGGACCTAATATTTGTAATTCTTTTCTAATTACCTAACTTTTGGGATCCAAGCCAACCTTACTTCTAGTTTTTGATTCTCCTAATTGGTCGACCCCGAAATATCAATTTTAAAGAAGAAGCAGGTATCCTATTCTCACCTTCCCTAGCCTAACCAATTCTAAACTATTCCAACGTATTCTTATTTAACCTGTCCTATTCTCAACTAGCTTAACCTAACCTAACACTCGGAGGTACATCGCATACTACGCACGCACCGGCACCTCGCAAACTTGCAAGCCCTAAGCATTAGACATGGCAGTTCACCAGCCATTCGGCCGCCATGTGGCTGCCCCGCTCATGTGTATCACAGGCAGGCAGCAATTAAGATGATTGACGCAATGTCCGACTCCGCATGCATTGCCCGTTAATGGAGCCCGTCTCTCGATTGCTGTTTTATGGAAACGAACTCTGATCGATATCAGTTGAAATCCGTCATGGTGTCACGCAGAGCGGCTGGTGCTGGAGGGATGTTTTTTTTTTCCGGAAAAGAAAGGAATTATGCCTGCTTTAATGAGGAAGTTCAATACGAACAGAAGCAGCGCAAATTAGTTGCTTCGTCAAGTGGCTTTCCCTGGAAAGTTGGTCTGGTTTCCAGAGTTGAAAGTATAGTGTTATTTAATAAATGAGCTACCGAGTTTTAGCAGAATTAATTAGAACGCCTCGTTGCGTAAGACAATCTCCGGGGTATGGGGCAAATTCAACGCCGGCATTTTTTATGGCCGGTATACTCTAGAGTTTTGGCATTTTTCATATTTCAGTCAACCTAGCTGACTGCCCGAAAAAATATATATATATTATTATGACTCAACTCGTCCTGCCTGTTTTTGGGTCGACAGACAACAAAATTCATCGCGTCCTTTTTGGTGGCCAGCTAATACTACTGTAGTTTTTTAGCATTGATTACATCTAGGTCAACGCACCTGACTCCCTAGAAAATAATTAACAATGCTCAACTTCTTCTGCCTCTTTCTGGATGGAGTTACAAGTTCAACGCGTCATTTCTGATGACTAGCTAATTCCAAATTTTTACCATTTCTCACATCCCAGAAAACCCACCTTACTGCCCCCCCCAAAAAAAAAAATATTATTATGACTCAACTCTTTCTGCCTCATTTTGGGTGGATAGAAAACATAATTCATCGCTGCCGTTTTTTGATGGCCAGCTAATTCTAGTTTTTCGGCATGGTTCACATCTAATCCCACCAGACTCTCTGCAAAAAATTATGAACATTGCTCAACTCCTTCTACCACTTTGTGGGTGGCCAGACAGTACGCACACATATATATAATAATATATGCTGAAGTTTATTACCTCCCTCACTTCGTTCGCGGGTGATAAATATCGCAAATCAGATATTGTGTGACGCAGCAAATAATGCGAAGGGAAATATCACAAAGCCGTTATTGCGTTACACAGCTACCAATTCGAACAGATATATTACAAAGCTATTATTCTGTCAAGCAGTACAAATTCGTACGGAATTATCGCAAATCAGTTACTATGACACACACAGATCCCAGTACTATAATACCGTTTCGTCTCAGGCCGCGTCTGCCGGTGAGCTGCTTTTGTTTTTAAAAACAAAAATGACCTGTGCATAGCTGAATGATCGAGTTTCTGAAATCACCGGAAATACTACCAATTCGTTATCGATACACGTGGCACACGTTAGAGGAAAACATCTTTCCCAAGGCATAATAAAAAAAATGCGTTTAACAAATGGCGTCGGTAGTCATAATGGCAGCTGGTGACCAATTTCTATTTTTCATTAAAAATACCATTACTTGCGAAATACGAACCAGAATATATAGATATAGCCTATATAATCAAAATGCATAAAATACATTTGACACCGTATTGGAAGCATTCGTCACAGAAGGTCCTCGTTCTCCCCTAACTGTTAGGTACGTCATGTATAGGGGGGGTCAGGTCCCCTCGGTGGCCCGGCTGCGCTTCCGCTTGACTTGATGGGATTTTTTTCTTGTTTTGAAGAGTTGCTTTAGAGCACCAGCTAGGGGTTGTGCCTGACTGGTGGGTATGGAAGAGCATCCCTAAAGATTTAAGAGGCGTTTCCGAAAGTCAGTAATAACACACACGTTACTGAATTTAAATCTGATAGATATGTTGTTATCTATAATACAATGAAAGCCAATGTGTAGTTTTCTGTTTATTTGTTTATCTTTCAATTTTTTGTCACGCTGTTACGAAACAGGCGTATAATTAGGCCAGGTTAGAAACTGTGGTTGTCCTGTCAGGCTTCATTAAAAGCTGATAGGTGGAAAATAGACCAGGTTGCACATTATGGCAAACGTACTCTAATATTGGAGTGCACTTCTTGTTCAGCCAACGTTGAAATCCAAACAGTGAATATATCTACGACATCTCTTACCACTGTCATGGAGTCTGATTTTATTGCGTTCATCACACACTGACAGTGTATTTACTCTCACTTCATGATGTACAAATTGAGTAGATGATAAACGAAACATTGGAGAAGCGGTTTTCAAAGTGCAATAGACGCCGCTGTTATATTTTCCCGTTTCATTTCTTCCTTTCACGAAACAGTTTTCACTGGAGCGAATAAATTTCGTTGTATTGAGGTTGTTTCATCCGGTATACAGAGTGCGCGGTGCCGAATTCAATTACATTTATTGAGGCTTCACTGCTTGCTAATATGAATTGATTCTTTTCGCATGTCATCTAAGCTAATAGAAGATTCGTGCTGCTTAGATGAATTGAAATAGCAAGTACTCGCATCTCATGACAATTTAAGTTGGCCGTTGTAGCGTATCCTTCACAAATATATTTATTACGGAAGTACTGTATGGTTACAGAAGTAGAACCATCACAAATTCCTCGCTGTCATTTTGGACAGCGCGAGCACTCGAGTCATTCAATATTGCTGTAATGAACTTGGTCTTTTACGAAGCACAGTCCTGCCTTGCGTTAGCACAATCCGGACTCAGATCGTGTCTCGAAAAATTGACTTTTTGTGGAGGAGACCTCTGATTCCACTGAGGGTTCGTAACCGTAGCAAAATTTTTAGCCGCTCCAGAAAGCTAAGATCCCTAATCAGCTTGTACGACGGATGAAAAGTTTGTCAGGAAAAGGGATAAGTTTCAAGCAAAACTGCGTTAAGGGCTGCTTGTCTGGCTGCCTGTTGACGACCACACTTTACATATTGTACGACTACTTCAATGTTAGTTTTAGATGTCATTCTAAAACAAAAGGTTTTATAGTAATTTCATCTATTCTATATATCATGTTTCAATTTCAACCAGCGCCAAAACATTCGGCGCCCAAAAATCGGGGCCAAAAAGTACCGGACCCCCTATGGACAGCCTACTGTCCTGTTTTAAAGTAGATTCTACCTGTGTGTCCAAGCACAACCTTGGATCTCAGGTCCTAATCTGCTTTAGCTGACACTAATTATTCTAAGTTGAGCTGTAGGCTCAACTTGTTCGTTTAAAGCCCTTGGCAGCTTGGCGACTACGGTTTTATCTTTACATTAATGCCCGCCTGTGTTCTAGACAGATGCCTGTCATTGCAGTATCTTTTCTGATTTTGTTGAGGGTGGTTATTTTGTGTTAAAGTGCAGATGCAACTCGTTTGTTCGTCTTTTATTGTTTTTTTCGGTATTAGGTACTGCTTATTTGTCAAAATAATCAGTGCTATTTTAGGAAAAGCCACGGAGTGTGACGTTTTGTAATTTGACTATTAAAAATCTTGATGCTTCATAATTCAGTCCCTGGACTTGATACTTCGCAGTAAATCACTGTACTTGATGCTTCATAAATCAGTCAGTAACTCATTCACTGCATTTGAAGCTCCGTAAGTAAGTCAGTGAATGAGTCAATGCATTTAGTGACCCATGAGTTTCTGTATATCTGCCATAGTATGCGATTCCCTAATAGTCAGTTGCTACACAGGATATCCTACAAGTCAGTCACAGCACGCAGTGCTTCATAAGTCAGTCAATGCCCACAGATTTTTCTATATTCAGTCGCTGCATACTATGCTTTGTACATCAGTCGCAGTCCACGATGCTCTACTAGTCAGTCACTGCCACAGTGTTCTCTACAATCAGTAATAGCACACGGTGTTCTACAAGTCAGCCGTTAGTCGCTATACACGATGATCTCTGTAAGTTAGTCACTGTGCACAAGGCTCTCTAAGTTTATCGTTGTACACGCTGCCCTATAATTCACTCACGGCCGACGATGCTCCAAAAGTCAGTCACTGCACACCGTGTTCACTGTAAGTCAGTCGCTGTGCAGTGTATACAATGCCCTATAAGCCGGTCGCTGTGTAGTGCATTCGATGCTCTATAAGTCAGTCACAGCATGTCACTCAAGTTTGTCAATCATGTCGCTGCACGCAGTGTTCTCTATAGGTCAGGCTCGGCACATCATCCACTTTTGTCAATAATTCAGCCACTGCACACAGTGTTCTCCATGAGCGAGTCACAATATTTCATGAACGCGCCCTTCTTCTGTCGCGCGTGCGACGAGCCGTGCAAAATTCTAACATGTCAGCGACGTGTTGCCGCCGATGCTGGCTTCGTTTTACACCTCACCGTTATTTGCTCGATCACCTGCCCCCCAGTTCTCTATTAAAGGCTGATGGATATTCGCTATTTTGTGTTCGCCAGAGTGACGCTTACATTTTTCTCGACACTGAGATGACAGCAGATGCGTTTGATAAAAAAAAAATATATATGAAAATCTCCTTTTTATACGAACTAGGGGAGGCAAAATTGACATGCGCAGTATATTCTGTTAGAAAAGTTTGGTGTACGATCTGAAGCGCTAATGAAAATTTGATTGCGTTGCGACAAGACGACAACATGCGAATGGACTTATTTTTACTTGATTGAAAATATAGCAACGTGCTATCACTAAGTGATTAATGTCCGATACCTGTGCCGCGCCCTGGCTCAGTCAGTATTAAAAGCACATACATAATAAAGCTCGCTATAATAAACTAAATCTGATTGGATTAACTTGTCTGTTTCTGCAACAACTGTTTTTCTTAACCACTGCTCTCAAGGTACTGCTGCCACTATAAATACAGTGCGTTACCTTTGATTATGCAAATAGCTACAATTTTTTTTACTTATTTTTCAAGATAAGTGTCAAACATTTAAAATGTGAATAGTAAGTTAGTGCACAAGTATGTTGTAACTACAAAAACAAATAGAAAAAAAAGAAAACAGAACAATTTCCCACGTTTTGGCAACATTTGTTTATCGCACGGGGTTCTGCTGTTACCCCAGATTATGCAACATCACTCGCTAGTCAACATGGCAAGAAATGCGGTTTAAAAAGTGAAGAAAAGATCAAAGTGACATCGTTATTGGCTTCTGGTAAGACAACACTCGAAGTTTCCAAGGAATTACAGCGTGATCACCGAACAATTGAGGCTTTAGCAATTGAAGGTAAAGTCAACAGGAAAACTACGGATAGAGCCTCTGCAAGGAAATTGACTGATCGGGATATGCGACAGTTGAAGGTTTCCATCGCTAGAACACAACTTTCTACAAGTAAGGCGATATTTGAAGACGCTGGAGCCCCAATACCAAGCAAAAAGACGAGATGTGAGGTTCTGCAAAAACTAGGGAAAGTGGGCAAGGCAATAAAACGATCACTTCTAACAAAAACTCAAAAAGAAAATAGGGTTAAATGGGCTGAGGAGAACACGAAAACTGATTTCTCCGATGTCATATTTACTGACGAATGCAGAGCCACTCTTGATGGTCCAGATGGATGAGCGTCAGGATGGATCCTCCATGACCGACCTCAACAGACACAGCTTAAGCGTCAACAAAGTGGTGGAGGTATAATGTTTTATGCCGGGATAGTAGGTGACCTCCTTATTGGTCCATTTGAAGTGGCAGAAAGAGCTAAACTGAATGCAGAAAGGTACTGCCAGTTTCTTGAATCCGACTTGATTCCATGGCTTGATGAGCAGACTATCGTACGCAGATCCAAATTGGTATTTCAGCACGATAACGCTCCCTCACGCCGAGCACGGTACACTGCTAACTGGCTTGCGGATGGAGGATTCAAATCAAAAAGGATTATGACCTAGCAAGCGAATAGCCCCGATTTAAATCCCATTGAGAACCTCTGGGCCATGATCAAAAGGAAGGTCTATGAAGGTGGTCGGCAGTTTTCGAACAAAGTATAAGCTTGTGGAATGCAGTAAAACAGCAGCAGATTCTATTCCACCATCTGAAATATCAAACCTGATAAAGTCTGTTGATAATTGCCTTAAAAAATCATGAAAAATGGAGGTTGCCATGTTCAAAATTAACTTGTTATGTTTACTACTACTGAACACTTATTTCAGTGTTTATTGAATTGTTTTGGTTATAATTTCTTGGTTTTGGACGTTTAATAACAATATTCCTGTTCCCTTGTATTTATTTCCTCTTTATGACATTTTTATTAGCTTGTTGCATAATCTGAGGTAACAGTAAAAAACTCGTAAATAAGAAAACTGTATGATAAACTTAACCAATGGCTAAATATTTATTTTACAAGTGCTGTTTATATTGGCAACATAGCCATACATTTAGTTAATATTGATATTTTAAAGTTAACACTCATCTTGAAAAACTAAGTAAAAAATTCTATTTGCATAATCAAGGGTAACCCACTGTAGTACCTACTATTGGCTGCGCTGTACACGCAGATTCACCATACAACAATATCGATATGATATCATACTGACGAGACATCTGGGTAAACAGTTCCTACAATCACTGAAATAGCACCATAATCCAGAATTTTTTTGCACTATGATAAGTGTGTGGGTGTTTTCCAGACTCTTTTTGCTTTATTAATAATAATGAAGGAGTACCTCAGACTTTTTAGGTTTCTTATCCTCACTCTTCTCTATGGGCCCAGGTTCGAACGATACAGTCCCGGGACCACATAAAATTTTCAATACAAAAATATTACCGTGCAGAAAATCTATTTTAATTACTATCTGTTATGGCCAGCTTGAGCCTCTCCGACTTCGCGGTGTGTCTTCGCTGGTGAAGAAAGGGGGGTCAGTGATTATTTTGATCGAACGTTATGGCTGTGGTATATTTTAGGAACAATTTACTTAATTTTGTGAAGTATTTGAATATTAAACACTTTAGAGAAATCTTTGATTACTAGGCACCAACGGACGTTGTAATTATACAGCCGAAATTCTGCACTGAGTTACGCACAAAGTTAATGGCTCTTTAGGTCGATCCAAAGGCACAAACGGTGAACAATGTTGTTAAGTCAATCCTCCTAATGAATATATTACCGAAACAGTGACTGAAATTATACCAATAATCTACTACTACGAAACTCGATGTGGAATCCTGCTCTAATCAATTCACACGGTAATCAGCTTAACTGAGTACATAAAATTACGTAAGCAAAACATCAAACAGCAAGAAAAATGCATCCTACATCGAAAAAACACACCTGCTATTAGCAGCTCTGCATTCACAGTAACAAGAAATTTACTGCCCACGAAAGGCTCTCAGTTAGAACTCATAAAACATACAGTAAAATCCTATCAATACCAATACAGACAAGAACGTTACATTGGAGGCTATGCGGAAGGTCCGTAATTAATAACAATCTCTACAGACCTTAGAACTTGCTTGTGAGCAGTGGAAGAGGTGGTAGAGAATCAATGTTTGTATTGTACTGTATTCCTCTGTGGGACTGACGTCATTGTGGGCCCTTGCTTGTCTCTCTGTGGATGTTTATGTCCTATATGCTACGTGGATAAAGTTGTTATTCTCTAGCATCGCGAGACTGAGCTTAATGTTTAACTCTGGACCGGAGGTTCGGCCTGTATTTTCTGCGTAGTAGCAAGAAGGTTCGTGCTCTTGGGGAATTGTACTAATGGCCTAGATGAAAGGCCCCTTCTGCTAATTAAACTACAGGTCTGCACATGTTCATTCCTTACAGCTTGTTATAATAAAAGAATATTACCTACATATTTACAAAATCTTGCGCTACAAACAGGGTATATTGTTTAAAGCCTATGAAAACCTCGCAAACATGAGAACTCATATATGATTATGTTTTACGACGTAAAATAATGTCCCATTTGGTCACTTATAAAAACAATCATCATGTGCTTGGTTGTGCTCGATCTGTTGCTGCTTACGTTAATTGTGAAAAATTGTAGCATGACTGAATGACTGACCTGCAGCTGTTCGCTTCTCTATTCTGTATGCATGTTACTTACCATTGAATATCAATAAAATTAATGCTTATTTCTTAAACTGCATCGTAACCAATGTTGTTAAAGATTCAATAAATTTATTTTATTATAGTGCTGAATTAGCGTCAGTCGGGCGCTGGCTTCATACCTGCGGCACAGAAAGGAAAGTTATTATGGACAGCGTGGCAAGCAAACTTGTGTCGTAAAAACATTTTGTTCATGGCATAAATATTCAACTTACCTTAGTTACGAAAAAAATTTTCGGCCCGGCATCCCACTCAGACTATTAAAGGGAAAAAGCTAATGTCTGCAGGAGCGCATCGGATCTTATCGATTATTTACCTTAAATTTGTCGATTGAGATAACAGTTAGTATACTATAACTGAAACTAAATGATGTAGCACCCTGAATCGGGATGAAAAAACAATGTTTAGAAAATATTCACTAAAACCTACAACATGTAAACATTGTTCTTCGTCCATAGCAACGTACATTAGTGCACTTGTGTCTACCGTATCTGTTGATGGTAACGAGCTGGATTTTGTATTAAACCACTTAAGTCCGAAGGACACATACAGTATGGACCCGAAAAACCTAACTGAAAATCGGGAGAAAAAATTCGGGTAATCCGTAAAACGTCTCCCCACGCGAGAAAAATTTAACTGCTAATTTGGAAAAGCCTGCTATTAATCCGAAAGCGCTAACTGGTATAAGCCGTAGCGAATATATACATATACAGTATATTCGTTATATAGCCCATATACAAGGCACAATAAAAGTTATTACTGGAAAACCTAGCTAAGAATCCGCAGAATGTATATACTTTATATTATAGTTTCTCGTCCTATGAACACCTGACGTTATCCAAACCGGGGCTTATCCGTCCACCCTTGTGTTTTAATAGAATAAATACAAAGAGGTGAATCAGGAATCGATCTGGGGCCCTAGAGATTACCACGCTACCACTAAGCCACCTCAGCATAAAGGCATATACAGGCGATCCTCATATTATAGCCCTGACGAGTTCGCCATAGTTTGAATCCCTCGCTGTAGTTGGGTGCCACTTAAAATGCCAGGTTGGTACTAGTCTAGCCTTAAAAGACAGTTTTCTATGTCCATGTCTATGATTTGTAGAAAACGTTCTTTGAGGCAATGTTCAAATTTGTAAATATTGGATTATGTATATGAACCTTCTTGTTAATCATATTAATTTGGTGAAGTATTTGCACACATCCTTATACGTCCTTTATTTTTCTTGAGAAGCCTTATGTGCATTCTGCAATTTCAGCAACATCAGCCACTTTCTCTCCCTCGCTTTGCGCCATAGAAAAGTGTTATCCTCTCAATGATGTTAATTTACACCGTCTCCCGTTCATTGTTTTAGGGGCCATAATTTTCAGATATTACCAGAAGTTCTAAGATCAATTTTCCCTCTCTTACTTACACAGCCGGTATCAGCAATGCCGACGCATGTACGTGATGGTGGAGGGAAAAAATCACGGACTGATATTCTAAGATAATATCTTGAATTTAGCTTTCTACAAATACATGCTATGATCTGAATTGTTACTTTATTTATTAACCGCATCCTCTCTCACAGCACATCCTAAATTGCAGAGCTTATGGGTATCGATTCATGGAAAATTTATCATGGAAATAGATGAGAGAGTTAGGTAAACTTACGCTTCAAAGTAGATTCAAGGTGATGTAGTTTAGTACTCAGGAAGTAAATAACCACTTATAACTGAGTGCTAGTATAAAGAGGTGCATTATAAAGCGAGGATCGCCCGTACGTATGCACAACCCCTCTACACAGTTTTCCCATGTGAAGTTCTGCACTATACCCTCGCTAAATTAATGTGCGTTTATTCAAGCAGCTATTTAAACTAACGTATAGTACAGTTGTTTGCAGTGGTGGGCTGTAGCTGTTAATCTCTTCTTTCTCAATTTTCCTATTGTTGCTTCTTTTAGCCTTTAAATTAGCGTGATAATTCGTTAAATAATTCATCATCAGGCTATGTGTGAACTTGTTGCTTTAATAAAGCTGTATTTTATAGCTTTGTACATAGGTATTCACCTCTTGGCTGTATGATATGATAGCACTATGAATCTATAACTTAACCTATAAGTCTTATTGTTATGTATTGAACTAGTTTACTGAACTAGTACTCTAACAGTTTCACATTTTAATTTATAAAAACCTTCCTATGAGGAGAAATAATTTTTATTTTGTTTTGCATCCCCGTTTATTGGGAATAGCGGCAAAGTTAGCGGTAAGGTAGAATAACTTTTTAATCAATGCTCAAGTTGTTAATAATTAGCTAATATCTTGAAATGTATCCAGGTTCAAATATTTGTTGAATAACTGACGGGATTTGTTGGTCACCGAAAGAATAACTCCATGTGTGCTAAGAAAGATACCCATTTTCCGTCAAAATTATTATAGTTCTTCTAAGCACCATTTCTCGTTAAAACAATGACTTGCCGGCAGCGCTCTCTGCTGCATAACAAGACTGCTTTCTATTATCAAGTTAACATCTATGGGGAGACGATTTTCAGTTTTTTATCACCATTTCCAAGGAACGATTAGCGAAGGTCTGTAGCTCCTATGTCGCAAACAACAGAATGCAGATTTTATGGTGTTAATTCAACGCACAGTGAATAGATATTTCTGGGACACGACATTTGTGTAGCTCTTCAGCCTACAGATTTACCAGCCTTCTCTACACCATCCTCCGCTAATCCACGGTTACTCTCCTTGAGGAGAGACGAGGCCCTCCTTCGCCTCCACTGATTATAAATTCCATCCTCCGTCAATAAAAGTCTCGAAGAAATTTTCGGACTTTTAAAGTTGTCCTTTAGTGTCAATGGAACTGATTTATTTCTATTCAATAATTCAATCAATTTACAAGGCCCAAAGTTTCAGAGTTGCGTGTGTTCCCTTAAAGCAACTCATGAAAATTGTATAAAGTTTTGCGTCGGAGGAGCACAGGGAGGACGTAACGGTGCAAGTTTTTGTTTGCGTCTGCCACATTGGAGGCCATGGAGGAATTCTAGAAATCTCCGGAGCACTTTGGACGCTTTGAGGATTGGTGAAAAAAAGCGCAAAATGAAGTATAGCTTGTGCTGGAAAGTAAGTGCGAGCAATCGAGGTGCTGCATCAGAGTTATTTTTGGAAAGGATAAAGCAGGACATAAATTTCCGATGTGGTATTCCAGAATATCTGCATCACTCATAGTGTCTCAAGCATGACTCGAAATTTTATTATTTGTAGGATCCTGAAACAACTCATCAACTGAAAATGCAAACAGCCAAAAACAGAATGAACACCAGGAACTGAAATCAAATATAGATGAAATACTTAGCATAATCCACGTTATAAACATACGAGGCCTGTTAACGAAGAATTACGGAAAGCAAATGGTACTGCAGGATATAATAAATGATGCAACTTCTAAACTCCTTGCAGTTACTGAGACCCATCTAGATGATGCAGTCAACGATGCAGAAGTTAAAATAGAAAACTATGAATTGCATAGAAGTGACCGCAAAGATAGGAAGTGTGGTCATGTTGCATTATACATAAGAGATCACCTTGGTTCACATACAAAGCAGAAATTCTCTAATTGAATGTGTGATTGTATTATTGTTAATATTGAAAAACGTAGATTGATGTGCGTGGTGTGCTATCGACCGCCGAAATGTAGTACCGAAATATTTACCAAAATGTTGCAAGTGATCAACACACGTTGCGAAGAAGTTCAGAGTATCAATTGTATATAACTGGTGATTTCAACTTCCCCTTTTTAAAATAGCTAACGACAGACTTGCCAAATGAAACTGGAAGCTTCGTACTATCCAGAACATCATCGGTCACTAGAGATGAAAAAGATCAGGCTCTCTCTCCAGTGCACATGAGGGAAGAATTTTCACTGACCCAAATGATCTCGTCACCTACGAGAAATGAAAATGTCTTGGATCTTTTCTTCGCAGATAACGCACAATTGATTAATAATATTGAAATCCAGGATACAACATTATCTGATCATAAGCTTGTTGAAATAACGACTCAGCTTGGCGAACGCGATTCCCATAGACCGCAGAAAACTTTTCAATTGAACTCCATCTCCAGTCTACGGGACTTGAACGTACATGATAAAGAGAATAATTGGGACGGTTTGAATGCAGAACTGCAGATAGTAAACTGGGGTGTACTTCTAAATAACTCAATAGAAAATGAAAGCATCAATGAGATATTTGAAAACATTTTATTGGAAAAGTGCATGAAGTACCTTAGCCCGGCAAAAAGAAAACTTAATAAGAGTCGACATCGCAAATTCCGTAAAATACTACTTAAGAACGAGTAAAATTTATCAAATTGCAGCAATCAACGAAGTTACTACAACATAAATCCGATTGCAAAAAGTCGCTAGATGAGATGGAACGTCAGCTTGCAAGATCACGCGATGAAGGAAAACAAGAAAAAGAAAAGAAAGCTATCGAAAAAATAAAAAGCAATAGCAAATATTTTTTTTTGCCTATGCATTGCATCATTCTTCGAAAAAATCGAAAGTCGAGTCGCTGGTGAATGATACAGGATCTATTGTTGAGGATGACCAGGAAATGAGCAAAATACTAAGCCGTCGATATCAAAAAGTTTTTAGTGATAAAATTCCAAGTCCTGAAATCCCAAGAGTTGAGTTCCAACTACCTAATGGACTTTGTGTTCACAAAACTAAGCATTGAACTAGCAATTGATAAACTTAGCGGCAACAGTGCAGCGGGACCAGATGATGTGACTGCAAAAATCCTTAAGATGTGCAAGCTAAGGATCTCGTACCCCCTATACCTTATGTGGCGAATATCAATGAATGATAGAGTAATTCCACTCACCTACAAGCACGCGATTATTTCACTTATTCTGATAGCTCGAAATAGCATTGATCCAGCCAACTATAGACCTGTCTCCCTGACCAGCCACGTAGTGAAGACGTTTGAAAGGGTGTTTACAAAACAGAAAGCAATAACCTGCTTACGTCATATCAACATGGCTTTCACCATAAAAGTTCAACCACTTCGCAGCTGCTTGAGCACTATGACTCTATTCTAGACCTACTATGCCAAGTCAAAAGTGTGAACGTAATATATTTAGATTTTGCCAAAGCATTCGATAGAGTAGACCATGAAATGCTGCTACTCAAACTCTTCAACATGGGCATCCGTGGAAAATGTCTTAGATGGCTTGAAGCATTCCTGACAAACCGAACCCAAAGTGTAATTATAAATAACACAGTGTACAAACGACAGCCCGTACTCAGTTGAGTCCCACAAGGCACCGTGCTTGGTCCAATACTCTTCCTCATCATGATAAATGATATGGGGCACATATGCAAGTTTGCAGTTCCCTCATCGTTCGCTGATGACACGCGGATATTACCAGCGGTACAATCAATGGCAGACTTACGGAATGTACAACTAGATCTAACCAACATGCATCCTTCACTGGACATATCGGCTAACAACGTGACCTTCAGCGAATAAAAATTTGAACTCTTACGATACGGAAAAAACTTCTCCCTCACTTAATCTACGTCCTGCACGGCGAAAGATGGGAGCGAAATTGTAAGAGATCTTTTGGTGAGAATACAAGATAATGCCACTTTTGTACATCATGTGGCACACGTTATTGTTTAGTTATATGTATAATATATCCTACGTAATGATCAATTTTTTCTCTTACCTCTCTTTCCTATTTTATTTCGCAAATTCCTATTGCCGGTCTCCCTAAGGTCATATTCTAATTTCTTATCTCATTTAACTTACTTTTCCGCCACCGTATCCACAGGAAATATAACTAATGTAAGCAGGTGTTTTCCCCAAATAGGCACATTTGGTAGTGAGGTCTATAGAAGTTAGCTCTTTTTACTAGTATAGCACACCCAACTACATGACTTAAATCTGGAAATCAACCGATTCCACTTCGAGTAATTCTTTTGCAATAATTAAGGAGTACATTTGATGCATGGAATTACTTCTGCTGGGGCTTCAAATCAAAGTGTTTGGTTAAAACACGATACTACAGTAGCTTGAGAGTTTGGGCATGTTTCTGAACCCATAACTTTGTTTATAGAATATGCGAAATAAGATTATATCACAATAGATATTAGAACTATTAAGTCTAGCCTCTGTTGTCTTTTTTCTATATCTGTGTTCCACTGTAAACAGTCAAATCTATTTCTGAATAGCTAGCACACACAAACACACAAATAAAATCCATGTCCATCCTGCCGGCACGCGATCAAATCCATGTCCGTCCTGCTGGCACGCTTTCAAATCCATGGCTGTCTTGCTGACCCGCAAACAAATCCATGCCCGTCCTGCTGGCACGCAGTCAAATCCATGTCCGTCCTGCTGGCACGCTTTCAAATCCATGGCTGTCTTGCTGGCACGCAAACAAATCCATGCCCGTCCTACTGGCACGCAGTCACATCCATACCCGTCCTGCAAGCACGGAATGACATCCCTCTCGGTCCTTTTGGCATGCAATCAAATCCTTTTCCGTCCTGTTGGTACGCAAACAAATCCATGACCGTCCTGCTGGCACGCAATCAAATACATGCCGTCCTGCTGGCACGCAATCAAATCCTATTCCTTCACGGGCGACATTAAATAATTCTTTTAGTTGCCACTATCACCGGCGTCACCCCTGGCAATTGTGCTTATCAAGATTAACGCTGCAAGAATTTGAATTTATCACGCCATGCGGTACTACGGGAGAGCTCCCATGTGTGGCGCCCAGCGTGTCTCGAGGCTACGTGACAGTTGGGCCCTAATTGTTGCGCCGTTTTTTTGTTTGCGATTAAAACCTTGCAATTGTCAAGTTGTGACCGGAATGATAACAGTAGTCGTTGAAGAGTCAGGTGCTAATTGTGCGTGGCGTTTGTTTGGTTACGATTAGAAAATGACAATTGTCAACTTGTGAACGGAATTAGGATCGGTATAGTTGAACTGTCGGGTGCTAATTATTGCGCTCATTTGGTTAGCGTTGAAAATTTGTAATTGTCAACATTTGACTGGAATTACTATTTAACGTGAATTATTGTACTGTCACCAAAGTCGCTAGACCAGTTGTAGCGAACTATGATACCCAACTGTTCATGAGTGAAATTTTGTAAGTGTGCATGAAAACCTTAAAACTGTAGATTAGATTAGATAGGCGGCAGTAGACGGACCATCAGGCCCATCCCAAAGAGACACCAGAACTTACGCCCCGGCCCTCTATGAGTTACTGCCATTATGTCAGTATTATATAGATGATTGATGACTGAGGAAAAAGTAGAATGAAAGGGAAGAATCTCAGTTAAAGAGACGATCATGCACGCAAGCATGCACGATTAATGGCCGCTGATCTGCGGAGCTTAGAGACGTCTAGCTAGTTCGGGCGAACGAGAGAAGATTATAGATTGAGACGGCCTCTGAAGCTTGGCAGCTAAGAATTTGTGACTCCTGAAGGAGGTGTTCTTAGCTGTGGAGGATGCCTCTCCTACTATTTGTCACAACGATTTTTAAACGTCTCCACATGGACAACGTCGGAGGGGAGTCTATTCCAAATGTTCACTATGAAATACGGAATGAACTGCTGGCTTAAAGTTGTTCTTCGAACTTTATGCTTGAGTTTTGACCGTTGTTGTAATTGTCGCAATGGAACCGTCATTATCGAAGTAAAACTGCAATAATTGGTGAATTGTTACTGTTACTATGCATTTTTATCTGTAATACCCCATTTTACTAGAAAGCATCGAAATGTAGCTGTAATTGTTCAATTGTATCTGTGAACTGTTATTCTCCAGTTAGAACTGGAATCTTAGAAATGTAACAGGAATTATCGATAATTGTAATTAACGAATTATAGGTATAATTATTACATTAGAACTGTAATTATGCAACTGTACCTCATATTACTGAAGTGTTGTACTTATCGAATTGATGCTGAAAATATCGAATTAGAAAAGTATGCATAGCATCATCTGTCTAAATGTAAAATTAGATTAAAAAAAAATTTCAACTATACCTCCGCTAAGCAAGACAGTGTTTACGAAAAATTAAAGTTGGTACTGAAATTATGATTTCCTCTTTATCATCACCACAGTTTGGTCATTTAATTGTATCTCTTGACAGT
Source organism: Parhyale hawaiensis (assembly GCA_001587735.2). Taxonomy (NCBI): domain Eukaryota; kingdom Metazoa; phylum Arthropoda; class Malacostraca; order Amphipoda; family Hyalidae; genus Parhyale; species Parhyale hawaiensis. The sequence goes on from LQNS02278154.1 coordinate 9,278,806, forward strand.
AATAACAGTTTCTGCATTTTTTTTGAAGATCCGTCCGAAACTTGATGATTTGTTCCGACAAACATTAGTCAAACACAAACTGATGAACCAATCATCACCAATATATGATCAATTGTACCTGGTAACATTTCTAATAATTTCCACAAATTTAATGAATATCCGTTGATAGCTTTTGAATTATGTTACTGACAAACATGCAAACAAACAGAGGTAAACAAAGAAAGGGACAAACAAATTGACACAAAAGTTTGGTCATTTGCTCCAAGTAACAACCCCAACAATTCCTGAAAATTTCATAAACATCCATTTATAACTATATGAGTTATGTTACCAAGAAAAAAGACAAACAATCAAACGGTTGAACGGGTCAGGGACCGGATGTTTAAAACTTCACCAAGTATGCGTAAAGTTCCGGCTCAATTTCAAACGTAAATGACTACGTTAACGTTTCTCTGTGTCAATCGTACGTTGAGATGTTCACAGCAGTTTTACGTGAACGTAAAGGCTTCCACGAGTGCATGCTGAAAAATTGCCGTGAGGCTCGCCCAGCCAATAGGAAAGAGCGTTACAAATGCAGGTAAAGCGCGCTTTGTATGCATTGGAGCAACAGCTGATTGGTGTTTGTGTGTGTGTGAAACACATGTGGATACTCTTGTTTCAGCTTTATCTGTCGTTCCTTGGGCTTAATGTAATAAATGGATAACTTAATTCCACCTAAAAATATTAAAAATAACACCCAAACTTTAGTGATGAAGAACTATAGGCTACAATATATTACAAGGGAAATAATCCCAGCTGCAGCAATTCACATTCCGATTGTGCCAGTTTTCATGCTACAGTGCAACTTATAATGTCGATGCCACACGCTAGTCAAATGAACGAGTATTGTCATCTTTTCGTCCGAATATGTTAATGTGCACTTTGAAACATAAATAGCACACACTTGCAACAATTCTGAATAACAAATCCCTCCAGATATAATGATATGTCCGAAAGAAACTAACGGCATTTGCAAAGTAAACTGCTGAACTGACGGTAAACATTTTTACACCATTTGTTGGCAATCTCAAAGCTGTGTTTGGAAGAGTTCAACATAACTTTTGGACGAAAAAATAACGTTACTCGTTCTTTTGACTAGCGTGTGTCATCGCCATATTAGTTCCATTCTTAAAGCTAATACAAGGGACAAGATTTACCATTGTATTCTGGATTTACACCAGTGGGCAGTCAGTTTTAACCCGATAGAAACTAATGAAGTAGCACAGTTCTGATATGTATTCTTGTTTCGCAGTTTTCATCTCATATCTGATAATCAATCATAAAAATTTAGAGATAAAAAATTACACATTACAGTTTGAAATACGGTGCTCATTTTATACGGTCTAACTGTATTTTCACTTCACCGGGTTCGAATACTTCGTGCTGTCCCTGCAAACACAACTGTGGGTCAACCAATAGTTTCGATAAAATGTTTACCGTCATATGGGCTGGCTTGGCAAGTATCAGTAGTGCAGCGTCTTGTGTCTTTTCAATTTTTTAGTGAACGTCGTCTCAGAATGCAGGGCTCGTTTTTATTGTTTGCTCAGACACAGCAACGCATTCGAACGCTGTGAAGTGAAAACACAGGACGAAAGTCTATTGTCTGCAGCGGGTGTAATATACCATTTACGTAACAGCTGTCTGTCTTGAGCATTAGCATTTATTACAACAAGTGCATTGATGAGAAGAACTCTTATAAATAGGGCCTAGCTGGTAAATGAAGGTAAGTGCCCAATCTGTGCTTATAATTGTTAAAGTCTCTTTTTAGCTTATGCCAGACGGTGATCATTTTCAGAAATACAAAAAGGCATTGAGTGAAGCATTATAAACAATGAATACACTGAAGCATTGAATTAGTTCATTCTGTCGTCTGATGGAATACCTGTAGGCTGAGGGTTGTAGGTGCACCGAACACACTGCTATTATCATGAATTCAACGCTAATAGGGCGAGAAGCTCAAATTATACAATATTGTTGTCTTTACTAATTATTTTAATGCTATTTTAGTTAAACAGCTGTTAACTTAGTGACTTTTACGACTGCTCCGACCAACCTTAAAGTTAGGAGCATATTTCAGATCAAATCCAACTAAGAGAACGTTCTAAATATGTTAAGCAATCGGTCACAACTTCTAAGGTTCACGTAAGCGGTGTTACGGCAACAGCTGTGCGCCACGTTCTCGTAACGATGTGTTGAACATCCCTGCATACATACCTTACAATAACTGTAAATTTCACAATGGTCCGTCCAAGACTTCTTTAGTTATCTTAATGACAGGCAAACAGACGAACAAACAAACAGACAAACTCGATAAAAACATAGCCTCTTTGATGGGGGTATTTATTTAATCACAACCTTAATACTGGTTTATAACACTAATCTTTAAATTGCAGTTACAACATCCGTATGTATTGTAATAGAAAAGGTTCACTTGTAAATGAATAGTGTTGAATGATGCATTGTGTATTGAATTATAACTACAATAGTTCATTTTAGTTCATTTATACCAGGAATTTAATGAAGCTGCACAATTTGTCAAGTCCAACTTTAATTATTAATGTTTGGTAGACATCGAACTTAAATATTTTTAAATTCACTTCAATGTTTTCAGTATCATTGCCGCCTCCATACTGCGATGAAAAATCTAATCGAGGTATAACTAGAATCATTAACCATCTAACCCTGCCATATGTGACAAATTGGCCCCTAAAATTTGTTCTGTATTAGACAAATTGGCTCTTTAAGCGTGCGCTGCATTTGACAAATCGGCTTTTTAAACTCGTTGTCACATGTGACGAATTGGCCGTTTCAGCACCTTGCCACATGTGACACAGTCGCCTTTTTTTAACACGTTTCAACATGCAACAAGATCGGCTCTTGAAACACATTTCCACGTGTAATAAATTCGTCTTGATACAAGTTGTCACGTGCGGTAAATTGGCGCTATAGACAATTTGCTACGCACGTAAGGCACCATTACTTCGTCGCATCAAATTTTTTGTCATTTTGCGACGTTGCCACTACAACACCCCCAACTTACGCTGTCAGCACCCGGGCATGTGCCAAGTTTGAGGAGAAGCCACCGCTTTTCACTAAGACATAACTACAGTTTCAGGCATGGCGGCACTTGAACTGCTCTGTAAAATGGACATAAACTTCAACAGTTTGCTCCTAAATGATACGAGCCGAGGAAATGGTTCGGAAATGCCTGCACAGCGGTGATACGTTTCGTGCTTATTTCCAGTCGGCAACTTGAGTCCGCTGCTCAACATTTAGCGCTTTCTGTAACTTTTGCGCGAGCGTGTTGAGGACGTGTTTAGGTGTGTGTGTAGGTGTAGGTGTAAAGGAGAGTATAGGTGTGCGTGTGTTTATGGGTGCGTTGCAGTGATGCCAGCTAACTTACATTGATTACGCTATTTTAGTGCTTGGAAGTACTACATATAATTCCAAGCATTTCATGTGAGTCGAACCAGCTAACATTACAGATTTTTGGAGTTTGAAATTTTTTGCTAACGCTCCTTATGCGTCACCAACTAAAGAGCAGCTTGTGCCTAGTGTTTGAGAGTGTTTACCTGCAGGTGATGTTACTGTAGCTAAGTGAAGTTTATTGGTGGAAAGCACTCACTATTGGGACTCATAGTTTTATTCCATAAAAAATAATCTATGTAAATATATGTACAGTACTGCACATTTACAAATCTATACCTATGTGTACAGTTTTCTGAAGCATGTGAATTTTTTCGCAAAACGAATGTAATAGTACAGCTGCTCTACTGTTGATGTCCTTGTGTAATAATATACGTGTACATACGCATTTTTCATAGAAAGTGTACGGAATGTGTTATGTCAGTATGTGAAATTATGCTCTTCACAGATCACATAGCTTCATTCCATTGATATTTATTTTCTCTGCCGTTGCCAACTCTTCTTGTATACCGGTAATAGTGGCAATTGCGTCTCCACCTGTGTTTAATATATTTATCTTCATAAATACTCATTTTTGGAATTACCAGCGTACAACCCACTTACACAGCACCTTGTCCGCTCTATCGCAAGTAAACTCGCTGGAATTTTCTATTCTTTGACCACTCAAAACATTCTTGAATTACAGCAACATCTGTACTTTTTTAACAGCATACAAAAATATTTTATAGCGGTTGCATCTGAGGATTTCCCCGCACTGTAACCCATGTAGAAAATGCCTCTCTTCATTTCAAACGTTAAAATTTTTATTCTAGGGCAGTTTAGAACTCTTGAGTGCTGTGGGTGCACTCAGTTTTTTTTTCTAAAGAATGAATAATTTAGAAATGCCAGCGCTCGCTGCTCTCGAAGCGCCTTGCTTCGCTTCATCGACAGTATTTGCCATTTTTTCTTCGCCATTGATTATTTGAAAGACTCTTGAACAGTAGCAGGATACGCGTTTTGAAAAAAAAAAAACAATAATACTTTCGTGAAAAGCAGCAAACCTCTCTGCTAGCACCTTGTTTCTTTCCTCTGACAATTCCTCCTCAGCAATGGAAAATATTCTTGAATAATAGTGCCATCCACGCATGCAAAAGCGCATAAAATATTTTCATGGAACCATTTTCAGATTACCAGCAGCGGTGCAACTGGCTCGCGAAACGCCTTGTTTTGCTCCATCGAAAACACTTATTAAATTTTTACTCGGCGACACCACAAAGCGGACCCGTTGAAGGTTTCGAGTGTTTTGGAGGCAATCCAGAAACCGTGCAAGTGTTTGCAAAGCGGCGGTGCTCGAAGTTCGACGTTATTCTTGGGGAGGGGGGCGCCTTCGTTCCCCCTCAGCTGAGCATCTAAACCCTCGCTTGGGCTGGCACTGCTCCCGCAAAATTTCTCGTTTCATTGCGCTGTTTTGCTTCGTTTTCGCTAAGATACGTTCCGAAGTTTGCGTCTACTTTAGTCCTACCGGACGCTAAAAATGCCCGGGAAAGAAGAAAACGGTGGTATCTGCTGAAGCAATTGACAGCGGGGCTGCTGTTCAGCTGACACTTTCTTGCGCCCCGTAAAATATATTGCGGAAGTGAAGATGCTGCAGAGAGCAAAAATGTTCGTATTTTTAACTGGAAAATATGGCCCCTAAGACCATTAATTGGGTTGTATTCCTGTTTCTTTTTTCCAATGAAGTGCGTGCAAAAATACTCAGAAGACGATACCAGCTGCATGGTGTGCTATGCAGCACTCAACACCATTCCAAGAGCTGCTCCTGAACTTGTGCGTTTTTAAATTTCATGGCAATATAAACGCGCCGGCCACGGCGAAAAGTTAATTTCTTTATTCACAACTTGCGTTATGAATATTGCAATGTTCGTCAATTCACTTTAGAAACAAATGCACAAAATATACGACTCATGTTGCATATGATTGGTATTTAGACGTATAATAAATAGCCAAAGCATTAATATACAGAAAAATGTGCATTCAGTTTTTTATGGTATTTGTAGTTTTATAACAATTTTTTTCTGGGGCTGGAAGCATACTCGTGCAGTGCAACGTATCTTAACTTTGTCTTATAAAGCACTTAAGAATTCATTGCTCAGAGCTTCTGCACTTATTTTTTGCAATATTATTTGTAGATGTAACGTGAGGTTGGCTACTATCGTGAACGATGACGGGTTGTTGATGCAATTTTTTTTCCGCTATTTTTGACGGCTGTGTACAGTGCGACCCACGGTATTAGTCCAACAATTTTTAAATTGATTTTTAATTGAAAATCTTCTGTCTAACGAGAATTATGTTTTCATATGGCAACACTGTGTGCTTAGTTCATCTGGCAATATTTGTTTACATTCTGAAGAGGTTGGTTGCGGAACATTCCTTTGTTTAACAGATATACTGTGAGCCACGCTATTAGTCCCTTTAAATAATATTCAAAATGGGACGTGCTAAGGATCTAACAGACGAAGAGAAGCAAACTATTATCAAAGAAACGGCGAAGAAGACCTCATGTGCGTCTATTGCCAGGATTTTAGGCCGCCATGTTAGAACAATTCAACGTTTTTTGAAGGATCCTTCCAGTCGGAAGACACAGTCTGATAAGGGTAAAATAAAGGATGTGAGCACACGGGATACCAGAAAAATTAAACGTCAAGTCTTCAAAACGCCGGGAAGCACAAGCAAAACAATTTTTGAAAGCTCTGGTCTGAATGAAGTGCCAAAAAATACGCGAAACCGAGTTTCGGAGACTATTGCAAATGTGAAATCTCCCGAAAAAAGCCTCCAGTGACACAAAGGCATATGCTTCTGAGAGTCGAGTGGGCTAGGTCTTATATGAAACAGGATATGAAATGTATTTTAGTCACAGATGAGACCCGAGCGACTCTTGACGGCCCAGACTAATGATCTAAAGGATGGGTCAGATTTGAGGGCAAGCTCCACCATCATTTTCGCCACCATCAAGGCTGTGGTGGTGTTATGTTGTGGGCTGGGATTATGAATGATAAGCTTTTAAGTCCAACAATGGTCCGTGAAGGAGTTAAAATCAATTCTGTTAATTATTGCGCTCTACTCGATGAATATCTTGTTCCTTGGCTTCACGACCAGACTTTGGATCTTCACAAATGTTGGTTTTCATGCAAGACAATGCACCCTCGCATTCAGTCAGACCTGCAAAAGAATTTCTTGCTTCTTTGGCGTTCAAAAACAAGAATTTTATGGTGTGGCCACCCAATTCTCCGGATTTGAACCCAATTGAAAATCTGTGGTCTATCATCAAGCGCAAAATTTATACAGAGGGTAAGTTGTTTTCTTCAAAAGCAGAATCGTGGGAGGCCATACAAGTCACGGCAAGATCCATCAATGGTACTACTATTAAGAAATTGACTCATTCCATTAATGACAGCATTTTTGAGGTCAAAAACGTAATGGCCGTTACATTAATAAATGAGCTTATTGTTTCTTGTATATTTTGCCTTGTTTGCTGTTGCAATATGTTCCAAGTACTTTTTTGAAGTAATATTTAATAATTAATAAATAATTTTATAGTTAATTTGTGTTTTATTCATCATATTTAACTAATATATATTGAACTAGAGCTAATATTATAAAACAAATATACGATAGTCGACAAATTTGATAAAAATCTTGACGTTTCGGGAAAGATCAGATTCCTATCATCAGAAATTCGAATAAAATGCTAAGATGTAAAGGAATGATTAAAACGAAATTTTACTACGTATGAATTAAGGACAGTGTTTGCCTGGAGGCAATAGGAATATCAAGATATATTAACAGGAAATTATAGTTTTAAAGAAAAGTCAAATTGGACTAATACCGTGGGTCGCACTGTATGCTACTGTAGTCCGCATTACGATTTAACATCGTGTTTTATCGTGTCATTCACTCATGAAAATCATAATAATCTTTCAAATTCTTAAACCAATTGTGTTATTCATGACGCTAATCATGAAGCTTGTGAACCATGATGGTAATGAATTTTGCAATCGTCATGGTAATAACCCATTTTGGAATTCATCATGATACTCAATTTTACAGAACAGTTCACATTAGGACTCATCAAATCTCCAATGCAAGTCCTAGCCGCACTATTCATTTTACTGCAGCTGAGCCGCTCCTCACTTCATACTGCAGTTGCTCTTCACCAAATACTTAGAGACAAATGGCAGTTGCAGAAAGTCTAGACTTAACTGCAACTCTGAAGACGATTCTCTGTGCGCAACATCCAGCACCGAATCAACTTCTCACAAGGAAGCACCGCCCATTTCCAGAGTCCCAAAGTTGCTGTCGAAATTCTGAAAGCGAAACGTTTGAAGTGTTTCCGTCAAAGGGAATTTACTAATTCGCCTTCAATCACAACTACGAGGGATACTCTTGATTTTTTATCCTAAAATTTGACCAACCTTCGGAATGCTTTGCAGTTCCGGCTGGAATTGAAGCGCGGCTTGCTTTGTTTGGTTGCAAGCTTTCCGAAGGGTGCATGTGTGGCTGTTTGTACGTGCAATGCTGAAGTTTATTTTCTATATTTACCGGTAAACACGAGATTCTATTCATTAACGCCATTCTTTTATAATTGCTAATATACTGAATATTACATTTCTTGATGTGTTGAGTGCCTAGCTTGTAGTTTTAGTTAATGTTTTAATTTTTTATGTACCTATGTAGAATACCCAATTTACACTTTTCCCGGCAAGCAATTTTTATGTCCATTGTTGCTCAGCAATATTGCAGCTGCTTTTTTCTATCAGTCTCACTTTCTTTCACGGGTTATGGCGTCCCTGCTTTCGCTAAGTAAGCAATGTTGTACTGATGGGTGAGCCAAGTTAGTGCTACTACTACTGGCACAGTGCCACTACTACTGGCATAGTGCCACTACCACAGGAACAGTGGAGCTTCCACGGGCACAGTGCTACTACCACTGGCACAGTGGCACTACCACTGGCTCAGTGCCAATGCCACTGACACAGTGCCTCTACCACTGGCACAGTACCGTTACCAGTGGCGCACTGTCACTACCTCTGGCGCACTGCCACTACCACTGGCACAGTACCGCTACCACTGGCACAGTGCCACTACCACTGGAGCAGTGCCACTGTCAGTGCCAGGCAGCACTACAGTAATGCAGTGGCAACATCTTCATGCCATCGTTAATTCAGTCTCCCCATAACAGCCGTCAGCTCTCCTTGCGTCGACACCTCTGAGTTATGAAATGCTACTCAGCTCCGAGGGTTCATATTGGGAGTGAGTAAGGGCCAGTTTGTATTACTCAACGCGTTTAGGGTGGCATGTGCAGAGTTCCCATTGCGTATGAAGCGAAACTACTGAAGAGATATCTTTGGAGTGGACAAGCATGACTTATTCTAACTCACATGCAGTGGGTATCATAGTCAAATGCACGAAGAGAAAATAATGCGTGAGGTAAATGCTATAGATTTCCATTGCTCTGGTAACACGTGCGAACCTTATTTTACGTTTAGAATTCAATTATTTTCAATTATTTTTTTGGAAAATTATGTTACATAATACATTTGTGTCTGGAGTGACAAATTCAAATTTTAGGTCGGGAGTCAAAATAAACTTACATATTAAAAAAAATTATGGGGATCAGTGCAAGGAAGCTGAGTTCTATGGATGTGGACTTAAAATGTATTCCATATCTTTTAGTGCTTGGTGAATGCTATTAATGGCTTTTGTTATTGAACTCATAGATATCCCAGAAACAAGCGGACCGAACTTCGAGTATGTATACGTATAGATATACTTATAATTGGCAAATCTCAAACTAATAAATAATGACAATCATAATTTCGTTCGTATTTTGACGGTATCTACAATACAGCTTGCATGGATAAAACAAGAAAACAATAGGCTTTCTATCCATGCAAGTTGTATTCTCGGTACCGTCATATGCAAACGAAATCATGATTGTCATTATACATTAGTTGGAGATGTTCTAAACATGCTTCTACGGATATACGCTCGGATTTCAGTCCGCTTTTTTCTGGGACACCCTTTCTAGTAGCTCTGGGACACCCTGTCTAGTATCTGGGACCGCGAGAAAGCTGATATTCCGCTGCTGTGCTGGCGCGGAAGTAACGGGCGTGTTCATCTTTTCTGTTTCATGAAACAGAAGACGTACGTAGCTGCAACCTCTGCAGTATACTGCCAAAGACTAAGAAAGACACACGCAGCGAGTTCTTCAGTATTTACACAGACTAATGAAACACAGACGGGCAGTTTCTATGCGCAGTTCAGCTCTTCCTGGAGCTGTTGTTACGTCTTAGTTAAGCCATCAGCGTTGTGCCTTGAACGATTTTGTTTAACGAGAATAATATTTGGACTGGGCAAAACGAGAAAATAATTATTTACTAACAAGTCACTAATTTTATTTAAAAGCCGTCTAGCTTCAGAGTTTTGTTGCCAAGAAACGTCGATGAAATTTCGTGCAGCTGGAGCTAAGCAGATAAATACAACTCGTATCCTATATACCAACTTATGATGGAAACAGTAAAACGAGGAATGTGACGTCATCATTGAACCGCTATTTTTTCGCAAAAATACTGAGGAATTGCCAGTCTGTGTTCCTTAGTCTGTGGTATTTATGTAAGAAAATTTCGTCATAATAGTGACGTCACAATCTACGCTTTGTTATTTTCATAAAAAAAAGTTGGTATACAGGATACGAGTTTCATCAACATAGCTCCAGCCGGTTGAAATTTCGCTGATGGTAAATGGCTATGAAACTCTGAACCCAGGAAGCTTTTTAAATTGTAATCATCCTGGGAGTTTTCTACTTTCTAAGTTGGTAAGAATACGCAGTGCATTTCACTTATTCAATTGACGACTTGTTAGTTTTGCTCATCTAAATATTTTCTCGTCATATGAAATCGTTCATGGCACACCGCTGATTGCTGAACTATGACGTCACAGGAAATTCGAGGCAGAGCTGAGCTGCACTTAGAAGCTGTCCGTCTGTATTTTCATTTGTCTGTGGTATTGCAGAATCAAGACCTCTGACGGGACTGCTTCTGTATTTTCACGAGAAAATAATTTGCGCTAATGATGGCGCCACAGTCGATCGCTTAGTTTACATAATGTGGTCGTAAATGGGATACCAGTACTATGTAAATAAATATCTCCAGTCGTGCTAAATTTTATTGAAATTTGAAATGCTTGAGACCTTTTGCTTTGTCCACAGCAATAACGTTGCTGGCTCTGCCAGACAAGAGACCATAATGACGTCACAGCGGTCTCGATGAAGATTTGAGGTGCGCTTAAAAATTTTGCTTTTGTGTCGTCTGTTTCAATGCCGTTTCATTGCCATAATTTTTTGATGGCGATCCACAATAGTAATGCTATAGATTACCGTACTTACCTTGAATGAAGAGCACTGAGCATCCAGAGTGGCTGTTTGCAGTATCAACAAAGAACGACGGACTGAAAAAGCGACAAAGAATATCAATCTGTCATGTTATTCTTTCTCTGCGTCGACGGAAATAAGTTCCTGTCATTGCGAGACAGAAAGAAATATATCCACTTATACCATGTATGTCTGGTGACTCCATACTCTCCATTCATCTGCCCTATTTGTAACAGACATTGTTAGAGGTCAGGTAATGACACAGTGTATGATTCATGCTTGGAACTTCATGCACAGTACTCCATGTGCTGTACTCCCGGTGCTGTACTCCATGTGTTGTACTCCACACACAGTATCCATGTGCTATACTCCACGCACAGTACTCCATGTGCTGTACTCCACGTGCACACGTATTCTGGAGCATCAGGAGATTACAGTTCACATCGTCCAGACAGGCCAGGCTCTCCTCCTCTGCAGTTCTCGAAGCCCAGTTTTTATGGCGCCAAATTAAATGAAGAAATTCAATGGCACTAAATTAGTCCTGACAAGAAGAAAGGAGTAGGGCTCTGGAAGCTTCTAAATTACACTTTAGAGTAACCGAAGCTTGGGTCGACATTTCTTTTTCGGCTGACTTATTTTCCACGCCGCCGAGCATCACCGGATGATCTCTTGCTACGGACATAAATCTTTAGTAATACCTCAATCGCTTGCTACTTTTATTCGATATAATGGTATATATGTTGATAGAGGCTTGTCTTGCTTTCGAGCCATTTGAACAATGAACAAAATTTGGCTACTTGTGCGCTACATGTAATAGATGAAAAAGACGCATTGAAGCATCATATCTATTTCTTATTCATGTCCACGTATCTTTCTTTCACTTACCTTCTGTATTTCAGTATCCTGTTCTTGAACAGAGACATGGCTTGAATTGAGGTTTAATACTTTACTAATTTGAGTTGAATTACTGCAGTTCGTGCATTACGGATCCTAAGTTCCAGTAAAGATGTTCGTGTTCCCGTTAAAAAATTTTCACGAAGTAAGTTAGAAAATAGTGAACTTATAATTCACGCCTGATAGAATGTACAGTCTCTGCTAGCCATATCTGGTCACAATTATAATTTCATTCTATTTTGTTTATGTTATTTCGTTATTATCACCCCTCAGGAGGCATAGGTTGGGCCACAGGCCCTGTAGTTAGGTTAGTTAGGTTCGTCCATTTCTGTAATGGGGAACAGCGCCCCCAGGGGGTTTGTGTAGGTTACCTTAGCCATTAGCTAGGCCTTCGGGACGTCTGTCTTTTGTGTTCCCTTTGCTATGCCATCCTGATTTTGTACTCCTACCGATAGTACTTTCATCTGTTCTTCATCTTCTTTCCCGACTTGCTGTTCCCGTGCGCGTTGGTCCACCTTCGTGCATGGGTTCCACGTGTCCCTTCCTTTCCCTCTTTTGAATCGCTATAGTTATTTCTAGGGAGGCTTAAAAATCTAATATAATACTAATATTAATTTTCTATTATCATGACATTTTCCCTGTATGCCAATATAATTATTAAAATTTTTATTCTAGTTTTTATTTATAATTTATAACTTAAGTATTGTCCTAGCGATTGGTAAAATACGATACTTTCGTATTTACGTTGGGACAAAATTATGTGCAAAAGTAATTTCTTTAACGTACTATATACCGTATGTAACTTGCGGATGGTATCCTTCAATAATAGTTGTCTCTTTGATCTCAAAAATTCGTTCGTGATTGAGCGCTTACGTACCTTGAGGTGTTTTACTACTTAAAATTTTATCTATATATGCATACGTGTTTCTGTTAGATAAATTAACTATTAAAAACACACAAGCTCTCTTGGCTACATTATGTTCTGAACGACTTATTTTTCGCGTTTATTTAATCACAGAATGAATGATAGCTAAACAAAATGTTCTATCTAATAATACACAGTTTGTTGGTTACTTGCTTGGTATATTTGTTGGTAGGTAGGTCTTTGTCCCAATCTGAAGGGCCAGGGTAGGAGAAAATTCATCTACTGATCACCAAGGAGATGACTTAGGAGGAAATTTCAACATCAAATTAACAGCAAATAAATTCCTTGACAGTACTGGAGACACTGCGTTTTCTGAATCCCATTTCACTTTAAAAAATTGTTGCATGCTTTGAAGTCTTGCTCTGGACCTCGGGCAATGAAAGGTTTCTCTTCTGCAAGTCACCTGTAAGTAGTGGGTAATGCTGCGAGATAGCGGCTTATGAGGGTAGGTTCCGGCTCCACCTACTTCCGGTTTCCCAGGCAACGCCCACTTCCGGTTTGCGCCCCCCATCCAGATCCCCGCTACACTAGTAGTGCATTGGCCGTTATAAACCGGAAGCTCGCGGGCGAGGGGAGCCGCGAGGGTAGGTTACCTACAAAAGCAGGCATTTCGCTGCATTACCCCACTACTCCTGTAGCTCCCAATGCTTCACGTGCTGTACATTAGTAGTGCACATTTTTCAGCAATACCAAATGCTTCACTTTATTTGACTTCCGTTTCTCGCATTCATTCTCCGGTTCTCCTCCGTCTTATTTCTTCAGTTATAAAATGTCTTCGTTAGAGATATTGCGGTACACGCAAAGCAGATTCCAGAACTGAATTTCAAGTACTTCATTACTACATCACTATAGGGTTAATATACTAATATCTGCAACTTAGATACATGAGTGGTTAAATGCCTACCACTTCTTGAAACGGATTTTTTCTTATATTTGGCATCTAAGAGCAATAAAGTTATTGCGCATTAGTTTCTGTCATTTTGATGGCCGGACGCCCTAGCAATATTGTATATTGCAAATCCATTCCATGATGTACTTCATCGCTTACTTCTCTCGCTATATAGCATCCCTGGCTCTCCTCCATTTACAAACCAGCCGACTTGTATCTCATTTGGAGAACATACGGAGATTGTCCTTCTCGTTCTGCTTGCATAGGTCGGGAAACACACAGAACTCTTATTTTAAACAAAAAAAATAATTTAATCAGAAACCTATTAGTTATTAGTTCCGAAAATCTAGCTGATGTATTGTGAATAGAAGGAACAACTAGCTTGGTTCAATTTTAAGTTACATTAAGGAGAGCGTGGACTTGATCCTCCAACATGTGATGCATAGTATTGAGATCTGTTTCCAAACTCCCGTAAAATAACAGGTAGATGAAGTTCTCTATTGGGTATAACCCAGATTTTCTCCGTTCATTAACTTAAATGTAGTATGTACGTAACGTCTACTGTTCTATTTCAGGAGCCTGACACGAAGTGGTTAGAGTCAAAGATTAATATCTTTTGTTTTCCCCTAGGTCCTCCGGAATAATCAAAGTGTAACGAATACTTTTCGTTTTTAGGAGCGCTACACCAGCGTGGTAGAAAATTGTAGGGAGAGATGCGTGGCTTTTTATATTCTCTGGCATTTTCACTAGTCCTTGCCAGTATTTTTCGTAAATAACATCCGATTTTCGTTTGCAGGAGCTCTACACGAAGTGGTGGAAGTCATAGGCCGGGACGCATCATTACCGTGCATCCCTCCGACCTCCCTGCCGGGACCCCCGGACTACGCGCACAACATCGACAGCATACGCAACGCCAGGAGATTACGGAAGAAACTGCCTACAGCGCACATGAGTTCCTTGCCGAGAAATGAGAAAGATCAGCAAGTCTTTGCCGAAACTTTAGCGAATTCGCAATCTCATTTCAGTGATCGTGCCTCCAGCAAGAAGAAACGGTCGGCCCGTGGCGAAGATTTTCGGGCGGAAGAGACTGCAATATTGCCGGAAAGTTCCGTCAAGAACAGAAGTAGCGGCCGACTGCAACGACATATTTTTTGTCTCTCGATATCAATCAACTTTCAAAGACCTGCAACAAAAATTGGCAAGAAAGACTTGGGCAGAAAATGCGCCCTGCGTTTACCCACTCGGCCAATAAAGGCTTGCAGATTCTGCGCCCGGATACAGACCAGTCCTATCTCTTCTATTACTAACTCCAACTTTGGACCATCCAATTTACGTAAAGTCTTTCCATGGAGGGTACTTTGCAACATCGCTACTCATCTCGGATTATTCAAATACAGAAGCATAAACAGTGGTTTTCATGGCAAGATATGCTTCTATAAATCTAGATCAAGATGGCTCACGGGGATTTCAAATTTTAATTTATTTGAGAATTTATTACCGTGGAATTCTAGTACGAATAATGTTATCTGGAGACATTTATCGGACGACGACTTTTCCGAGAGCTCAAGTAATACCAGATCCAGAATTTCCAGAATAAAGCGTGAAACTTTACCCGTTTCTAACCAATTCGAGGACGTTCCAAGTCCTAATTTTCATCGTTCCAATCCATCCTCACTTCTGGGCAGCGCCACAGAAACTTTCGATTCCGGCGATATGGTTAACGGCCACAGAAAATTTCGATCTCTGTTCCCTGGGAAATACAATAGTAAAAATGGGTCACTGAGCTCGTTCACTTCCGACTTGCTGAACCCAAACGCCCCTGCCTTCAAATTGGGATCGGCAACCATCGAGGAAAGGCTTCCCAAGAGCGCCCGCCGGTCCCAAACTGGCGGTAAAGCCAAACCAATATTGGTGTTGTGGTACAAAGATGACGTCGGCACTCCTTTTTACAGGTAAACAGCCGTGCTTGTACGGGCTATAAGATTACGTTGGCGCTCCTTTTTACAGGCATGCTGCCGTATTGTTAAACACATTATAAGATGACATTGGTACTCTTTTTTTCAAGTAATCAGACGTGCTGTTACGTGTTATAAGATTTCGTCGGTACTCCTTTCCTTTATATTAACAGCCGCATTACCCGTAATAGCAACTGATTTTTGCAAAACCAGTTTTGTTCCTGGCGAATATACACTATTTTGTGAACTTTCTCCTTAATTAGCTTTACATGGTTGGGAAAAATCCTGTATTAGTCACGACAAATATCTAGAACAATAAAATCAAAACGGTTTAACTACAATCACTTAGATTTTGAGAATCAAATTATTTACATCTTACGGTACTTCTATGTAAAAAATAGAAATTGGATGACGGCTGTGAATCGATCTACCTCTAAAACAATTATACTTGTAGTCAACATATCACTCCCAGGAATATTTCATATTTCGATTTTTCACTATTTCAATTCCTGCAATTTATCGCACACCCGCAAAAAAAAAAAAAAGAAATAGCATAAATTTCTCATACAAGTAAAGGTCTAGAGTTATTAATGTTGTTTCAATATGAATGCAATTTACCGGTTCCTAATCAATATTTACTGTCACGGTCACTTGAGCAGGCAATCCGACCATTAACAAGTTTTTCACGGAAAAGTAAGGCTTTTAATAGCGCGTTCAATCTATGCTCTTAGATAGCAGATTATACATCAGCATCAGCTGTGGGAAATGGACGATGGTGTTCTAAGCTCTTATTTTTGTTGTAACTTATCAAACGACACACTCTCCATTGCTGCAGATTTTAAATGGGTGTTAGACTCAACATTACAGTCGCTATCATCTCTACTGCTGTTCACTTCAGCTATTTATAATAACAGTAAAAAGTTGTTCATAAGCACGCTAATTGTAGCTTGACGAATTCATCATACTTTGACGTGTAGTTGAAACCCTTTTAACATAGAAAATATTGGTAAAATTATAGGGAAATGTCAATGAGTAGATGAATGACGAGAATGAATGGATGATCGATCAGTAATTATGGGATGATAGAGGATGAAGGGATGAGGAGATAAGCTATAGGAATAAAAGATGAACTGATGAAGGTTGGCAGGATAGTGAGATAAAAAATGTCACGGGATGAAGAATTAAGTGAGAAAGGTAGGAGGGATAAAAAATAGAAATCAGTAGGTATTAAGAGACGTAGGATAAAGAGAGCTAGGAGAAAATCGTAGATATAAACGCTTAATGAACTAATGCAACATTTTTGTGGTCTATTGAATATAAAAAGTTAGACTTCCCAGGAGATGCCTCTTAGTATCATACGTCTCGCAGTAAAAATTATGTAATACATTTTTTTTACATACGACGATATGTAGTGGTTGACGCTACATTAGCAATTAAGTGATTTATGCACAAGGTGCATTAAAGATTCTGTGGAAGTGATATAGTTCAGTCAGTGTCACTCTAGAATTTTTTCTGTTTTACTAATCAGTTCCATTATTAGCAATAAACACAATTTCAAAATGTGAGGAGCAGTTAATCTATGGTACCATAATAGCATTTGCATATCATTTTAGCACCTTGGTACTTACAGTTTTAGCACTTCAGCTCGTGTTGTATTTTAACATAATTTAATTAAGCCTTTTTACACCGTTTCAGCTTATCAGTACAATTTTACCCCATTTTAAAATTGTTATTTTCTGACTACGCCCTCCAACATTATTGTCTCAGTACAACTACTTCCATTCTGTTGCTGGCCTCTACTTCTGTTATTGATCACGTACTCTTTATTTCGAGAATTGCTGCAGTTATTGGACCAATAACATCTGCTCGAAGCCTCGTCATCTCTATTAGAGCCATCAGAAGTTGGGCAATGCGCTTTGTTTATTGTGACGCTTTTATTTATTTATTTTTTGCTGGTTTCCGCCGAATTGGTTAGGCGTAGTGTAAACATTTGTTTATTTTTATGTCCGCTAGCTGACCTCGTCTACTTACACAGTAGTTTTATTATATAAAGCGGGCTGTAGCTTATTATTGATATAACGTTTTGAAATTTGAGATAGTCCCATAATACTGAATGAGTTTTGCAAGTCATCAAATTATCAAAAATACCGTAATATTTCATTGCCAAACATTGGGAATTTCAATTGGGAACTGAACTGGCAACTTGAATTGGGAATTGAATTGAGAATTTGACCTTAAATTAGCTAGTTATAAGAATGCTAACATTGATGCATCCGTTGCAAATAGAACACGCCGTGAAAATTACTACTCCTACGGAACCAACGTTTTCTTTGTTTTCTTTTTTCGATTTGAAGAATATCTTACGCTCTCCTTTGCAATTTGCACATATGAGTTTAGATCAAGAGTACCCAAAGTCGTCGATATCGACCTCTTGTCGTCGATAAGAAATCTCTAAGGTTAATTATAATTAATACAAGGGACTTGAAAGGAGGTCGATTAATGTTAAGGAAGATCAATTAAACTCCCTAGTCCAGGGTAATGATTGACATTCATAGAAAAACTTGAAAACTTATAAAGTCGACCGTCCCCGAGCTGGAATTTGCTCTGTCCCGCTTAGGATATAATTGCCATGAAGGCTGAAAAGAACATTTATTTTCATATTAGTTGTTTATCTAGTTATTATAATAATCAGGTATCTTACGCATTTTCATTTTATTCAATATTAGTCGCCAATGTTTCGTAGCAAGTTGTAATCCAATACAATTTATGTTAATTTTTCCAAGTATATTCTGTTTTTACTCATTATATGACACGTAAGTTGAAAGTTCTCTTCCATGTATCATCCATAATTTTACCATTCTTTTTTTAACATAATAGCAGTACAGTATACGTAGGTCTTCTTTCCTATTTATGTAACTGGGACATTTTCTAAAAAAAGGGAAATGTACGATTTGAAGGGTTTTCACGTAAGCCTCTGTTGCACATGGGGAAAGCCAAAAATAATATAATGTCTTCATTGAACTTATATGGGGTCCATAAGCAAGCGGACATTCCATGAAGAGGTGGAAGTGTTGAAAAGTTTGGGAACTACTTTCTTAGGGCAGTTAACGCTATACTGTAGGAATTAAGTAAAATTAAGAATTCATGCTTCAGCTGAGAGGTAGGTACTTCTAACGTCCTCTATGTTTAGGTTGGAGATTTAGTAGAACAACTGCCACTTGGCTGCTGACTAGGTGAATTTCTGCCATGAAATAGTGATAGGGGTAGGGCCAGAGACAAATCAAGCAACCAATGAACTGTGTAATACATGTAGGTAGTATAGTGGGTCCCCGTATAGAATGTGTCCTACCTCAAAAACATTTGTTTGGTCAGGCTGCAAGTGAGTGCGTTAATATCGAATAGATTTGGTTATGTTCGTTCCACTAGAACTCAGGTGCCAAATCTAGCTTATAGCCACATACAATGTATCTAAATCTCAGTTAGGCCATATACTATACCTGTACCTGTTAAGGTTTGTTTCCAAAACTTCCACTGGAGTTTTATTATTTAACCTTAACAAGTATGGAACCTCTATTCCAACAAATAATATACCTGTACCGTATAAATAAACGACTATCTGTTGCTGGTCTTGTGTGACGTACTTGAAAATGGCTATTATTTCGAAGCTCTATTGTTTACATAGTTATTACTGCACATATCTTACTGCATTTCTACCTAAGCTCGCTTTAAATCATCACTTTATGTTTCAACAGATTTGTTACTCACAAACCATTTTTTATTTGTATTTTCTTAAGGTTTTTCCTACATCTTCATCCAACTATTTTCATCTTAACCCTCGTTTTTTCATACATTACACGACTCTTATTGCCTTTACCCACTTTTTTGCATCTTAACCAAATTTCCAACAGTTCTGTTGCGCTGCATTTGAGGCTACTTTTTCATTCACTAGCAAACGATTATTGACCCAACTTCCTACATTTCAGCTCAGCTTTTTCTGCATTCCAGCCTAAATTTCCAACTATGAACACAACTTGTTACAATTGAACTTATTGTTCTGCAGTTCAGCCTAATTTTCTATTCACCTGCCGTCCATTAGCCAAATTTCCTACACTGCAACCCAGCTTTTCTTCTTTCAGCCTAATGAGCCTTTCAGGAGAAATAATACACCCAACTTTCTACATTTCACCACAGCGTTTTCTGCAATTTAGCCTATTTTTTTTTTCTAACCATAGCAACTATGAACCCAAGTTCCTACATGTCAGCTAGGTGTTCTCTGTTCCAGCCTGATTTTCCTTTCACAAGCGATCATCAACCCAACTTCCTGCAATTCAACTAAGTGTTTTGTGTGTTTCAGCTCAATTTTCTAGTCACGATCGCGCTATGCATCTTCCCCAGTTTCGACTCGCGGACGGCGGAAGACGCCTCGGCAGCGTTGGTGTGGGCCGACCCCCGCGTCTTGGGTCCACGCGTCCAATTCGACATCAATACTCAACTTTTGACCATAAGGCATCTAAAACTTGCTGATGAAGGTGTCTACAGATGCAGGCTGGAGTATAGGGAGGCCGCCACTACTGTGGTGAGGGCGAACCTAACTGTTGTGGGTAAGTTACGACGTTGTGGCCCTAAATGTTGAATTATTCTAGAGTGAGACCCCAACAGTTGTGAGCAAGTTTGTTTCCACTCATTGTGATGGTATTATTTGAGCACTGCTAGAGTTGTTGGTATGGTGTAGCCGACAATGTGCAATAGTAACACAGCTACGTTCTGATCAAACCCTAATAGTGGTTTGCAAATTGGAGAGTGTTCACAATTCATAATCACGTAATGTAAAACTCTTCTGATTTTTTTAGCGATGTCACCTTGATGGCCTGCGTAAACGTCTTTCAATGACGTTAGAATAAACTAAACTGAGATTAGCAATACTTAAATAGTTTGCTTATAGTACTTGTTACTCATTTATTTATGTGTACAGGATGTTCTCTTACACTGCTCAAGACTTGCCATTCTGAGTGATTTCACTGCTGAGAAATTCACAATCTTCATGTTACGCTTGCTCGGAACTTGGTATTTTCATATATACTACGGCCCAAACCTCAGCAATTTCACTTATTTCACTGCCAAAAATTTGTCATGTTTATTTAATTCACTGTCCAAATCTCACCGTTTTCATTTCTTTTATATTTTGTTTCGACTTATTCCTTTTTCAGAGCTAACACTCCATTTAGTGCTCTTTGAGTTCTGAACAAACTCCTTCCACTTCACATAATTTCGGATGAACAATATCGCTCGCGAGAATTTATCGCCCAACTTCTGATTCCGTTTGGAGATTCCCGTTAATTTCCTCTGCTGCTCCCGTTCCCATTTTCATTTTTCCATAACTCTAGCGTAAATTTTGATCGCTTTGTGCGATGCACAACAAGCCTTGCTCGCTGCTTTTATGAACGTATGGCCCAACTTCTGTTGTTTCTATATGGCCTCCTGCATTAGTTGTCGACATGTGTCGCCTGTAGTTAATCAACTCATTAATATTGCTACAACAGCTCATTAAGAGTTTAACGCTTCCGTGCTGACATACGTTGTGCAGTTGGGTAGATGTATTACGTACAGATACACGTTATTGTACAAATTGTTAAAGTCTTTTTATAGAACTTCATTACAATGATATATGTACGTAGGTACAGTGTATCTACATTGGCACTGGAAACCTAACAACTTTAAGGCATTTGAAAACAAATATCACTGTAATAATATCGCGAATTTTTAAAGTGTATTTTTTTAATACACTCTCATTTATGGGATCACAAATTTTTTGAGCTGGATGCCTCTAAAAAGTAAAAAAGTATTTCAAAATACACTTCTTTTGCTTCCATGTTTTATTTATAGAAGTTAGTAGCTACATCAGTTGTATCATTTACTCCGGAGAAATTAATGTTAATGATCTGGCGTTACTTCTATTTTTCTTATAGAAATAGAAGTAGATTTTTCTTTGCGCGTAATAAATTTACTTAGCAAATTTGCTTCACAATATTTATTCAGATAAATTTCATTTTAACCAGTGTATGCACCATACGCTGTTTGGTTAGTGTTAAGTCTTTTATTGAATGACGATATTTCTTATCCCAGAATGGATTTATTTTGAAGTAATTGGTTTCGTTAGACAGGTTTGCGAATATCTAATACTACTGCTTGATCGTAGAGATTTTATTTTGCTACATTTGTTCGTATGTTTTATTTCGTAGATTTATTTCCAGCTTCATTTTCACCTTTATTTTTATTTCCAGCTTTCCAGTTAAACTTGCCACAGCAGTTCTTTCGGCAGTTGAAAAGCTTGACTGCGCTCTTTTAGCTAAGAAGGCTGCATTATTAACTGGAAAATAGCAATGAGAAGTTGGGGTCTCGGTTGAAGCCAAATTATATCAATATTAATATTACTGAAAAGGACACACGCTGTACCTTAAATAAAAATTACTCCAAAAGCACCGGCCAGCCGAAAAGGGAAGAGAGAAATAAGAAATTATATTGCCGGGGGCTGCACCTGCCCTGGTAAGCTCTGTACGTACAATACAAAGACTTGACTAGTTAATAGACCATACTTTGTATGAAATGAATAGAATACATTTGCATTTAATTTATTAGCATATTTAATCCTGTTCAATTTGTTTCGTACTTCACTTTTCCATTTTTTTACTTGAGTATTTATTGGAGTAAAATATAGTTACCTTCGCCAAGGACGCTAAATTTTTTTCAAAGCTTGTCCAGCTGTTTTGTTTGTCTGTAAACAAAATAACTCAAAAAGTCATTAGACAGAGCTTCAACATATTTTCAAGAATTGTTCGGAATCCTGAGAGGCACAAATGACCAAATTTTGGTGTCGATCGGCTCATCTCTTTGTGTGTTTGACTATGTTTGTCTTGGCAATTATCAGGCCGTAGCTCAAAAGGGTACGGACGGTTTTTCAAGAAAATTAGAGGAACTGATCTTAACGTCAAGAGGTACAAATGACCAAATTTTGATGCTGTTGATAGAAGGAAATCTGTGTTTTAGGATCAATTTAAATTTTTCGTTAACATTGCCTTGCTTGGTGGAGGTACGCGCTCTCAGTGTGTTTGTCTATTTCATATTTAGATTAGATAGACGGCAGTAGACGAACCAACAGGCCCATTCTCAGAGAGGCCCCGAAACTTACGCACCGGCTCTGTGAGCTATTGCCATTATGTCAGTAAGATACAGATGACTCAGGAAAAAAAATAGAAAAAAAGGGAGGGAAGAATCTCAGTCAAAAAGACGATCATGCATGCATGTAAGCACGATCAATAGCCGCTGATATGGGGAGCTTAGAGACGTATAGCCGTGTAGTTGGAGCGGAAGAGAAAGGAAGATGGATTAAGGTGGCCTTGGAGGCTCTAGCCGGCAAGAGTTTGCGACTCCTGGAGGAAGAGTTCTTAGTTGCGGAGGTATCTTTCCCAATGTTTGTTAAGACGATATTTGAAGGCGTGGACTGCATAGGCATCGACAACGTCGGGATGGAGTCTATTCAAAATGCTCATTATGAAATGCGGAAAGAACTGCTGACTAAAGGTTGTTCTTCAAGCTTTATGCTTGAGTTTTTGACCGATGTTACGCAGGCGATCATTAACGTCTCCCTCAAAAAGTCCCGTTGTACCAGGTACGCCGTTGAAGCCATTCAAATACTTGAATGTTTCTATCAGTGGCCCCCTGAGTCGTCTTTGCTCGAGAGACATCAGGCCTAGTTCTTTTCGGCGACATTCGTATGGTTTATTTCGCAGCTGAGATATCGATTTCGTTCCTGTGCGTTGGACTCTTTCCATGTAATCGATATCTTTACACAGATGTGGCGACCAGAATTGAACAGCAATTTCCAAGTGTGGCCGCATTAACGCCTTGTACAAGGGAATGATGATGTCCTTGGACTTGTATTCAAAATTTCTGGTGATCAATCCTAGTCTTCTGCTTGCCATTTTCACACTCTTGTCAACTTGCTGACTGTGTTGTAGTTTGTTAGCAATTCCCAAGTCACGTTGTTGGGTGACAGCAGCCAATTCTGTCCCAGTCATTTTCAATTGGGTTGAAGGGATCTTCGGCCCTACATTCATTACTCAACATTCGTCGACATTAAAGCTTATCTGCCACGTGGTGCTCCATTCCATGAAGGGGTCAAGGTCTTGTTTGAGCTCAGCTCTTTTCGTGGCATGATGATATAGTTTACTAGCATCAGCAAATTTACTGATTTTAGTTTGGATGTTAAGATCGAGATCATTAATGTCAGTTATGGACAGAAGTGGGCCAACCACGCTACCTTGTGGAACCTCTTGATGATACCTGTGTCCAGTCGCTCGTATAATTAATCAGAGTATATAATTTAATAGATATTTCGCATTGTTTGCTTCGCTGTGGTGCTGAGGCTGCGCTGCGTCGCTGTAAGAACTTTTTCTCCCGTAGCAATATAATATATGAAAGAAAATTTGCAAAGATTACTACGGTTCATCCTCAGTATGATAGGGTTAGGCAGCCTTCAACTGCTCATCTACTTAACATTGGAACAAGACAGTAAACACTGTCTATCTTGAGCCTTTGCAGTCCACAACAGGGTTGCAAAGCCAGCCAAAGTTGGAAAAAGTCGGAGAATATTGAGGCTCAGGAGTCAGGGTAGGAAACTGGCTGAAATCAGAAGTCGGAGTCGGTCAAAATGGTATTCATTTTGTCAGAAAATGAATCGGAGCTTCTGGGAGTCGGATGTTATTGATCTCAGGAGTCTTGGAGTCGGAGTATATCTTTGTCCATCCGCAATCCTGGTCCACAGTAACACTTTTACTACAACACCCAGTCTATTTAGTGGCGTATCTGTGACTATCTGTACCAAGCATGACGTGTGTCCTGACCAACGTGTTACAAAACATGCCCGTTCGATTCTTCTGGACTGTGAAATGCTGATATACTCATTATCTCGTAGTGGCAGAATCTTTAAGTGCTGCGTTTGCGCTCTCGAGGACGGGTGTTCGCCTCTCCACCAGGCCTGTGAATTCTCACAATACTCGAATTTAGCTTACCGTTTATGATATTCACAGTCCACCGAGAAGGCATTGACCTCGCCAGAAATAGGGGGAGTCGGGGGGTCGCAACTGTCGCATGAACCTTCCGTCTTTAACGCCATAACTTTAGTAATCTGTGGTAGACTGCAGCCGTGAACTCCTCTGGGCCTAGCAAACATCAATCTGCAACACCAACCAGTGTCTGTGGATATTCTAGTTTGGGTGTACGTAGTTAAGTTGACATTACCTTAGCCAAAATACTAGTACTTACTTTAACGCAGACTATTTTCCTCTCTCACCTTTAACAGTCGATGTAGAGAAACGTCCTATCTGCGGTTTTTCAGACCATGTCTCTTCCTTTGGAATACCTACGTATTTATTAGAATCAGTATCTGATAACGAATTCAGGAAGCGGCATAGGGAATTCGTGATCCGACTGATCTATAGAATTTGTTTGGCTTCTTGCCAAAATGACTTTATTGACTTTCTAGAGGCTGTGCAGGTATATCATTATAGAATATTAATACATGCAGTTAGTTTGCAATTTTTTGGCAAAGTGTATCTGAGTGTAATAGATCCGTCAAGCTTTCTCGTACCTACTGTGTACATTTGTGAACTAAATGAAAATGTTGTACAAGGAAAAGTAATCCTTAATTACTTCAGGCAGTGAAGTGCCATGAAGCCAGAAATGACAGTAACATGTGCTACTGGACCTACCTTTATGTAGTGCTGGGAACGCCATCCTAAATCAGGTGATCCGCTATCGCTATTTTGCGATGCGCTTACCGCTGGAAAAACTTGTTTATTGCGTCGAAATTTTAAAAATTTTGAATCACGGCATCGCAGATCGAGAAGCGAGATTTTGAACTACTTCAAACTTAACAAAATACGACGATCGATTTTTAGTGGTTTGCGGTGGCGGTCATTACTGCTCTTATATGCTAGTATAATATGTACTGGTAGATGAATCCTGGATTTTCGACTCGCTGCTTTGGATTTGGCTTCAGGCGTTGATTGCATACCTACCGAGTCGGCTAACGATGGCTGTTCTACTCCTAGTCCATTTGCGATTAACACTTGAGACTTGGTCCCAAGTGGCAACTCGAGACCTTAGGACTGACGTTCCGGAGAAGTAGAAATAGATCGCCTCAAATTATTTCGCTCAAATTGTGGAAATCGAACGTGTCATAATTAAAAACTAACTCTACATATTAGCATATACATATCTACATAATTAATTAATGTAAACCCGTATCTCCACAGTGCCCTCGGATGCTCCCGTCATTTTAGAGGGCAACAGCAGCCGAGGGTTTGCCCTCCCTGGAGATGCCCTCACTGCGCCTCGTTTGGGACCATACAAGGAAGGGGAGTCTGTTACCCTCAGCTGCTTTGTGAGAGGGGGTAAGTTGCAACTGCTTATTACCTCAAATATTGGTTTCAGGTAAGTTCTCTTTGTTTTTGCCCTACAAGGTACGGTAAGTCAACCGCTGGTAGTCACTGGAGAAGTTGAGGTCAGTTATGACTAGTGCTTACCCTAAGAATTAACCAATAACTGCTACTTACTCAAACAGTTGATAGAACTTACGGCCGTACATGCTGAAAAAGTTAAAATATGTTTCGACCTGTTCTTGCGCTTAAAATTAAAATGAAGTACGGCTGTTACTGAGCCTAAGCTCTTAGATAAGTTACGGCTGGTTCAGGATAGCCAGATTGGGCTACTTTTGAGGCCTCCACGCTATCAAATTTTGATTTGAGCTACTCACTATTTTGTTGGCTGCTTTTGAAAACGGTTTGGATTAAAATATGCCATTTTTTCAACAATTTGAACGTGGAATATTAGAATTTTCTCTACTTTATGAAAACATCTCCGGTCACTATCACTGAAAACATCTCCGGTCACTATCACTGAAAGCATCTCCGGTCACTATCACTGAAAGGATCTCCGGTTACTATAACTGAAAACAGCGGACACTATCACTGAAAACATCGGACACTATCACTGAAAGCATCTCCGGTCACTATCACTGAAAATAACACGATTCGCTCTCGTTACCGGTATATTACAGCAATTTTTGCATACTCATTGCCCGATGTAATTTTTCGGGCTCATAATTGGGTGCTCCGGCGTCCGGTCGCCATTTAAACTTCCCGAAACTATCGACCAATGTTTTGGCTGCGCTGCAGCAGTAGGCACCGTTGCCTGATATCGCCAATTGTTGTTTGTGAATTTGTCAAGTTATTGCACGTTCAGTGCTGTAGAACGTCAAGGATGATAAACGGAAACACGTTAGCGCACTGCCAAGCAGGTGGCGCTTGCGCGAGGCGAACACACGAAGTGATGACGTCATTAAAACCTAGTACGTTTATCAGTAGCTATTTTGCATTGTTACCTCCGCCAAGAAAGTTATGTTTTCATCGGGTCTGTCTGTCTGTCTCTTTGTCTGTCTGTCACCAAGATAACTCTAAAAGTTATGGACGGATTTTGACGATATATACAGAGATTTTTAGGTATGTTAGGAGGAACAGATGATAAACTTTTGGTGAAGATCCGTCAATCAGTTTGTATGCTTCATTTTTCTCAGTGCCCTAACTCAAAAAGTTATGAACGTATTTTTATGAAATTTACATGAATTGTTAGGTATATCATAAAGAGTGAATGACCAAATTTTAGTGATGATTTGTTTGTTAGTTCGTATGTTTGTTACT